>CM063182.1:58184340-58784340 GCA_031835075.1 Saguinus oedipus
AAACTTCGTGCCTTACAAACAACGGAAATTTATTTCTCACAGTTCTGAAGGCTATCAAGTTCAAGATTAAGGTGCTAGTAGAGTAGGTGTTTGGTGAAGACCTGATTTTTGGTTCATACATAGCAATCTTCTCACTGTGTCTTCACATGGCAGATGGAGTGGGGAATCTCTTTGGGGTCTCTCAGTAATCCTATTCACCTGTGGCTCCATCCTTATCCCTAATTACCTTCTTAAGACCATACCTCCTAATACTATCTTATTGCAGGTTAGGATTCCAGCATATAAATTTTGGGGGAACAAAAATTCAATCCAGTCTGCAAACTCATATAGAAAATGCAGTATTTTATGATAGTAGTAATATCTAGTATTTTTATGACATTTAATAACGTACTTTTCATTTTTCATTTTTATCTTATCATTTTACTGTATTGCACCGTATGTAGTGTTAGTAAGCAACATTTAAATACTGAAGAATTTGTTTTTGGTTTTGAAACATGTATCTTTATCATTTATAGATATATTTGGACAAATTTCTGCCATCATATATTTTTTCTGCTTAACAGTTGGGTTTATTAGTTCTTTTCTTCCATTTTTTATATTTATCTACTATAGTCTTCTTTAAAATTTCTAGATTATCTTTGTCATGTAAATGCCACATTTTTATAAAACATTTTTCTTTATTGCCTTTTATTTTTCTCCTGCTCTTTTGAAATGTATAGATTGTTTATACAGCATAAAAGATGCTTTTACTGTTCAGTTTCTTTCTTCTACAAAAAAAACTATGAAACTTAAGGATTAAAAATAAAGAGTTAATTTAAATTATCATCCTATCACATAATTTCTTGTAAAATGTTTCTTTATCTTGGGCTTTCTGTCTTCACTATTTTGGTGTCATTGCATCTGATTTTCTCTCACAAGAATTTTATTCATAAGGGATTCACTTTCTATGTATATCTCCTTGAGCCTCCTACACTTAGTTTTTGTAATGCTTTGTCAGACTGATTCAAATAATAAATGTTTTCCTAAAATTATTTCCTGTATCACTTTCTAATTTTTTTGGCTGATTTCTTAGAAGATGATTTGGTATTTAGTTTTAAAACCTTTGTTGTTATGAATTTTACAAATGTCTTGAAGCCAAAAATATAAATATGAATAAAAATGAAAAACGATGAATATCTCTAAAAAGGAAGTTAAAATCTCTAAAAGAAAAAGTTAAAGTGGATGAAGTCCCAAATACAAATCAACAGTCTAGAAACCCACAGGATCTATGGGATGACTGGGCACTCAACATGGACATTGTTAGGGAGTAATTTCATCAAGTCGCTTCACGTTTCCTTAGAAACTCAGTGTCTTCTGCATATAGCTGGCAGGTGTGGGATGACAAAGTGGAGAAGACACAGCTCCTTCTTACACAACTGAGTCTTAGAACAGCAGACATCATATGAGACTTATCCAGGTGATTACAAAATATCATCCCTTGACTGGACTCCTAGAAACATCTGTCCACTGAGAAAGTGGACATTATTTTTTAAGTGTCAGCCTGTTGACTCTGCCACAGGTCCCTTGAAATAACAAAGAAACACAAACCTGAATGGTACCTTTTTAAATTGAGCAATTTTAACCTAACCCACAATACATGATCAGTTCAGGTGAATAGGTAAAAGTTGTTCAAATCCAAAGCCCTGTCTGGCTTTGCCACCCTCCTAGTATAGAGCCCCAGGGCCTTGAACAACCATAGACACTAGGCAGATAGTGGTAACAGTAGGCCTTGGGTGAGTGAGACCTGGTACTGTTCTGGCTTCAGGTCTGACCCAATGTAGTCATAGTGGTGGTGGCCACAAGAGTGCTTATGTAATTCCACCACCAGCTTTAGGTAGCTGAGGACAGAAAGCTAGACCGTTTGTTTGGGATAAAGTAAGAAAAGAGAACAAGAATCTCCACCTGTTAATTTAGAGAATTCTCCCAGATCGTGTCCAAGACCATTAAGGCAGTTACTTTGTGAGTCCACGAGAACCACTGCATTACTGGGCTTGGAGCACCCCCTAAAGCAGAAACAGCTTATCTCACAACATCCAAGTTGTAATCTGAGTTCTAAAAAATATCTGGAAAGTCCTTTGAAATATCTGAGAAGTCTTTCAAATATCTGGAAATCCTAGCCAAAAAAGATGGGCACAAACATGGCCAGATGTTGAAGACTACAATAAATACCAAACTCTTTAATGCCTAGACAACAAAGAACATCTACTGTTATCAACACCATCCAGGAAAACATGACCTCACCAAATTAACTAAATAAGGCACCAGGGACCAATTCTGGAGAAACAGAGATATGTGACCTCTCCGACAGAGAATTCAAAATAGCTGTGCTGAGGAAATGCAAAGAAATTTAAAATAACACAGAGAAGAAAAGTCAGTATTCTATTTGATACATTTAACTAAGAGAATGAAATAATTTACAAGACTCAAGCAGAAATTCTGGAGTTGAAAAAATACTGAAGACTGCATCAGAATTTTTTTTATAGCAGAATTGATCAGGCAGAAGAAAGAATTACTAAGCTGAAAGACAGGCTATTTGAAAATACACAGTCAGAGGAGACAAAAATAAAAAGAACAAAAAATAGTGAAGTATGCATATAGGACCTTGAAAACAGCTGCAAATGGCAAATCTAAAAGTTATTGACATTAAAAAGGAGGTAGAGAAAAAGATGGGGTAGAAAGTTTATTCAAAGGGATAGTAACACAGAACTTCCGAAACCTAGAGAAATATATCAATACCCAAATACAAAAAGGTTATTGAACACCAAATAGATTTAACCCAGTAAAGCCTACCTCAAGGCATTTCAGCTCAGTAATTCTTTCTTCTGCCTGGTCAGTTCTGCTATTAAAAATTTCTGATGCATTCTTCAGTATGCCAGTTGCCTTTTTTTTTTTTTTTTTCAGAGAAAAGAAAGATATAAAGGCCATCATCCAAACCAGAAAGGAATAAGTAAAATTTTCCTTGTTTGGATTATTAGATAATCCAATTAAAAATGGGCACAAGACTTGAATAGATATTTTTCAAAATAAGACATAAAAATGGCAAACAGGCATATGAAAAGGTGTTCAACATGATTGATCATCAGAGAAATGCAAATCAAAACTACAATAATGTCTTACTTCAGTTTGTATAGCTTATATCCAAAAGACAGGCAATAACATATACTAGAGAGGATACAGAGAAAAGGGAACCCTCTTTCCCACACGGTTGGTAGGAATGTAAAGTAATACAATCACCATAAAGAACAGTTTAGAGATTCCTCATAAAACTCAAAATAGAGCTAATATATGACCCAACAATCTCACTGCTGGTTATATACCTCCAAAAAAGAGAAATTAGCATATCAAAGAGGTATCTGAACTCTTGACGTTTGTTGCGGCTCTGTTAATAACAGCTAAGATTTGGAAGCAAACTAAGTGTTCATCAACAGATGAATACATAAAGAAAATGTGGTACATATACACAATGGAGTATGATTCGGATCTAAAAAGAACAAGATCCTGTCATTTGCAACAAAATGGATGGAACTGGAGGTCATTATGTTAAGCGAAATAAGCCAGACACAGAAAGACAAACATCACATGGTCTTACTTATTTGTGGGATCAAAAAGTCAAAATGACTCATGGATGTAGAGAGTAGAAAGATGGTTAACAGAGGTGGGGATGGGGGTGGGGGTCATTCGTGGGGAGGTGTGGATGGTTAATTGGTACAAAAATATAGAAGCGATACATAAGACACAATATATGATTGCACAACAGAGTAACTATAGTAATTAACAACCTAATTGTACATTTTAAAATAACTAAGAGAGGGAAATTGCATTATTTGAAACACAAAGCATAAATGCTTGGGTATGAATACCCCTTTCTTCATGATGTGATTATTTCACATTGCATATCTATATCAAAATATCTCATGTACCACCAAAATATATATACCTACTATGTACCCAAAATAAAATAAAAATAAAAATAAATAAGACAAAAGAAGTTCAAATAACCTCTTTTTTTTCTAAGGATCCACTGTCTATTTCTGATAATTATCCTCAAGAACAATTCTAAAATGTATTTACTATAAATTGTAAATCACTGATAAGGTAAAAGGTTTAAACTAGATATCAAGACAATTTTTACTTTCAGAAAAAATATGTTAATATAAAGTAAAATTGTGAGTATCCTACTATGAAGGTAATTAGGTAGATGTGGAGACCCGAGAAGAACTTTCCAGTGACTCTGTAATTACCCAGGCAATAATGTTGCCACCAAACTACTACCATGATTTTGTTTCCCTTTGGAGAATCAACATTTTTCTTCTTGGTTAATGACAAGACTGTATGTAAACTTTGTAAATATTAGAGAGAGTTTTTTTTTATTGTTTACTCTATTTTATACTTTATTTAAATTTATTTCTGGTAAAGGCATTGAAGACAGAAACTTATAACAAAAAATCTTGAAGTTTAAAAGGCATATTTAAGAACACCATTTGATATTTTGCATGACTACATTTAAAGCTGTTTTTTTTTTTTTTTAACTAAAAGCACAAATACACATAAAGGTTGTTGCTTAAATACATTCCTGTTACTTATTTCTAGAACATGAAGTTTGTACAAACCCTTTATCTGGGATAACATGTTGTTCAGGAATACCTCAAATTGGATTTTTTCCCAGTATTATCTTACAAGACTCAATTTTTTCTTTCTAAGGATCCGTCTCCCATTATAAGGAGTTATTCTCATTCCTTAGCTGTTCAATAACAATTTAAAGGTAATTTAAAATTTGAAAAGTAATTTATGAAGAAAAATAAAATAGTAGTCTTTACATTACTCACTATATGAGTTAATTTTCAAAGTAAAAAAAATACTTTTAATAGTAACAGCTTCTCTGACATCATTTTCTAATATAAACTGCATATAAAATACTAATGCTAAAAGCTAAAGAAATGGCAATGAGAACTTTTGAGAATTTAAAGCTAATTACCATGATTAATTTAGCTTCACCATTAAGCAATACCAGAATGTATCAAATGTGAACGCCATTATCACTCATATTTTTTCTTTGTTAAAAGTTAATAATTCGAGTATCAATACCCTGAGCTTTCTTTATTTCTACTGTGTTCTTTTCAAAGCAGGGCATTTTGGAGGTGATTCTACCTAACAGGACAGATTTATTAATGTAATATATTTTTATATCCTGACATTTATGTTATTACAAGCTATCTAGATATACATTCTACATATATAAATGTGTTTTTAAAATATACAACAGAACTGTCTTATATTCCAAATAATGGGATGTCTGTATCAAAAGAATGTGAAATATTATTGCTTAGTACCACTTATTCTAGCACATTCCAGCGTGTCTTGCTTTTGCACTTGTGGATGATACAAAATGAAATGTGGAAAGTACAGTAAATTAGGAAGAAGACCTGAATTCTAACTGTGTTTCCCTGAATTAGTTAGCTACGTGCCATTAAGCAAAAATTCAAGCTCTCTGGATCTCCTTTTCTTCACATATTTTATGTCAAATTCACTGGTGCGTCAATGTGATTAAAATTTTCAAAAAAATTAACATATATGTTTATGTTGTTTAGAAATGTGTGTTTGTTACGGGAAAGTTATAAATTGTGTTCCTCATTAATGATAGCTTGTAATTGTTCAACATCATCATTGGTGTGCATGAATATAAATTAAATGTCCATCCTCCAAAAAGAAGGATTTATCCCTAAGAAGGATAAACACTAAGTTGTTATAAATCATTTCAAGAGATTTTTTTTTTAACAGAATCTTGCAATTATAGAGGAGGTTTGATTTGGCACAACTTCATTTATATTAATGTGATCACTTCATTCACTTCCAGCTATAATTGTATGCAGATTAATGCATATGTCACCTTTCTTTTAAGATGACAGAGAATGAAGAAAGTAGGAAGAACACTAACACCTAAGCAAATTATGTATATAGATAAACTAATACAATGTGACCGGAGTTTACAAAAACGTTAAGAGAATATATAAAAATAGTGAGCACCCTGTGTGCCAGCCAGTGCCTTCCACATGTAATCATATTCAGTCTTCATAACAGTCTTATTAATTTATTTTTAGTTTCTATTTTATTTGGAAAAACATCATGTGAATAATATCTGATTAATCATAATGACGCAGGATTTTTCTCAATCACTTTGCCAGCAGGAGACCACTGACTGGTGACACTCCAGTCTGGACCTTGCTGGGGCCTGGGTTCACCGTAGGAGGCGCGCATCCGCTCTGTCTGCCAGGCTACACGCGGCTGCACAGTGGCCCGAATACCACAGCCCCCAAATTGTGCACTCAGCCCCCAGCAGGAGTGGGTGTGCATGAGAGTGAGTGCAAGGTCCGGCCAGCTGTTCCAAGCACCAGAACAAAAGCAGGCCCCGTGCAGGGCTTGCAGCTGAACCAGGCATGTCGCAAGTCTCTCCGGCAGTGGACTCTGGCGTCCAGATGAGGGAAACATGGTAGCACCCAGGCAGGCGTGCCCGGGAACCCAAAACCCCAGAGGGGATGTTACAGGGTACTCCTTAGCTCTTTTAGTCCCAACATCGCAGCCCGATGGATGGAGGCGCATTAACAGATCTGTCAGACCCTTGCTCAGCTCCAGGCTGTGTCTCAGGTGCTGGCGTGCCCAGCCATTGCTTCCTGTCACGTGGGGTGGCTGCCCTCCGCCGGCAGAGGGCAGAGTGCCACAGTGTTATAGCCTTCTGTGTACCTGCATTAGGTGGGTCCTGAATTATTGTCCCCATTTCAAGAAGAATGAGGTCACCCGGAAGTGGAAGGGTGAGGAGGGCGGAGAAGAATTTTACTGAGAGACAGAACAGCTCTCAGCAAAAATGGGACATAAGGGTGGTCTTCTACCCAAAGTCAGGCAGTTTATCTTCCAGTGTGGCTGGGTACAGGGCTTCTGCGGATTCAGAATGAGGCGTGCATGCTGTTTGATCTGTGAGTATTAAAAAATATATAAATAAATTTTTAAAAAGGTTAAAACAAAGGCACCACTCAAAGGTGGGCTTGACAGTATTAAAAAATCAATTAGGGAAAGGTAAATATGTGTAAAATAGGTGAAGAGTGGGAATTAGTCAGAAGAAAGCAAGCCAAACGGGAAGAGAGGTCTTAATCCCATCCGTGGGTTTACCCGGGACTTGCAGCTAGGCTTTAAATGTCTTCAGCTTGAAGGTTGGTTTTCGCCCAGAACGCGACCCTGTCTGCCTAGTATATGTCTGCCTCCTGCTGCTATCAATAATACTAGAATAATGACATATTCTCAACATTGCTACATATATGGACTTTTTCTTTTTTTTAAGTTTACTTGTTATTTATTCACTAAAAATATATTAATCACCCACAAACTCATTACTGCAAAGGAGAGATAGGACCTTAAAAATAATCTCCATGTCCATCTACTTGACTCCTTAACCCCTATCTAGTCACGTCCAGAAATAATTACTCAGCTGAATTCCACCTAAATCATTTGTTTTATTAATACAGTTATTGTATCAACACACACCTCTAAAAATGAAAGATCCCTTAAAATGATATATCTTTATAAAACCGTCTCACTCTAGTATCACTTGTTAAAATTAACTTTTTTCCACTTTAACATGAGACTGCTAAGATTCATCCATATTGCTGCATATTACTAGGTATAATACTACTGCCTATAATTTTGTATAAAAGTTCAGTGTGTATTAATAAATGTATAATTATCATTTTCATAATTCACCTTTCGATGGACAACAGCTATAACCTGTTTCCAGGTTACTGCTATTACAAATAGTGCTACTGTCAGTATTTTATTCTGTGTACTGATTTGTACAACTGCAAGATTTGCATTTTATAATACAACTGAATATGCAATTACTAGTTATATAAATGTTCAACATTAATAAATAAAGCCAAATAATTTTCCAAAGTGGTTGTACCTATGTATGCTTTCACTAGCAATAGAAGAGTACCCATATGAATTCCTTTAGTTTATATTTGGACATTAATCACTTGTCCACCAAATGGATTTTAAAAAAAAGATACCTCAGTATGGTCCATAGTGATATGATTGCAAGTTTTGCATTTGATTTGCATTTCTCTGATTATTAATGACCTTTAGCACTTCTTTGTATGTTTAGTAGCCTCTTATGCTTCCTTTGTGTGAGATATTTATTCACACGTTTTGCCAAATTTTTATTAATTATATGTGCTTTGAAAATTTCACTTGCAAGAATTTAAAAAAAAAAAAGTTTTGATGTTTCTGTGTAACAGACATCTTTATATTTGTAATTTTCCTTTTTATTTTATCTAAAGTGTCTTTCAATAAGCAAAGTTTTACAATTTTCTAGCATGATAGGCTTTTTTTTTTTTTTTTTTTTTTTTTGGTCAACAGTTTTTGTGCATTGTTTAAAAATCTCTCCTTACTCTGAGGACTAAGCAGTATTTACCTAATGCTAAAATATATTTGTCTTTATTGCCTACTAAAATTGTCAGTTTTATTTAGAAATACTTAGAAAATATTTACTTTAAAAATACATTTGGAGTTTATTTTTGCACATAGTATGAAATAGGAGTTTGGTTATATGATTTATCTATGAACAACTATTGTGGTACATTTTAAGATACTGAATAGACTATTTCTAAAAGTACTGATACACCACTTTTGTTGTATATCAAAATCTAGCAAATCGGAACGACTTTTTGACTGCTAATCCCACTCCATTTTTTAAGCTGTTCAATTGTCTAAACATTAGGTCGGTGCAAAAGTATTGCAGCTTTTGCAATTTCATTACAACAGCTCCTTAGTGTATCCTGCTGTTTGGTAAGGAATTAGCCTCTCCCCACTGTGTTATTAGATGTACCTTGGCTACTTATGACCTCTTGCTCTTTTTCACTTCTTTTAGATGTTTTTTCTATATTTGCTGTATGTATTTTCTGTATAAATGACCCTATGTGCCTCCTTTTCAGTCCCAGGGACACTTATATTTTCTTATCAAACTGGCAAGAACATTGATTCTAAGGTACTGAGGAACACCTTTTTCTTATTCCCAATTTTAAAGATTACAATGTATGATAATTTAGGCTGATATTTACCTAGAACATTTAAGGAGCTTTTTTTTAAGTCTTAAGTTATTCTCTTCTATTACTAATTTCCTAATTAAACAAATCATTTTGGGTTATAGCTTCTTTTCTTGCATTTATTGAAAGGATTATGTTTATTTTTTCATATAATCTATTAATGTGAACTACCATTGATAATGTTGTATAACATTGAATTGTTGAATATCTAATTGGTTGGTTTGTATTTTAAGCAGTTTAGAATTTGATTTACTAATTCATTGGTTTTTTTTTTCTTTTATACACTTTCTTGTCTGTTTTCATATTATGGTTATATTCGTCTTATAGAAAGATTTGATGACATCCTCCTTTTTCTATGATTATGATGAAACTTTGTAATATAAAGATGAACTGTTATGTAAAGTTGGACTCACATTGTTGGCGTGCTGCAGTAATGGTGCAAAAATTCTGACAACTGTTTCTGTTTTATCCAATAGTCACAGGCTTAGAAAGCTTTTTATTTCTCATTGAGTAAGTTTTAATTTCATCCAACTATTCTAAAATGGTCAATGTACAGTTGCTGAGAGTAATATCCTTTCAAACGCTAATGAGTATTATATTCTACCTTTAATTTAATATTTTTATTACTTTCTCTTTTGTTTAAAATTAGAGACTGCCTGTATCTTTATAACATTTTTTAAGAAGATATTTCATATTGCAAACCTCTCTTTCTATTTCATTAATTTCCATTTTTATCTCTCATCATCTATATTCCTTGGGTTTATTTTTAATGTCAAAAATTTCTGCTTAGCTGTTTTTAAAATATATATTTATATGTTTTCTTTCACTGGCTAATATCTTCCTCTGTTAGTAGGTGATTTGGGCTAATTTTAAATCTTGATCTTTCACTTTTAATATTTTTGCCTCTGATGAAACACAACATTGAGCATGTTTTCCTTTTGAAATAATTTGTTCCTTAAGTGTCGTATTCTTTTTAATCCTTACTCTCTTGCCTCAAACCTATATTAGTTACTTCTTCTGGCAATGTCAGTCAGGGACGAGCTACTTGGTCAGCCCCAGGGACCTCAGTGGGAAGGATGGGAAACAAAAGAATCCCAGACTGGGGAGTCCCAGGCAACAAAACACATTTCCCACATTTACTCCTCATCCCGTACAGCTCTCTGGAAAAGGTTTTCATCTTAGGCCCCTGGGACAAGTAGCATTAGAAGGAGATAATAATTTGACTGGTATTTGTGAATTCTGGAGTGTTAGAGAGGGAAATGTGAAAGAAGTCTTGTTTTTCCTTCATGCATTCTCAGGTTCAGGTCTCTTACTCTGGCCCAGAATTTACTCCTGCTGCGTTTGTATGAAGGTTTACATCTACACAAGTGTGGGGGCCATCACTGCTCTAAGGCAATGGCTAGATACCGAGTGGCTTCTACACAGCCTTCCTGAGCTTTCTCCTAACTGGAGATGAAAATCACCATCTCAAATACACACACACACACATGCATCAGTCTAGCAAAGCCCCTTAGCAATGGAACGATGTCTTCCAGATTTCTCCCCTATATTTTCACATTTCTCCATTTCTCCTCCATAACACCTCTATGGATGTTATGACAGTGGCAGGCAGCAGTCATGCTAGGTATGTATCTTTGCAGAAGCAGAGCCTCTGATCTGTGCTTCTATTGCCATTTTATTCATGAAAAGATTGAGATTCTAGGCTGCGCGTGGTGGCTCACGCCTGTAATCCCAGCACTTTGGGAGGCTGAGGCAGGCAGACCACAAGGTCAGGAGATGGAGATCATCCTGGCTAACATGGCGAAACCCTGTCTCTATTAAAAATACAAAAAATTAGCCGCACATGGTGGCACATGCCTGTAATCCCAGCTACTCAGGAGGCTGAGGCAGGAGAATCACTTGAATCCAGAAGGCAGAGATTTCAGTGAGCCGAGATTTCGCCACTCTACTCCAGCCTGGGTAAGCGAGTGAGACTCCATCTCAACAACAATAACAACGAAAAAGAAATTGAGACTCTAAAAGGCTGTTTGTTCATGACTATAGATCTATCGAGTGATACTGTCATAGAATAGCCATCTTCCAAAGCTGATTGGTGTGTCTGACTTCCAAATTTGCATTCCAAATACCTTTCTGCATCTTATTTCTAAGAAATTGCCTTCCTATGAATAAGAATGGTAATTTTCTTTACGAAGTAAGTAAAAGAATAACATCTAAGAGATTTGAATATCATGATTTTATTTTCAACGAGTAATCATTTGAATTTCACAGCCACTAATACAACAATAATTCTACATCTTTAGATTATTCTTAAATCTAGTAGGTTTTGCCTAAACCAAAATTTGACTTTACTCTAAATCAAAAATCAGCAAAATGGTGGGGTGATTGACAGTGGTACCAATTATTAATATGTCTGTTCTTTTGTGCTCTTCGTTTCTAGGATTTTTGGATTTTATTCTTGTTTTTATAATTTGAGGCTATGGATAAGGGTAAAATAAACAAATAATGTAAGACTGAATAGTCAATCAAATTAACTGAAGATGAAGATGTTGCACTTTTGAAATTCATATAGAGGAATAGTTAGGGAGTTTCAACATCATAAATGTTCTCTCTGCAATTCTCAGCTTCAGAGACAGAGATGATGTAAACACTTGAGAAGTGTGATTATTTGTCCTGGCTTGTTTTTTTCTTCCCAGTTATATAGTAATAAAACAAAACAAAGAGCAGAAAAGAGATCCATTGTCTTTCTGAGGAAAGCATATTCTTAGCTCTTCACTAAGATTCAGATGTAATTTTTATTTTGTAGACCAGAATCTGGTGAAAAGAGTATAATATAATGTCTGTTAAAAGAGCAGATGTTGATTGAAGAGTCTAGTAAACCAGGGTTTTATATCCCTGCTAGGCTAATATTAGCCAGGTTGTTAGTATAAGACATGTGATACTGTCTATACAGTCACTATATATGTGCCCAGGGAGAGTTCTTCCTACCCATACGACATGAGAGTTCTTTTTAGGGTGAATCTGATAAATAAAATAGGCTTCAATAAGCCTATTTTCATTTTGAATGAGAAATATGTTTTTAATTTGCTCTTTTACAAAAAAAAGATTTCCCATTTATATTCTTACTTTGTATGCCAAAAGAAGCAAAACACTTGGACAATGCCTGAACACTGAAATAAATGCAAAAGTGACTTTCTAGCTTAGGTATGCTTTTCTAATTTACAGAGCACATTAAACTCAGGGAAGACAAAGGAGCTAGGAAAAAAAATAGGGGGGGAGTTTTACCATTTATTGCTGCCTTAATGGATTTTTAGATCTAGGCAGGAGCCTACACATTCTGTCAAACAGTTGCTTGGTCATAGATACCTGTGACTGTG
Organism: Saguinus oedipus; assembly: GCA_031835075.1. Classification (NCBI taxonomy): domain Eukaryota; kingdom Metazoa; phylum Chordata; class Mammalia; order Primates; family Cebidae; genus Saguinus; species Saguinus oedipus. The sequence goes on from CM063182.1 coordinate 58,196,843, forward strand.
TGCTTCAGAGCAACATCTCACTAAAAACGTAATTTTTTTGAGGAAGGATAGAAATGCCTCATGGAAGAGAACACACCCTAATGAGAGAAAGCCAAACTGGATAAGGTAAACCCAGGATCTAGTCTTTCCCATCATGATGACTGCCATGTGACTTGGTCCAGGTCCTGATGAGATCAGAGGTGTTTTGGGTGAGAGGAATAGAAAGGGATATAACATATAAGATGTCATTGGGGGCATACATCTTACTGTTCTACCATCTCCTTCACAGTATTTTAACCTGAACTAGTAAAAGTGCTCCCTGCCCTTTACTTTACACCATGATGCAGCCCCTGAGGGCTCCAGAAGCAGAAGCGTTCAGTAGACACCCTCCTTGCAAAGTCCTGGCACTCAACAGCAATGTAGATATTTCGCAGATACAGATATGTCTACAATCAGCACAGAGGTTCACAGGAAGAAGCTGTGGCTGTCCAGTGCTCTGCTGCCTGTGGACTCCCTTCATAGCTTTGAGAACTTGTGTCCAAGCACATTTGAAATTCCCTTAGGGTGTCTTCTAGGAAATCAGAAAACGTTTTCTTCAAGATACTGTCATATGTACGGTATGTGGGGGCCAGAGACGATGACATGCAGTTTATTTCAAGAAAATAGTCTTATTTGGAATCACAGTCTGGTGAGATGCTGAAAAACCAGACACAAAACATCTCCCAGGCCAGGTGCAGTGGATCATGCCCATAATCCTAGCACACTTTAGGAGGCTAAGGTGGGTGGATCATGAGGTTAGGAGTTTGAGACCATCCTGGTTAACACGGTGAAACTTCGTCTCTACTAAAAATACAAAAAATTAGCAGGCCGTGGTTACACATGCCTGTAATCCCAGCTACTAGGGAGGCTGAGTCAGGAGACTCACTTGAACCTTGGAGGCAGAGGTTGCAGTGAGCCAAGATCACGCCACTGCACTCCAACCTGGGTGATAGAGCAAGACTCTGTCTCAAAAAGCAAACAAACAAACAATCAAAGAAACAAAAAACATCTCACATCCTTCTTTCCCTTTCTTTTCCCAAACCCTCTTCCTCAGCCCTTTGACTTCATTGGAAACCTGTTACTGCTGCCTTATTTCAATGATTATTATCTTGTATAATAATAGATTAATAGTGTGAGAAATATCACAGCCACATATACAAACAGAGGTCACATTTAAATATATCAAGAGGATCAATTACAACCTCACATTAATTTTGAGCATTTTCATTGCATACGGATCCAATACAGAGTACTTTAAAAGGCAATATTTTTGTTTCAATTATCATAAGCAACAAAAAGAAAAGTTTATTTTTCAGCAACAACAACAAAAAAAACTAAACACAAAACAACATTTAAGAATTAATAGCTAGCTGTGAAAGTCCAACAGAAATAATCCCCGCAGTACATACATTAGGTTGGGGAAAGATAAATAGAAACCAGCAAACATCTTAGAAATATCATATAAACATTTAATCATCACAAACAAGCTATAGAGATAGTTCCCAGAGGAATACTGCAAGAAAAATATGTTGCTCACATAGATCCATTGATCTTCAATGGATTTTCAGGACTGAAATATTTGGTGTAAAACTGATTGGTGAAGCCATAACTCTATTGAAAGCAGGGAGACCATTCAGGCAATTTTCATTTATCCTTTAAGCTATGGTTCCTTAAATAATAAAATTGCACCTCTCCTTATACCCAGTAGAATATTGATTTCATCCTTCTTTGGAAAAATAAGATCACTGTAATTTAGAAATAGCTTCTCTTCAAATATATGTTGTTAACAGTAACACACTTAGCAGAATTGATCAATTGAGCAAACATTAATTGCCTAAAGTGTGGTATTAGTCTGTCATCATATTTCCCCCCAGTAAACTCCTAGAGAGGAAGAGGGATTAAATTAATCAGTAAATATGTGAATGCACATCTCTTTTCATGAGCTTTAAAATCTATGTCCTTAGCATAACAGTAGTTTCTGGGACATTAAGAATGCAGAAATAGATTTCATCTGAGACTACAATGAGGTTAACACTTAAGAAGACAACACAATCGAAGAACAGCAAGTGAAATCTGATAATACGTACAAGCAGGTGGCATATCTTGAAGTTAAGGGGAAACAGATAAAATAATTGCTAAGTGTCACATGAGGTTGATCTTAGAAAGGTTTGGAAAAGTGAGTAAGTGTTTGGGGAATAAAACCACTTTCTTTAATCCAGTTCTTCAATTACTATAAATAGAACGTGGAGTGGGAACTGTAGCATGAAGCGTAGGAGGGCATCGATGCCTTTGCTCAGGAATTTGTGTTCTATGTGGCCTTTGTCAAATCTCTCAACTGCTCAAATTTTCATTTTTTAAGTGAGTAAAAAACAGTGTTTAATTATATTTTAAAGGACTACCTTGAGTGAAAAAGAATTAAAACTTAAAGGGCTATTCTGAAGTTCCATTGAGGTACAGGGTATGGATTCCTTTTATAAACAGATAAAAGTATTACAGATCTGTGTTGCTATTATTATTCTATTACTGGACTTTAAATACTAGGACTTTAAATACTAGTAATTCTAATTATTAATGATATGAATAAAATATTATTTAAAACTTCACTCTTGCTTTAAATTAAAAAAATCTAAACTTATATTATTGACTGATAATATTTTCTTCTAACACATTTTTATTTGAATAATTTAGCAATTCATTCCTCCCATTAAATTATATGCCTGGGCTGTGTGTGCATGTGTCTGTATACACTTTAATAATTTGCTTCACTTAAAATAATAATTACATTTTAGTTAAACAGCTTCCTATGTACTATAGATGATCATTGTTAGATGTTCAAACTAATAAATTGAAGTGATGTTTCTGGACCTATATTTTAGCATCACATCCAGCCTACTGAAGGTGTATCAGCTGGGTCCTGGCTAGCTACTAGACAGTGATTTAAGGAAGGATCCTCATGGCACATGGCTTTCATTGCAGGCATCGGCTATGTTACTTCCTTTTTGTAAAATATACATTTGCCCACCTATTGTCATTTTGAATTCCTTTTGAACATCTCCACATGTGTTAACTTATGATCACCTTATGTAAAATATATGGCCATGAAACTGTAGCGGCATTAACTTTACTTGATTCTCTATTCTTTCTAAATGGATATGTAATCTATATTTTCAGATAATCAGAGAAAACATTTCTTATGTTCAAAACTCTGGCTAGCCACAAAAATGAATAATGAGATTTTAAATAAAATATGATTTGTGAACTACAATCCATAAACTATATCCCACAAATTTACTTAATTCAGAAAATTTGGTCTACCCATTTCTATTTCTTTCCACTTAAAATGAGACAATGAGAGAAATCAAGTGTCTTGGGAGTAAATAAATCACCACTTGAAAAATCATTTCTGAATTTTTTTTCTTTTTTCTGCACTGAGCAAATTCATTTGACTTTAGAGAAACAGAAACCTGTATTTCAACAACGTTTTGACTGATTAAGAAACAGTACGTGTTTTTAGTGAGTTGCCTGAGATTAGGAAGAGTGTGAAGGGAGGATGACTCAGGATTTATCTCTGCACAGGCAGTTGTAGCCTTTAGCTCAATAAAAATTGCATTTTCTGGACTAAACAAAATTTCTGCCGATATTATTGCCCGTGCACCCATCTAACTTGTCTGGGAAAGATTTTTGAAACACTGTATTCAACATATTTGCTATTTGGACAGCATGGCAATCTACAATATAGCAAAACAGATGAAAATATACATAATGGGAAGTGGCTTTGAGATTAGCAGTATGTGAAACAAACCTATGAGTTATAAGTAAATGCACAAACTTCATTTTCAAATTTTCATTTTCTCTGTAAAAAACATACAAATTTCCTGTATTGTTGAAATTTTTCCTCTTATTTGTTTGTTGTTCATTTTATTTTGTGTGTGTGTGTGTATATGCATCCATATGTGTCTAAAGGTTTGGATAAAAATCATATACCACAAACAACATATTGGTTCTTTGAAGATGATTGTCACCCCGTAATGTAGCTCGCCCTTAAATCCAGTACATGAAACAGCAAACATAACTGGCATGACTGATCTCTAAAATCCATGATAACAGAGGAATAAAGTTGAAAAGAAATGCTTCCTAAGATTACATTTAATTACACTGTCAACCCGGTATCGTCGAACGTAAAGTACCAAAAAGGAACCAAGTGCTCTAATTAGATTTCATTTAAATGTTAGGAAGAAATAAGACACTTCATTACATTCCTAAAGCCCCTTGAGAGAAGATTTCTTTCCCATCTTCATCACTGTTGCCCCCTCTGAACTGTGTGCAGTTCCAACTTAAGTCGGCTTTTAGTGTTTGTTTAAAAGTGAATGAGCAATTATATTTGCCCTTTAGCGCTCTAACCTAGGGAAAATGGGGAAAGGGGAGAGTTTGAAAAGTGCCGGTGATATCCAACATATATTCTCCAAAAATGCAAGCAGTTTGTAACCACCGATATAGTATTTATCAACAAGCAATCACTAATAATGGATGAAAATATTTTGTTATTACGGTTTGGCCATACTTGATCAATAGTGTCAAGCGATTAGTATTTTGTCTTTTCACTTATCTTTCTACACTTATGCCAGTAAGAAACTTTTTTTTTTCCCCCACCTAGGGCATTCTTTCCTTGTGGCATCTCACCTCCCTTTCTATGAAAAGACCCTTCTTCACATTGCCTTATCAACTGAGGACACTTTTCTGAGCTTTCCTAAAGGGCAACAAGTTAATATTCGAAATAGTTCTCCGCTACTATATTAATAACATTACAGTGTACATATTAATAACTACAATGAAACTGTATTACATGTAACATGATATGTTGTATATAAGTGACACAAAATAAACATGGTATGATTAAATAGTAGTGTTCTACCTAGCTCCTAATCAAATTTCTTTCTACTGAGGAATCCAAAGCTTCTCTTCTCACCAAACCTTACAGAGCAGCATTGATTGCACAGGGGAAGATCACACCAGCTGCCAAAAAGAATACAGAAAACACAGCTTTATTTGCGTGCTAAGGGAAACAAGGCTCTCTCATCATAGATCCCATCCACAAAGCCACATGTAAACTTATAACAGTAAGTTTTACAAAAGTATCATTAGTTTCTTTGTTATTTAGCCCACATAGCCTAGAACATGGAGGGGTGCACTAATACAGGCACCTTCAATTCAGTCTTCTTATTCTGCCTCTTTGCAGCTTCTGACTTTGATGTGTTTGAGGTAATGCAGATTTTCACAGTCAGGTTAGGACTGGAATATGGAGGTGTTGACTCCAGTTTTCTCCCTAAGAAAGTTCCAAAAACTCAGAGAAAACTGATTTGCTTCCTGACAAACTCAAGGAAAGAGGAATCTGTGTATTTCCCCCCAAAATCTGCCAACCCACTAGCTTATTTACTTAAAGCATAATTTACTTTCACTTATACAAATGCTGTCACACATAAGAGTAAAAGGTGAGAAACAAAGCAGATGTCAGTTGATGTCACTTAGAGGGTGATAAACACTGGAATGGAATCAGTGTTGATTAAATGATTGACCCAAATCAGTTCCCATGGGGGACTGATAATGCACTCTTTAAAATTTTAGAAGACACAATTATTGATTATTTCTTTATCCTTTTTATTCTTCTAGCTTTTGAATCAAATGGAGAAAAAGGGGGTGGGAGCTGAGCACAGTGGCTCATGCCTGTAACCCCAGCACTTTGGGAGGCGGAGACAGGTGGATCACTTGATTCCAGAAGTTTGAGACAAGCCTAGGCAACATGGTGATATTCTGTCTCCACAAAAAATACAAAAATGAGCTGGGCATGGTGGTATGCACCTGTAGTCTCAGGTACTAGGAAGACTACAAAGGGAGGATCACTGGAGCCAAGGAGGTCGAGGCTGAAGTGAGCCAATATTGTGCCACTGCACTCCAGCCTGGGTGAAGGAGTGAGACTCTGTCTTAAAAAAAAATAAAAAGAAAAAAATGAATAATTTAAAGTATTAGCATCTTAATATTGATGACTGTCTAAATACCTCTTAAAAATAGAAAATATATACATTTTAACTAAATTTCTGTGCTTCCTCATACTATGTAAAAAAGAACAACTCATTTTCTGTTATAATTTTGACCAAGATATGAAAGGCCATTTTAATTCTTGGTTTCAATTATCTGATCCCAGCAAACTTCTGTCCATTGTACCCTACATGACAGGACCATTTTCATGTAGAAGGGCATTATCTTTACACTAATTTCCCTCATATGATTTTACTCGTGTTTTCAGATCCAAGAATAAATCTGCTATTGGATATATGAAGTCCTGCAAGGTAATTATTCTTGACACCACTTTTTTTCACCCTCCCTCCCTCTCTCTCTTCCTTCCTTCCTTCCACTTCTTCTTCCTTCCTTTGTTCCTCCCTCCCTCCCTTTCTCTTTTTTCTTTCTTCTCTCTGTCTCTTTCTTTTTCTCTTTTTGACTTTCTCTCTTTCTTTTCCTTCTCTCTTTCTTTGTGTTTTAAAGGACAGGTCTCATTATGTTGTCCAGGCTGGAATCAGACTCCTGGGCTCAAGAAACCCTTACACCTCTGTCCGCTTCTTAGTGGCTTCTAAGGTCTCAGCAAGGGTGCACACCTGTAGTCCCAACCACTTGGGAAAGAGCTGAAGTGAAAATGCTGAAGCTCAACATGAACAACTTGCCTTTGGTACACAGACAATGGAAACAGATCTGGGATTTAAATATACCCCATCTCCTAAGCTTCGCTTCTTTCCACAAAACATGTCCCTTTAATCTCCCAATCTTCTGGCTTGGCTTCCTTCTATAAAGTTATGAGAATTACACACCTAAGTGACAAAACACTTTTAAATTTAAGTAAACATAAACCCATACAAATCTAAAATTAGATATATCAATTTGCAATTAATATTATTCTTGGATGATTGCTGATTTTTCTCTCTCTTCAATCTCCTATTAATAAATGAATAACGTTATCACTAATTGTGTCTATCCCTGGGTTCTAAACGTTAAAGAGAAGTGAACTTTCGTATTTTAGGTATTTAAAAATTATGGTTTTCTGCAATTTGTAAATATTGTTCTTTTAATTCTTCTACAACTCCTTGACTTTCTTCTGAACTCTTGAAAAATCTGGGTAACTTCAAAAAAGAAGTTTCTCTGTCCCTACTGAGAAAGTGAGAAGAAAACAAAAAATTCCAACACTTAAATTTCTAAGCTTAAATGTTTTTCCTTCCCTCACTTAAAACATAGGTATAGAATATTAGATAAATGAAAAATATCTATACTTATAAATTTTAATTATTTTTATAAATAATTTGGACAGATGGAGACATTGCAAAGTAAAGAATATTTACATAAACCTGTGTGAAAGCATTTCTAGATCACAAAATATCCGTACAAATTAAAGTTCATATGACAATTTTTTTAAAAAATAAAAATGCATAATTGACAACTAAATGTCTTTAATATAGAGAAAACTTTTATAAATCCAAACGGCAAATATTTAATGAGAGAAATAAATAATGACTTTGAAGAAATAATTTATCAAAGAGAAATAAACCAATTCCTACCAATTAAACATAAAACAGTATATTATCACTAATAAATAAATGCTTGTTAAATTTAATGGGTAATATTTTCATCCACAAAATTGATAAAGATTAAAAATAATAAAGAAAAATAATGCCACTGGAAAAAAGCTTGGGAGAATGAGCCATATGAGTTATAAATAGTAGGTGCATACCATAATTTTATGGAAGTTTTCTAGGATAGGAATTAATGATTTTTTAACTAATTTGACAGATATTTATTAAGCACCTACTCTGTGCCAGGATCTCCAACATATGGTGAGCTACAAAATCAAAGAAAGAGATATCATGTGCTCAAGGAACTAACCTTGCAGTCTGAGAAGACGGAAAAGAAAGAATGCAGGAGATGCTAGGTGTCATGAGGAAGAAGCAGGCTTGTCATACGAGAGAAGTGGTAAAAGTTTCAGATCATGTAGCCTGCAGCCTGTGAAAAAATGCTGTATATTTCACTCTGAGTGAAATGGTTTTGTGTGGAAAAGGACCATGACGTGACTTGAATTTTAAAGGATTACTCTGGTATTCTATGTGGGACAATTTGTCATAGGTTGGGGAACATGGAAATTGAAACCAGTTGAGAAGCTGTGCACACTCAAAGCAATAGGAGTATAAATGCTTAAAGCTCTTCATGTGGGTTGAATGATGAATATATGTCCCCATGAATATATGTCCCCTAGATCTTGCAAATTCAACCTTATGTAGAAAAAGGGTCTTTGCAGGTGTAGTTAAGTTAAGGATCTTGAAATGCGATGACCTCGATTTACCTCAATGGACCCTAAATGCAACGAGTGTCCTGATAAAAGACATAAGGAAGGGCACACAAAGAAGAAGGGCACATGACCCTGGAAGCAGAGATTGGGGTCTTGCCATCTCAAGCAAAAGAATACCTGCAACCAGCAGAAGCTAGAAGACACAAGAGGATGTTTCCCCTAGAGTCTTTGGAGGGAACACAGTTCTGCTCACGTCTGTATTTAGGACTATCTGAGATACATACACAAATGGTACAGATAGATCAAAACAGAGCTACACTTAGAAATGAAAAGAAATAAATTATTGGCACACTCAGTAACTGGAACAACTCTCATGGGCATTTTGCTGAGTAATAAAACCAATCTCAAAAGGTCACATACTGTAGGAGGCCATTTATATAACAGTTTTGAAATGGTGAAATTATATGGATTAAAACTGGTTGCTAAGAGTTGAGGATGGTGGGGACAGAGCAGGTGGGTATTATAAAAGTTCATGTAAAAGAGTTTTTTGCTGCAATAAAGTATCTTGAGTTTGGTGGTGGTTACCCAAATTTACATATCATGAAATGACATTGAACTACATTCACAGCTTCCACCAATGTCCATTGCATTTTTGATATTGTTCTGTAATTGTGTAATGTGATCACTAGGGGAAACTCAGGGAAGGGCACTCTTTTATAATTTCCTATGAATCTATAATCAGTTTATGCTGATATGTTTCTAAACCATTATTAAGAAGTTCCAGCTTTCTGGTTCGTGTGCCCCAAACTTTTAAGAAATGTACAAATTAGGACAAATTGATTTGATTTTTTGAAAATTTCCTGGATAATTTTTTTTTTTGCAAAAAAGGTATACCTATAAAATGACTCATTACAGTTTTAGACATATTAGGAACAACTTTAATAAAACAGTAGAGTGTTATCATTGTGGCATACTACACACATTTTACAATTCTACTACAAAGTCTGCACGGTTACATAAAAATGCAAATAAATTACCCATTTGTGTTGGAATTATTAGACTTTAAAAATTTTCATTTGATACTTTTTCTGATTTTTATTGTTCTCTTTTTCATTATTATAATTATTTATTTCATTATTATAATTTATATAAATAAATATTATATATATTATATATTATATAAAATATATAATATATAATGTAATATATATTATAATTAAGAAGACAAATATTATAATGTTTATTAAACACATAGCATATGTTAGTTTAGCTTATATAATGAAAAATGAGCCCTGGTCTTCTCCCCAGTTCACGTCTCCTGAAGGGATGTTTACTGATGTTTCCCAGGAACTTTCATGGCCCTACAGAAATGGGGAATTCCTTTTCATCCATTCTCATTAAGATCCTTTCTGTATAAGAGACTGTACTCTAGAAAAAGAAAGTACTGTATCCATCTGATCTACAGAAGCTGATATTCTCAAACAGATGCTTAGCTTAGAGAATACTGGTGCTGCTGTCACAACTCATGCCTAGGCTAATGGGTAAAAGTAAAACCTACTTTTGAGCAAGAGCATGAACTAGACCAACAAGTACCTAACAGAGGCACTCAAAGCTATCATTAATATCCTACTATATCTCAGATGACCTGAACAAGAGTTGAATGTAACTGCCACCAAGCCCATTCACTCAGCTAAAGTGATTAGTGCTCTCATTAGAAATGAGAAACTGGAGATTTATCATGATCTTTTATGTATTGTTGATGGTTCCTCACATTTAATTACATATTACAAGTTTTATACACTGTTTATGGTTTTACTAATTTGGTCAAGTTCACAGAACACTTGCAGGCATCGTTATTTGCAGGTAACTGAACTTAGAGAACACTAAGTGACTATCTTATTTGAGATTCTAGTACCGAAAGTCAAATGAAGTAGATGAATGGTCCATCTTCTGTTATTCTCTGTGGATGTGCTACACAAAACTCAGATATATATATGTATATTTTTCTGTATCCTCACCACGTAGGGTTTCCTAATGGGAAACAATAGAACTCTAGAAAAGAAAGATTTTTCTCTTTCCTCTTCTGTATGAAAACCTCTATTCATTGAAGTAGCTTAGAATGTATGCACTTAATTGTAATACTTCCTATCAGAGTTAGGAAGACCCTTATCAATAAAATTGTGCCAAATCCGTATTTCAAGGGTTTTAATATGATAAGAAAAGATAATGGGGTCTTTCGTTCAAGCCAGAGACAGCAATGAGTTCATTTAGAAAAGGACAGGTTTTAGTGAACAAGGTTAGCTTTTGCTTTAATCAGATATGACTTTCCTTAAAACTTATCTACTTTAGAACAAAGAAGAAAAACAATTACAACCTTAAGGTTAAATATGCTGGTTTTCTAATGTCAAAATAAAGGCATACAAAGGAAAATACATGTGAAAATAATTCTAAACCTTGAATTTTGCATGAAATCACCTTTATATATCTATGTATGTATTTATAAATGAGGCATACGAAGCACTAATCCATTAAATATGATACCATGTAAATGTGGTATCTGTAAATGTAACAATAGACTTGAGCTAAAGCAGTACATAAAGGAAATATTTTAGTAAATATATTAATAAGAGGCAGACTTTTTAGTTCTTCTATAAATTATAATTTTGCTAACTTAAATATGTTTGTAAAAACATATTTAGAATTACATTTTTATGATTATATTGACTTAATGTATAATCATTTTAAGAAGTTAAAGATATATACAGATTAAAGGCACTGGACATTTTAAGCATTTTTAATGACTTTTCTTTTTGACTATATGAACATTAAAATAGAGAAAAACTCCCATCTTGCCAAATTAGATTACCTTTTCCAAGTGTTTTAAATGTTAGAAGACAAATACGGTTTTAAAAAGACACTTGAGTAATTTTTTAAAATCTTGACTAATTTAAAGTTGATGTGACCTTTTTAAAGGTGGTGACATTTCTAATGCTCAGAGAAAAACTGAAGAAGTAAAATATATCTAATGCAAAAACTTAGCACATCTGTTTGAAAACTCTGAAACTGCTTTTGGGTAGCAACCTGCCACATTTTAACTATTCTGTTATTCAGATAGCTACATGATGCACTGTTGTGGGAATATATAGTAAAATAGGTGTGATGGATGTTCATGAATTGTGGGCTCCTTTTGTTTCACTGGTATCCATTCTATTATGTGTGCAAGCATCAAAGACAGCAAAAGGAGTAGCCATTGGAATGAGTAAAAAATCTAAGCGAGGCAGTCTAAGGAGGGGTAATACAATGAGACAGACTGAAACCATTGAAGGCTTCAGAGTGGACAACTTTGGTGCAAAAACTTGGAGTAAGTCGTGATTGATAGTAGCATTATTCTCAATACTCCTTTCATTGCTTACATAAGTAACCTTCAATCGAACTTTCCAACTAAATATTTTACCATCAACCCCTGGCACCCACCTTGATCCTTCCTGAATAAGTAATGCAATGCTCTTCTTTTGTCATATTATAAGGATGTGTAAACATCCCTGAAATGATCTCTCTCTCTCTCTTCCTTTCTGTTTGTCTGTTGTATGCACACGTTTACACATACACACTTGTTCTTTCTTTTTGCCTATGAGAATTTCATAATAGGCCTTTGTAATAAAATGTCAGAAAATATCAGCATAATTTCTTAATGTTTTATCCATTTTTCCAGCCTACATTGAACTTTGGTTCTCTGAACGCTGATATCTTTTGTTTAAAACACTACATTCAGCACTCCATCACAGAGAGAAAGGAACTAGAATTCATTAAGCATGGGACAGATACTGTGCCCCTCATGGATGTATAATATCTTAATATTCTCCAAATACTGTGAGGTGTTGTTCCTTCCATTTTATGATAATGAAGAAATTAGTTCTCAGAGATGTTATGCACAATGACTAAAGCCTTGCCCCTGATATAACGTGGTTCTTAGATTACATATCCCTGTGCTAATATAATGACTCAAAGACATCTATCTAAATTGGAAAGCTGAAACAATTAACAGTACAATATAACACAATATGATATAAGGAATACGTTTAAGTTTGCTCAGTATAAATTGTTTACTATCTCAAAAGCTTCTCTTTTTTTGCTTCTTCAAGGTAGTAATAATGCATGTAACATATGTAGCACACCTACTCTCATGTCTGAAACTAGTAGCTCAATAAATGATAAATATACAAGATCTTCACATCTCACAGACATGAGATTAACGTCTCAATGGCAGCACACTAAGCATTGCTGCGTGCAGACAAATTTACAAACAGCATGCTTTGCCTGTGCCTCACTCCAAATGTGTTAAATACATATTATAAATATATATGTATATTTATATCATATATGTATATATATATCATAAGCTTATCACATATGACATACCTCATATTTTTCATCTTGTGACTTTGATTATACTTGTTCTTTCTGGTTCAAATTATGTATGCCCTTTACCCCAACCATTTTTAGCTAAAACAATTGACTAAGTTTGAAAATTCAATCTATTCCATCTCTTCCAAGAAAATTTTTCTAGCGTTCTTAGAAACTTTTAGGCCAAGTGTTCACTGACCTGTTACTCTTTCCATGTTAACTATGTACTTATATGAAATCTTTTCTGTGCTGGTTACTTTCAGCACTAAATTATAGCTTAAAAAATGCTCTGGGGCTGGGCGTGGCGGCTCACACCTGTAATCTTGGAGTCTGAGACAGGCAAATCACAAGGTCAGGAGTTTGAGACCATCCTGGCCAACATGGTTAAACCCCATTTCTACTAAAAATACAAAAATTAGCTGGCTGTGGTGGAATGTACCTGTAGTCCCACCTACTTGGGAGGCTAAGGCAGGAGAATCACTTGAACTCAGAAGGCAGAGGTTGCAGTGAGCTGAGATTGCACCACTGCATTCCAGCCTGTGCAACAGAGCAAGACTCCGTCTCAAAGGAAAAAATAAAAAACACTCCGGGATTTGGCATGCTTGAGTTTCAATATCGATTCTGCCCATTAGTAGCTGGCCAAATTAATTTGTCTGACTTCAGTTTTTTCATCCATGACATGCAGGATATGTAGATTTGGGTGCGTGCGTGCGTGCGTGCGTGTGTGTGTGTGTGTGTGTGTGTTTAATAAACACCCATTACAGGCCACTCATTTATGGGCCTGAGGTGTATGAATGGTAGGACCTCTGGGCTGCTTCTGCTTAGCAGTGTTACACAGCATGTGGGATGGCACAAACAGCAGGACATTGAATTGAACTCAACTGCTCTCCACCGTAGAGACCTAATTATAGTTAATTCTACCAGAAAAAAAAAAAAAAGATGTCCAGTAGGCTAAATGAAAGTTTTTGAATACAATAATTTTGATCCACTCAAAATTGTTTGTAAGTAACATGTAAATGGTTTTATAAATGATATGGACATTCCGGAGCCAGCAGCAATATGCACTTTATTTGCAATATTCCAATTTAGAAGAGACTTATTTGACATCCCTACTCTAGAGAATGACTTGTGTCAAGGAATACAGCAGGGAAATTAAAGACATCACAAAATATAATAAGTTGGGAAATAATGCAGCCTCTGCTGGATTATTGAGAAAATGGTAGAAAATGCCAATGGGTAGGCAAAGAATGCTTTAGGTAGAAGCACCTGTGTGTGGTGATATGCACAGCTTTGGGTTAGACAATCGAGTTACTAGCCAGCATTTTACACAACCCTAGTGTTCCTGATGACAAATTAGAGTATTTGCAGATGCCGGGAGCAAGAAATATCTAAAAATAATTAATTAAATGTTGTCCCATCCCTGAATGGAGTGAGAGAAATGGGGAGATTAGAAAAATTGGGCATACTGGGAGTAGGATAAAAAGGGAAAACACCCACTTGGAAAAGATCGGAACTGAAGCACCAAGACAACAGGGATTTGGAGCAGGTCAGATAAGATCATTCTTTTAATTACAGTGTTTTAGAAGTTACCATCAGATGCTCAATAATAAAAAAATGGAGTTTTTATTGGAAGATTTTATCTAAGAACTCGAGATTCTATCTGCAGGTTTCTCTCTAAGGACTAGTGTTTTCTATCTTTAATGTATGAGATTGCAATGGTTATTAATTATCTAAGTTCTACGTATATGTAGACATGCATATATAAACACATACACTATGTATGAAGTATATGTAATACTTTGTATTGAATAAAATATGTGCTGTGTAAAAATACACACACACACACACACACATATATATGCAGACAAATTTCCAAACACCATGCTACACTTCTGCTTCAATCAAAATGGGTTAAATATTATATTTTATTTTATTATGTTTATATCATACATTAATAGAATGAAATTTTATTAATCTGATATTAATTTTATATTTTATTGTTATATATTATTATATTAAAATATATGCTACTATACACAATATGTATTTTATCCAACATAACTGTTTTACATAACTACCACTCAGAAATTTTTTAAATGATAATTCATGTGAAGATCCCACCCTTCATTTTCGCATCTTGGCTATATATGGTAAAAGCCTATTGCTGAACAATTATTTTCCAGTTAATGCATATAAATTGTAGTATTTAGGGACAAATAAGAAATCCTAACTTTTTTCAAAAATTTTAAGATTTATTTTCAGCTGACAACTGTAGTGTTAGAAATCTACTAGCTTCTCTGTAAGTAATTATTAATCAACGTGGCATATTTTTCACTCTCTTCCTTGTGCCATCTAAGCTGAAGACATGGCCAAGATTTCAAAGAGTAAGTGACACTTGCCTTCCTTATTTGCTCAGGATTTACTTAGAAAATATGTAGGCCACTCACCGGAGGGTATTCATTTATTTGTTTATTTCTAATCATGCATAGAGTACTTTCAGGGGTCTTGTACAGTACAGGGTATGCAGTGTTGCAAAGATGAAAATACGAGGGGGTTTGGGGAAAGATGATGAAAATCAACACTTTCAATTTCAGAGCTAAGCTCTCCGATCAGGAGCTCACTGGTGCTAGAGTAATACGTGCCTCTGTGTGGAGGGACACAAAGCATGACACTGACAAAAACACTTGTGCTTTGGCTTTTTTTGTTGAGAGAATTCAATCTGGAGGGCAGAGGTGAGGTAATTTCTGGCAAGGTGAATGTCATATGCAGAGGTACTGATGCAGGAGAGATTTATGTGAGAAAAGGTAAATGACACTGATAATGTCATGGAGGGAAGCTGCAATGGACAGAAATGAATGGCTTGAGGGAGAAAATACATAATGAAAAGGAATTAGGTATGAGAGGACAGAGACAGGAGCATGTTCATGCATTAAGTAAAAGATACCTTTACCCAGGGATGGGAGACAATTGATGGAAAGAGGGTGAGGGAGAGAAAAGGGGGTACACATTTGATAAAACAAAGTGCCAGAGAAGAGGCTGGGCCAGCTCTATTCGGAGACATTGTCTTTTCTCTGTGGAATAACAGGTGCTTGAGAGGAGTGATGACGCTGTGGAAGGTTGGCATGGGGAGTCTCAGGGAAAGTGAACTGCAGGTGACTGAAGACCAGTCAGAAATTAACAGGCGGGCAGAGACTGGAAGACATAGAGTAGCCACAGGGCTGAAGGGGGGAAAAGAAACAGATTTAAAAGGAATGACTGGGGAAAACCTGACAGTTTTTGTTACCAATAAGAAGAATAAGCATTAGTGTGGAAGTGTGGGAGTTGGCAAGGGAAAAAGAGGAATAAAAATTGAGAAATGAGAGTTTTTCCATTAAAAGTAGTGTTTTATTTTGCATGTGTTGGAATAGAAGTGTTGACTGGTTTAGACTAATAAAAAATCTGTTTTAGAAATTCAGCTATCTTATAATGATTTCATTCAAGTTAAACTGGCTGTCTATACAGCTATAGTACTGATGTTTCTGGCTACAGAATAGTGCCATAACTTAGACCTTACATAAAAGAGAAAGAAGAAGGGGATTGGGGACAATGATGAAAATTAACACTTTCAATGTAAGAGCCAAGCTCTCCAAGAAAAGAGAAAGAAGGTAGAAATTGCAGATGCAGTTAGCGCCAGTGGTGGAGTCTGTTGAACTAAATCTCAATGCAACAGAAAGAAAAAGAACGTTAGTGAAAAAATCCAGTGAAATCTGAATAAATTTTGTAGTTTAGTTAAAATAGCATTATCCCCAAATTAATTTTTTAGTTTTAATAATTTTCCATTTTTTGTTCAGATGTTAACAGATGAAGAAGCTGGCTGAAGGTTGTATGGAAATTGCCTGTACTATTTTTGCAGTTCTTCTGGAAGTCTAAAATTATCTCAAAATAAAATGCTAGAGAGAGAGAGAGATTACAGCTAAAAGACTTTAAAAATCATTCAAATCAAACCCATGATATAAAAACCTACCTAATACAGCTAACAAGTATAATGTGAATATAAAAATAAAGTAAAAGAAGATTTTTATTGAATGTGCAAGTCCTTCCTAATTTGAACATAAGAATTTGTAATTTTTGTCATGTTTTTACAGCTTTATACAGTACTGAAAATACTAACAGAAGTGATCTTCATGATTAAACAGTAAATGGAATCACATGACATATAAAATATAATTAAAGAACATGCAGGACTTACATATTTTAATTAAAATACAATTCAAAAATAAGAGAGAATGATAATTTTCCATTGTTTTAAGAGTCCCTTATGCTTGAAAGTGAAGAGAAATAGAACGGAAAATATTGTGCTCTCTGCATGCTTCATGAAGGCTTTCTGTGTAAGCAATAACAAAGTCATAAAGAAATAACCTGGAAAGGCCACTGTTGGAATGTTAATAGATGAAAGACCATGATACCAAGTATAGCTATGAATAATCAAAAGCTCTGGAATCTAATGGCATCCCATGGATATTTGAGGAAGTATTATTTAGAGTTCTTTATCATCATGAAGTAAAAATGCAGTTAATTAGTATGTAATATATTGAACAGTGTCATGGTATAAGTAATTTTAGGCAGGGCGTGGTGACTTACACCTGTAATCACAGAACTTTGGGAGGCTGAGGGGAGTGGTGGATCACCTGAGGTCAGGAGTTCCAGACCAGCCTGGCTAACATGGCGAAACTCCATCTCTAACAAAAATACAAAAATTAGCTGGGCGTGTTGGTGCCTGCCTGTAATCCCATTTGCTTGGGAGCCTGAGACGGGAGAATCTCTTGAACCCACGTGGCGGACGTTTCAGTGAGCTGAGATTGTGCCACTGCACTCCAGCCTGGATGACAGAGCAAGACTCTGTCTCAAATAATAATAATAAAAAATAATAATAACTTTATTGTTAAAGTAAAGTGTTTCTATTCAAATCTTGCTGTTCACATTGAAATTCAGGTTCAGTAAGGCTAGAAAGAGAAAGATAAAAATCGATCAAACTGCCCAAATGAGATTCTCTTTTCCTTTAAAAACACCATTTTTAAATGCTTCAAAATTAATAAATCTGGAGAATAATGTTTAACTAATTATTATTATAAAGTCTATAAAATCAAACTTCCTTTGTATAAAATCTATTTCTTATATTTTTATTGTCGAATTAGTTATTAAGTGCTTATTATATATCAGAAACTGTTCTTGGCATTTGAGATAAATTAGTTATGATTTAAAGGTGGCATACCTCACAGAGCATATATCTATTTAACTAGTTAGAACTTTTTTGGTTACAAGTAACTGAAAACACAACCCAAATTAGCTCAAGCTGAAAAAGTATTTGTTGGCTGAAATAATCCCAAAATTCATGGGATGGGACAAACAGCATTTAAGCCTAGACCCTCCTTTCTCTTCATAGTTGAGCTCTATGCATGCCTCTTGGATTTAATCTTAAGCATCAAATCGTATCAAATATGACATATCAAGGCTTTAGTCCCTACACCATTTCAGATTTACAGTTTATTGATAAAAAGAGACATTGATTTTTTTCTGAGAACTCAAATTCACAATTGAATTTTAATTCATATGTATTGTTCACAACGCATAAGAATTGTGAATGGAAGCACTTATATCAAGAAAATAATAATTTTTTAAAAAGTTACCAAAGGATTTCAAGGCAGGAGATAATCTGAAATGCTCATCAATCAAATCAACATAGGTCATAAAAATATAGAAATATGATGATAATAATGTAAAATACAGGATAAAATTACCTTCTTTTGTGCCAGCTACTTTTTAAAAATCAAAGTTAATGTAATTTAATTTAATCAATCCATTAGTTTATAATTTTTAAAAAGATACCTTTTCCCCTAAGTATTTAGTTTTAACCATTACAATTTAATGGAGGGCTTGTAAGTATGTGTTTGTATTTGTTATCCTTTGTTATCCTTAGGACAAATCCAATCATATATATATATATATATATATATATATTTTTTTTTTTTTTTTTTTTTTTTTTTTTTTTTTTTTTTTGAGGCAGAGTCTCTCTCTGTCGTCCAGGCTGGAGTGTAGTGGCGAGATCTCAGCTCACTACAATCTCCACCTCCCTGGTTCAAGAAATTCTCCTGCCTCAGCCTCTCGAGTAGCTAGAATTACAGGTGTCTGCCACCATGCCAAGCTAATTTCTGTATTTTCAGTACAGACAGGGTTTCACCATGTTGGTCAGGTTGGTCTTGAACTCCTGACCTCAGCTGATGTGCCCACATCGGCCTCCCAAAGTGCTGGGATTACAGATGTGAGCCACTGAACCTGGCCAGTGAATTTTTACTACCCTTTTTCCTGTATTTAAGGTAAAGGACAACACGGTAAATCACAAAGATAAAGAAAACCAGGAATTTGGATAAATGTATACATAAATTTATCATACAAATTAAGACATATTCAGAGGCTTTACCTCATTTAAAACATAAGCTCAAATGTTGAAAAGTTATGACGATACCTTGGAAGTTCCAAAGAAAATTTCAAAGCATAAAAAGTTTAACACACATGATCATAGAGATTCATGCATCCACTAACATCCTAAGAAAATTACAGTTTTTGCTGCCAAGTAAAGGAAATGGGATTAACAGGTATTTGATTTATAAAGTTTAATAGACTAGCAGATAAAATTGGGAAAAAATTAACAATTAATTATTATTTTTTTGGAAACATCTTGACTTTAAACATTCTTTTGCTTTCACAGGAATTGGAGAAACCAGTAATTGTAATTTTTTAAATGAGCTGTTTGTTATACTCTCTAAGACATGAAATATTGTTTACTTTGACTCTCTTTACCTAGCCTTCACTTACTTTCACCCACCTAATACTGTGTTTATTATACAGAACATGGAAAATAATTTAAGTGCTTTAAAAAATATCTTTTTTCTAAAAATCTAGAGTATTGAATTGCATGGATTTTTTTCCCCAGAACATGGGTAATTTGCTTTTTGGTTTGAATTCCTCATGCAAGTTTCCCTACATTTATCATTTCCTCCTTTAAGTTGAATAAAGAAACACACACACACACACACACACACACACACACACAATTTTCAATTAACTGGAGCTCTCATTAATTATGTTTAATTAATCAAAGTTATACCATGCTTTAGAGTTTGAATGTATGTATCTAATGCATTAGAGATAAAAGGGACAATTTCCATATGTTTTAACCTAATTATTAGCAAGAAAAAATTATCCAGAAAAAAATATGCTTCATCTCTGGAACGTATCATTTCTCTCTACCCAACTAAAAAAAGTGAAATAGATCCTGTATTTTTGAGTGAATAGTGAGTGAAATTACTTTAGATAACTACTTGTGTTAATTGTCTATTGCTGCTGTTACAAATTTCCCAAATTACCACAAATTTAGTGGCTTAAAAAAACACAAATACACTATCTTACAATTCTGTAGGTCAAAAGTCCAACAAGAAACACAGTGGGCTAAAACCAAGGCATCAGCAAGGCTGCATTCCCATCCAGAGATTCTAGGGAAGAATCCGTTTTTCTTATTTTTTGAGTCTTGAGAGCCCACATTTCTTGGCTCCTGGCCTCATTCCTCCAGCCTCAAGCCCTTGTCAGGTCCCATCACCCGACCTCTTCTTCCTCTTGTGAACACCCTTGTGATTGCATTGGGAGCACCCAGAAAACCCAGCATGATCTTTCTACTGTATGGTCATCTGAATTAGTTCCATTTGCAATCTTAATTTCACTTTGCTATATAATGTAACGTATTTACAAGTTCTGAGGATTAAGACGTGGATGTGTCTGAGAGGCCGTTATTCTGATTAGCCATTAACAAAACTGATGTTACATACAAAGCACTAGACAGTGCAGAACAACAGAAGTTTTTGAAATGATAGAAGTGTTTTAGAGCTGTGCTGTCCAATATGAAGAATAAGATTTGTATCTAAGGTTCAAGAGTCCAAAATTATTCTGGTGTTCCTAGTTTTCAATTTTTATTTCTCTTCCATTCAAACTTCCTTGACCACGTTATTCTTCTGCTGTTTGCCAACATGTGCCCTATGTTATCTGATCTGAAATCCATTCACCTTAAATAGTTGATGACATCTTAAATATTACCTGAGGATTTTATTTTAATAGAAATTACCAACTCTTAGAGAAGCAGCACATTATACAAATTGTAATATTAACCTGCAGTTTGAAGAGATGGTGTGGGGGCAGAAGCATAATGCTGGTGATCCTGAAATCACCACATTTTAGAGACACACTTCATTTATATTTAAAACTGGTTTAGTATCCTGTTCTAATATACTGTTATGGAATTATGTTCATTTATCATATAAACACAAGATAGGAACATTACTGTTTTTTCACTAAATACACTATTAAATGTAGTGGAAGGCCATTGCCAGAAGCAACTATTACAGGGAAATAATATGATAATAAATTACCTTGTTTCTAGACTTTACTGTGTATACATTCATTTAAACACAGACACACGCTTATTTATGTAACATGCCAACACGTAGTTGTTAAACTTTTAAAATGGTATAATATAAACAATCTATAAATAAAATTAAAAGTCAAAATAAATACATCCATATGTTTGACATTCAATCTAACAGTTATTTAACAACCACTCAATGCTAGACCAGCACTGTCCACTGGAAATATAGTATAACCTGCATATATAAATGAAAATGTTTTCAGAGACACATGAAAGAGTAAAATAAAATAGGTGAAAAAAATTAATAATATATTTTATTTAATACCATATATAAACAATATTACCCTTTCAGTCTATAATAAATTATTTTACCTGTTGCATGCTAAGACTTGAAATTAGGATTTTTATTTTGTATTTACATCTCTGAATTTAGAGTACCCATAATCCAAGTACTCAATATAACATAAGGCTCATGGTTACCATATGAAGAACTCAATATTAGACAAAGGAGGGATCCAATGATGGAAATAAAAATACTGTAACTTCAGCTGATTTGCGCTCTAATGGAGTAAAGTATGTACATATACAACTAAGACACATAAAATATGATATCTTAAGATAAAAATAAGAACCAATATTTTACAAACAAAAGCGATGAAGAAACTAATTCCAATTAAGGGGACTATGAATGATTTAAATGTTTCTCTTTTAAAATAAAAATTTATACTTCTTTTCTACAGGAGACATTTCTTATTTTCTCTAAATATGGAGTCCTCATTAATTGTACTCAATTAACAAATAGAGACAGACTGAGAAATGACAGAACTACGGAGTAGTCATAACTGATTCTTAAATCTCAGCTCCTCAAATTACTAGCTGTGTGATCCTGGGTGAATTCCTGAATGCCTCCTTCTTTATATGGCTAGGGTGATTAGATCTATTGCACAGAGTTATTATTGAATGGAATAAAAACTTGGCCAGTATAATGCCTTTCATATAGTGGATGTTTGAAACATGTTAGATGTCATCTATTCTTTCAAAACATACGAGCATTTTTTTAAAAGTCTATTTGCGTCATGTTCATTTTATGCCCACACTCAACAAATCTGTGGTTCTAAGTTGGACTTGTAACATCTGGAGACATCTATGGCTGTTACCACTAAGAAGAGTCTCCTGGCATTTAGTGGGATGAGGCCAGGAATACTGCTGAGTACCCTATGATGCACACAGTAGCATTTCCTACCCCCCCACTGGCCCCAACAAAGAGCTGTCTGGAACCAAATGCACATATGACTGGGTTTAAGAAACTCTGCTCTAACTACAAAGCAGATAGAACTTTTTGAGAGTAACATCTGTGATGGTTAATATTGAGTGTCAACTTGATTGGATTGAAGAATACAAAGTATTGTTCCTGGGTGTGCCTGTGAGGGTACTGCCAAAGGAGATTAACATTTGACTGAGTAGACTAGGAGTAGCAAGCCCACACTCAATCTGAGCAGGCACCATCTAAACAACTGCCAGCGTGGCTAGGATAAAAGCAGGCAGAGGAATATGGAAAGACTAGACTGGCTAAGTGTTCTAGTCTCCATCTTTTTCCCATGCTGGTTGCTTCCTGCCCTCGAACATTGGACTCCAGGTTCTTCAGCTTTTGGATTCTTGGACTTCCACCAGCAGTTTGCCAGGAGCATTGGGTCTTCAGCCACAGACTGAAGGTTGCACTATTGGATTCCCTACTTTTGAGGTTCTGGGACTTGGACTGGCTTCCTGGCTTCTCGTCTAGCAGAGGACCTATTGTAGGACTTTGATTCTCATCTAGCAGAGGACCTATTGTAGGTCTTGTGATTATGTGAATCAATTCTCCTTAATAAACTCCCCTTCACATATACATCTATCCTATTAGTTCTGTCTCTTGAGAACTCTAATACGGCATCTATTATCCATAAAGATTATCAATTTAAAATTATTTTACAATTTAAAAAACCTAGTGCTACACTATGAATTCTATATTTGCAAAAATTTTCATTTTAAACTATTCTGCTTTAATCATTTTATCAAATACATCTTCACTTTCATTATCCAGTTCTGTAGCTCACACTTTATATAGTTGAAATGAATCTCTTCTGGGATTCAGTTCACAGATTTTTTTTCCATTGTACTCACTTGGATGAGTTACTAATGATGTTTATTATTTTGCTTAAAATATTTCATGCATAAACACAATTATTTTTAACTTTAGCCATAAGATTTTAAAAAATTTTTCTTAAACTTTTTCAAGAGACAGGATGACAAATTCAAAAACGGCAAATGGAATTCTGAGACGTCTCTCATGATCGAATGAGGGAAGATCATATGCAGTAGAGTGTAATGATCCATTACAGCTTTAGCAGCAGCATAACTGACAATCAGTGTTTTAAATATTTCCTTGGATTTTCTTTATTCACCAAGGATCTTCCGTTAATAGTAGGCAGAAGATGATGAAAAGTTGGTGCTCCTAAGGACCTACTCTTCCAACATGATTTAGATTGAGACTGAAATTATCCCTCCATAGATTTATCAAGAAAGTAGGGTAAGTACCACACATTTATTAAGTCTTAAACACACTTGTAAGTTTACTTAATTGCTAAATAACGCATTTCTCCTTAAATTAACTTACAAGATTAATTTAAAAGCATTATTAATTAACTATTAAAATTATGTCAATTTCTGCCCTTTTATTTTTACAGCTGTATAGAGAACACACAGAACAGGACTGGGCTTCCTTCTGCAGAAACTCAATTTAGTTGTATCATGGTCATGCAGGTAATTCTTATTCCAGCAAAGTGTTCAGAAGCAGAATTCAAACTTTTCTCTGATCATACCAAAGCAAAATCACACTAGACAAAGCTGAACAGGTAAGAAATACTTTAATCAAAACTAGTGGAATAGGAGAGAGAATTCAACTCTGCTGAAACAAAAGGCTGGAAGGATTTTCAGTGCTAAGGGGAGTGTAGAAATACTGGAGGGCATAGAGAAGGGATTATGATCAGTGGAATGTGTCACGCATGTTGAGTTATTCCTGAGTTTGCAAACACTTTTCTCTGTGATGAGGCCATCTGTGTTTGCTAACTGGAGTTCAAGGTAAGGCTCCTGCCCTCCCACGGAGACTAGGAAAGTGGGGTGCTACTTCCTTCCTTCATTATTGCATTTCCAATGGATGACTCCCAGGTTCTCGTGAAAGATATTCCTGGGTTGTAAAACTGTCAAAAGGCTGGAAGAAGATTTACATACATTTCAAAGCAGCAGAGAAAGAATGAATGCCCTAAGGAAAATGTCTAAAGTTTGGTAAAGCTGAGGGGAATTTTAAGGCCACCGTGGTCACGTTGTACATACTCCTTGTGTGAGATTGATTGCAAAAGAATGGCTCTAATTCTTCACCCCTTCATTGATTCATGTCCCCTGTCCTGTGATTACAGCACCTCCCACTGAGAAGTTGAGTCCGTTTTTTAACCCTTTGAATGTAGGCTAGCCTTGACTTGCTTGGCCAATATACTGTCGTGAAAGTCCCTGTTCTGTATCTCACATTAGGCTTTGGAAGACACTGCCTGTTTCTTTTGTCAATCTCTCTCTATCTTTCCCCCTACCTTTACGTCTGCTTCAACCATGGGAGCAAAGTCAAGCCAGTCTGCTGAAGGAAAAGAGACATTGCATACCAGTCCAGTCCCTTCCACCAGCAGACTAGAAATTTGACAGGCAGGTTCCCAACTGATTCCTAGACTTGTGAGCAAAATAACAGTCAATTGTGCCGCAAATCAGGTTTGTAATTGTTATGCAAAAATATCTTGATGATATACCGTTTGTGTTTCCATCTATTTCTCATCCAAGAGTTTTCAAAATGTATGTTCCTCTAACTACTTGATGACACAAAAGCAGAGAAGTCTGTGGTAATTAATGCGAACTTTTCACTGCAGGTAAATTCTTCTTGTATCCATCATTATGGTATTTTTATTTGCCCTGTAGATAGCAAATACCCATTATGTGGGAACCTTCTGACTCTTTTTTCTTCTTCTGCCAAAACAGACTCATGTCCAAAACAAACATATTCTAAAAAACTAGTAATTCAAGAATGCCAACACACCAAAAATTTACCTAATCAGAAAACATTTTAGAGAAATGTCAATGCAAATGATAAGTATATAGAACATATTACATTCATTTTATTAAATTGTACGTAATTATTTATATTTGAAGATGAAGTTGATTTTGTATACATTTACCTTTCCAAGGCCTCCCATATCCTTTTATCCAATCTAAATAGGAAAATAAAATATTAAAATATAATCAAAAAGTTAATGCATTCTAATTGTTTCTTTTTCTTTCTCACAAACATGCTAAATGTACAAATCATGAACTATGTTTTTTAACAAAAAGACTAAGAGGATGTATAATATCTAATTTTAGGACAAGAATGGCTGAAATATGTCTTATTTTATAGACATTAAGAAAATCCTAAACATATAAGAATATAATACGTATTATTCGAGAATAACAGATCAGTTCACTTTTAATATTCACTTGACAATTAGAGAAAATGGCTGGATTACAGTCCAAGCCCTTCCATATATGTCTGACCTTGGACTATTTCCTTTTCTTTTAAATCACTTTTAATTGCAGATGTTACTTTTCTCTGGGGGCTCAGTATAACATTTTTAACAATTCCATATCCATATCTATTCTTCTGATGGAGTTATTCACTGTCCTCTAACCATGTAATTGACTTTTATATGCTGTTAAATGGTTGTGAAATAATGGTTTTCTAAAACAATTGGTCACATGCATTTGTCTCTATCTGTAATCTGAATCTCCTAAAAATACTTTTTTTTTTTCCATTCTCTAATTACAGAAATGTAAGCCTACCTTCAAGGGTGAAGAATTAGAAAAATGTAAGGGCCCCACTGGAACAATGAAAATATGATATCAGATATGGGAATTTCACCTTAAGCATGGAGTTAATTTAAATAAAGGGACGTTAAGGTGTATCACTGAAAAATAAGTTTTTGATCATTCAGGTGTTTTGCTGTGTAAATCACCTTCTCTTTACTAGTAAGAGAAGATAATAGATAAATATTTTTTTTATCGGGGTCTTAAAACGCTTATATATTTTTCTCCTCCACCACCCTTTTCCCTTCTCTCTCTTTTTGCCACTTATTTAGGTTAAGAACTCTCAAGTGAGACTAAAAACTTAATCTTACACTATCAGACTTGATTTCCTGTATCAAATTTTCTTGTCTTTCATTCTAAAAAACAAAAAACACAAATGAACTATTACTTGCTGATAAGTTATATTGTTACTCATCTAATAATAAACTTTTATGACTATCAAAAATTATGAAACATTTATCAGGTTAAGACAGATCATAGAGAATGACTGCCTTGAGAAATTATAATGGTTAAAGATTGTAATCATTGTTAATCCCTTCAAATATATTTACATTTCGCAAGACTGCTGAGGTTTTCTGCCTAAACCTCAGCTTCTGTGTCTCAAACAGTAAATAAATAAATAAACAGAAACGGTTTTAAGATGAACATTACAATTCATTCAATTTTGTGAAAAAAATTAAAAGTGAGCTCGAAAGTAATCATTGAAAAAGTGTTTCTGACAGTCTGAAACTCATTTACATCAGTTCACCTAAATACTGATCTCTTTTGTAGTTTCCCATAGGTTCCTAAGGAAATGGCTTTTCCTATTGCCATTATTATTATTAATCAAAGTTAGTTATTCACTTCTACTCTTTTCTTGGTACTCTCCAGGAATATACACAGAAGATTTTCCTCTTTTCTGGTGACGAAGGCTCACAAATAAATTCAAGTTGGGAAGTGTTATAATGGTATACACTGCATGATTCATGTAACAAATGTGTTTAGCATTTAGTATTCAATGTTGAGTATAATTATTTGGATAGGTATTTTGCGTATGTCCCATTTAAGTATTTTCTTGAGAGCAAGGATTATAATATGTATAGCTATGTGATAGTGAAAGTGTTTTTGATCTCTGTTTAGTTTTTTGAATTTGCACAATTCGGATGGTAAGGCATCTATATCATTGGGCTGTTGGATGAATAAATAATCACTTAGGACACCAGAAAATAGAAGGAGCTGGTGGGAATAACAGCACTATTATTCTGCCTATAAATCCCGGATCGTGAGGATGCCTTGTGCCTTACAGATACTGCATACATTTGTTTGAATGAATAATGATAAATTGTTTCAATACAAACGGGTATTAAAGCATCCTGTAAAGTGGGCTGAGCTACATTCAACCGGTTTTGAGCACAAGCTCCATAAGCCCAAGCTTGCTAGCCCATAAAGAAGTTTTGTTTGCTGTTTTAATGTTCTCAGCTGCATTGTCTGTGTCTGCAAAATGAGATATACTAAAATCTGCAGCAACAGATGGTGTAAGACTTAGATAATTTTATTAATGCAAAAAATAATATAATTCTTAATATAAAATACTATACTCATCATAGAGCAGTAATGATTTTTATTAGATTTCTTAAGTAATTTGGCCCCCTGCTTTTTCCGAATTTGATGGAAAAACAAGATAGTGCTGTTTTTGTTGTTGTTCTTAAATTTCTTGTGACGTATTTTTCACTTTCTCTTTTTTAATAAGGTAATAGTAACTGTTGTTTTAAATGTTTGACATTTCATGACATTGTTGTTGCCAAGAGAAAAAACCCTGAAGCTGTATTAGTCCATTTTCACACTGCTATAAAGAATACCCGAGACCAGTAATTTGTAAAGGAAAGAGGTTTAATCCACTCACAGTTCGGCATGGCCTAGCGGGGCGTCTCAGGAAAATTACAATCGTGGTGTAAGGAAGGCAAAGGGAAGCAAGGCATGTCTTCTTATGGAAGCTGGAGAAAAGAAAAAGCTTAAGGGAAACCGCTGCTTTTCAAACCATCAGACCTTGCGAGAACTCCCCCACTATCATGAGAACAGCATGGGGGAAATGGCCCCTATAATCCAATCACCTCCCACCAGGTCTCTCCCTAGACAGGTGGGGATTACAATTCAAAATGGATGTGGGTGGAGGACACAGAGCCAAACCGTATCAGAGGCCTAAACAAACCTGGCCTCAAAACTAGCCACAACTTTGAAACCAGTGGTGTCTTCCAGAGACCAGGCAGAATCCTGCCAGTTACACTCTCCTGACTACCCATGCATGCCCCCTTTTCCTTGAGATTTGCTGGCTCAGATACCCAGGCACCATTGAGACCTCTGAACACATCTTATCCTTGTTTGTTTCTTTCTATTCCCAACCCATTCACACAAATTTTCTCTCTCTCCTCCTTAGCCCCTTGTACAACCCATGTGAATGTATATTTGAGAATGTATCTAATTTGCAAATACTATATAGAAAAGTATAGAACTCTTCTTTTAGTTCTTAGAAGCCTGAGCACATTTCAACTATGGTCTTAGATGTGGTTTAGGAATGAACTGACATGGGACTTTATACAACATTTAAAACTTTTAGAATATACATTTTCAATCAATCCCAAAGGCACATCTACTGATCAGAATTTATTTTTTATTTTTTATTTATTTCCATTGGTGTTGGGGAACAGAGGTTGTTTGGTTACATGAGTAAGTTCTTTAGTAGTGGTTTGTGAGAGTTTGGTGCTCCCATCACCCGAACAGTGTACGGTGCACCCTATATGTATTATTTTATCCCTCACCTCCTTCCCACCATATCCCCTAGAGTCTACAACATCTATTGTGTTATTCTTATTGGAGTTAAGGAGTTCTTCTGCATCCTCATAGCTATGCATTCTGATAGCTTAACTCCTACATGTGAGTGAGAACATACAATGGCTGATTTTGCATTCCTGAGTTACTTCATTTGGTATTATAGTCTCCAATCTCGTCCAGGTTGCTGTGAATGCCATTAGTTTATTTCTCGGTTTGGTTGAGTAGTACTCCATCAGATAGTTACACCACAGTTTCTTTATCCAACTTGCTGATTCATGGGCATTTGGATTGGTTCCACATTTTTGCAATTGCGAATTATGCAGCTATAAATATACATGTTCAAGCATCTTTTTTGTATAATGACTTGTTTTTCCTTGGGTAGATACTTAGCAGTGGAATTACAGGGTCAAATGGTGGTTCTTTTAGTTCTTTAAGGATTCTTCACTCTGTTTTCCACAGTGGTTTTACTAGTTTACATTCCCACCAGCAATGTAGAAGTGTTACCCATTCATCACATCCATGCCGACATCTACTATTTTTAGATTTTGGTGACGGCCATCCTTGTGGGTGTGAGGTGATACTGCATTGTGGTTTTGATTTGCATTTTCCTGATCATAGTGATGTTGAGCATTTATGCATTTGTTTGTTGGCCATTTGCATATCTTCTTTTGAGAATTGTCTATTTATGTCCTTAGTCCACTTTTTGATGGGAGTCTTCGTTTTTTTCTTGCTGCTTTGATAGAGTTCATTGTAGATTCTGGATATTAGTCCTTTGTCAGATGTATAGATTGTGAAAACTTTCTCCCACTCTGTGGGATGTCTATTTAGTCTGCTGATCATTCCTTTTGCCATTCAAAAGCTTCTTAGTTTAATTAAGTCAAAGCGATTTATCTTTGTTTTTATTGCAGTTGCTTTTGGTTTCTTGGTCATAAAATCCTTGGCTAAGCCAATATCTAGAAGGGCTTTTGCAATGTTATCTTCCAGGATTTTTATAGTTTCAGGTCTTAGATTTACATCCTTAATCCATCTTGAGTTGATTTTATATAAGGTGGGAGATGAGGATCCAGTTTCACTCTCTCAGAGCCATTTGTTGAAAGGGTGCCTTTTCTCCACTTTATGATTTGTTTTGCTTTGTCAAAGATCAGTTGGCTGTTAAGTATTTGGGTTTATTTCTAGGTTTCCTATTTTGTTCCATTGGTCTATGTGCCTATTTTTTATACCAGCACCATGCTGTTTTGGTAACTATAGTCTTGTAATACAGTTTGAAGTCAGGTAATGTGATGACTCCAGATTTGTTTTTTGTTTAGTTTTGCTTTGGCTACATGGGCCCTTTTTTGGTTCCATATATATTTTAGATTTTTTTCTTATTCTGTGAACAATGGTGATGGTATTTTGATGGGAAATACACTGAACTTGTAGATTCTTCTAGCAGTGTGGTCACTTTCACAATATTGATTCTACCCATCTATGAGCATGGGATGTATTTCCATTTTCTTGTGTCATCTGTAATTTTTTTCAGCAGTGTTTTGTAGTTTTCCTTGTAGAGTTCTTTCACCTCCTCAGTTAGGTATATTCCTAAGTATTTTTTTTTTCTTTTGCTTTTTGCAGCTCTCGTGAAAAGGGTTGAGTTCTTTATTTGATTCTCAGTTTGGTTGCTCTTGGTGTATAGAGGAGCTATTGATTTGCGTGCATTAATTTTGTATCTGGAAACTTTGGTGAATTCTTTAATCAATTCTTAAGAGTTTTCTGGAAGAATCTTTATGGTTTTCTAGGTAAACAATCATATCATCAGTTAAGCTTGACAAGAGGGATATTAGATTTTCCTTGAGGTGAATGTATTAGGGATTAAAAGCATAATTTTATTAAAAAAATAAAATGCAATAGAAACAACAACAATAACCATACTTTATTATCAGTAAGTCTCTAATTCACCTATGTAAAGGAAAATTCCATTAAGTAAAAAAAAATATTTTAATGGTATGAGATCCCATGTTTGGTGATGGATACAGTTTCTACCAAGAATTCACTTGACTCCCTGTACCCAAGTAAAATACATTAGTTGGCTTAAGTAAATTGCTTTTCTCTAGAGAATGCCAGAACAGTGTGATTAATGAAGCAAGAATCTAGGGTAAGTGATAATATTAATGTAAATGCAGTAATCAAATGCATTGATCTCTTCAACTTTCTGCAAATATAAAATCACAAAATTCTACTCATTCATTATTGTGTCAGTTTCTCTCATTATGAAATTTATCATCAAGTTTCTATTATGGAAAAGCTACAGTTCATCTTCAGTGATACATTATACTACCCATCTCTGTTTGGTTAAAAGCTGTGTTTCCATCCCATGTAATGTAAAATAATCGAACACTGTCTCTATTAAAGGCATTATTTTTCTCTTCTTTATCACCTCTAGAATTGGGAAAGTTTTTATATTACATATGATGAAGATAATCTTTATCATTTGGAATTACAAAGTTAGCACAAATCTCCAAAAAAGCTATGCTATTTAAACATGATGCTACTATAACTTGTTACATTTCCAATATTTGCATTATTCCCATATTCTTGATGCAGTGTCCCACAGAAAGTGCATGCCTAGGAAATACTTACATGAGAAAATGTTTATCAAATGTGTTACAGAGAAGACTGAATCTCATATCTGATTTCATCAGCAAAGAGATGTATTGGGAATTAATAGCCTTTAACATCATAAAACCCTGACAATTTATCCTTCAATTTAAAATGTATTTATATATTATAATATTATTTTTTAAACTCATATAAATTATTGGTATAAATTTATTTTTTAAAATATTAAGATACATAGAATTAAAAATTTAAGTTGGCCAGGTGCAGTGGCACATACCTGTAATCCCAGCACTCTGGGAAGCTGAGGCAGGAGAATCACCTGAGGTCAGGAGTTTGAGACCAGCATGACCAACATGGAGAAGCTTCGTCTCTACTAAAAATACAAAATTAGCTGGGGTGGTGGTACATGCCTATAATCCCAGCTACTAGGGAAGCTGAGGCAGAATTGATTGAACCCAGAAGGTGGAGGTTGTGGAGAGCTGAGATCATGCCATTGCACTCCAGCCTGGGCAACAAGAGCAAAACTCCCACACACACACACACACACGTCTGTGTATATATGTCTATATATATTTGTATATATATGCACACATATATGTGTGTGTATTATATACCTGTGTGTGTGTATATATATATATATGTTGAAAGTTGTTTTAAGTCACCCTTTGCCAGCAAGAAGTCTATGTATACCTAACTATTAGATGAAAGGCAAACTACAAACTTAAAGAATGGGGTAGTAGGCCCTTAAATAATGGGGTAGGAGGCACTGACCCAGCCATGCAGTTGAAAAATCTATTTATAGCTTTTGACTCTCCCCAAACTTAACTGCTAATTGCTTATTTGCATGGTGAAAAAATCATTTCACAAGTATCAAATTATTGCACATTTTATTGCATCTGATGTTTTGTTCTTATACATAATATTTGGTGAATATCTTTACAGATAGCTCTTTCAATATATCCATGCCTATTTTTATTAGGTAAGTGAACTTTAGTCATTTGCATATTCTCAGCAATGTGCTTATTTTTCCAGGTTTAAAATTTATTAGTATAAATTTGACATCATAAAAACTTACAACTTACAAGATTTTCAATCTGAGCATATTACTGTTTTAAATTTTCACAGCATGAAACTCGTTTATCTCATTGTTTGATTTACACTTAGCAGAGCTGGGTTTGTTTTTATATCAATTCTAAACATAGTGCTTGTGTTTCTTTATTAGTCCTTCTGGATTTTTATTGTTTTTGCACTTAAAATTATAAATTTTCATGAAGTATTACTTTAGTGGATTTTTCATGTTTTAACACATTGTATTCTCATTAATTTTATTTTTCAAATGTTACATAAATTTCTTGTTTGAAAAGTATATGAAGGATGGGCACGTTGGCTTATGCCTGTAATCCCAGCACTTTGGGAGTCCGAGATGGGCAGATCACTTGAGGTCAGGAGTTGGAAACCAGCCTGGCCAGGATGGTGAAACCCCATCTCTCAAAAAGAAAAAACGCAGAAATTAGCTGGGCACAGTGGCACATGCCTGTAGTCCCAGCTACACAGGAGGCTAAGGCAGGAGAATCACTTGAACCTAGGAGGTGGAGGTTGCAGTGAGCCAAGATGGCACCACTGTCCTCTTAGCCTGGGTAACCGAGTGAGACTCTCTCCAAAAAAAAAAATAATAAGTATATGAAAATTACTGAAAAAACAAATCACCAAGATTCCACCACTCACCAATACGATTTAGTAAATACTGTTGAATGAAAATGGAAAGTTTTATCTCAGCTTTGTCTGGAAGCATTTTTTGTAGGCACCATGTTATTTTTCTTGGTTTGTTTTCACTTAGTCTCAAGCATAGTAAGACCTATACACACACAGTATTTGTCTAACAGTGTACCCTTTACCCTACTTATGTAGCCAGGCTTAGCACATTTAAATAGTAGTTTGGCTACTACAAATAGCTTTGAGTAAATTAGAGTAGACATTGACAAGTTGCAGTTGTCTTGGCAAAGGGGCCTCCTCTTTTCAACTTCTTATTCTGACTGACTACATCTTATTGATTACTTGAAAAATGTGTATTCTCATGAGGCTGTGACACTGGGATCTTTTCTATCTCAGTTCCATATCATGCCTGACACATGGCTTCTATGTTTTCTGGGATGCCAATCTACTTTCTCTTTCTTGCATCTGTTTTGTAAGGTTTTCATTCTCTGCGTAAATTTAGAAATATTGTTTGGCATGAGATGAGAGAGAGAAAGAAGGAGTACATTACTGACTTCTTCACAAAGCAGCCCCTGTGTGGTACTGATACTTAGGTTCTATACCAAAACTTCCTAACTAGTTCTGTGAGAGAAGAGTTGTAAAGATCTAAGTCATCCATGATGTAAGCAGTTACTCTCCTATGTATTCTATACTGTTACTAGGTGTGTATTCTTGTTGGTATAATTGAAAAAATAGTCACTCTTATAATTTGTTGTATTCAGGGCTTCACATCAGGAACTTTATTTGACAAAGGCTGGTTGTCAAGAGCATAGAGATACTCTTTATCCTGTGCTGCCAAGGTGGGGAAACCACGGTTGTAGAGGGACAGGAACCCACCTTTCTTGTTACAGAAATCTATCTGGGTATCTAGGTCATAAATCAGACTTCGAGAGAAACAGAAAGTGTCAGCTTATCTTTTTCACATAGATTTTTATGAAATAAATTGTCTTACGTTATAAAGTTGTGCCCATATAAGCTTTCCTCCATTAACTACTTTAAAAACATTTTTTAGTGACTACTCTGTCTGGACTCTGCATTTAAAATTAATTGTTATTTTTTTCCAAGCTGTAATTTCTTTTTAACTTCTTCTTTTGTATTTTACAAGGAAGTTGAAAAAAAAAAAAAAACAAAACTTGCTTCAAAATTACTCTCTATGTAGCATTCTTTAGTGAAAGTGTTTGCAATTTCTTAAAAGGATGAGAATTCAATACTCTTTTAATTTCTGCCATTAATCCATGCTACTCCCAAATGAGAGGAGAGTTTATTACTTGAGTTATTTGATTGATTATTTTTGCTGTTTCAATTTAATTGACAAAGAAGAAGAAATTAGTGCCACCTGTCGGTAATTTTAGCCTTACCATACTCAGTAGCATATTCTTGTAGGAGAATTGTTAATAAATTATATAATTTATTAACAGCTTTTAACAGAAACAGCTTTGACCTTTTCATTCTTCCTGATATAGTCCTACAAGCAATAGCTTCTCATATTATAACTGAGTTTGTGTCCCGTCCATATCCAGTTTCATTCCCTTTGTTTTTGACCACTTTCTCTATAAACAGTCATTTTCAATCTATGTGCAGACAATGTGAGGACACTATTCTTACATTTTGATGTCAAGATACTAAATTTTGATTGAAGTTCTAGGTCATAACAAGTCAGAAAACATTATGTACTGTATTTTCTCAGCTCAGAATCAAATATGTTTGCCATAACATCTCTGTTTTTGCTACAAATATGTTAAAATAGTTACTACTTTTCTTAATTTAACCTAATCAATTCACTATTTTGGCACCTGTTGTACTCCACCAAAATTTCATGGAAGAGGCACTTGAGAAATTCTAAAGTTAAAATTAAAAGTGTGATACATATTCAAAGATAGTCCCTTTGCTATAACTATCTACTTACTAGAAATAGAGAATCTGTACTTCTCAAATTATATTGAATCTTCAAGAACGTTTTATTCAGTTGATGGGACAATTACTAAATAGCTATGTTATGATTTCTACTTTTGTTTAGAAGATTAATTTTCACTTTTAATATTTGTCAAAGCAATCATCTCAATGGCTGCAAAATAAGCTTGTGGTCCTATGAAATGTTTTATCCATATGTTAGTTGTATTTCAGTGTGTTTTGTAACTCTCTTTCATCATATATATACTATACAGAATGAGTGTATATATATATATATATATACACACACACACATATATATGTATATATATATTCTATACAGAAAGTATATATATATATATTCTATACAGAAAGTATATATATATATATATATATATATTCTATACAGAAAGTATATATATATATATTCTATACAGAAAGTATATATATATATTCTATACAGAAAGTATATATATATATATATTCTATACAGAAAGTATATATATATATATTCTATACAGAAAGTATATATATATATATATATATATTCTATACAGAAAGTATATATATATATATACTCTCTATGTAGCATTCATTAGTGGAAGTTCTGTATAGAATATATATATGTTCTGTATAGAATATATATATGCACATTCTGTATAGAATATATATATATTCTGTATAGAATATATATATATGTCTGTATACATATATAAGTCTATGTATATAGTCTATATATGTCTATATATAATATTTTAACCATTACTAACAAAGAGGGACATTGAGATTTTAAACAAGAAGTGTGGTATTAATTGGCATAGCCCAGTAATGTATCATTGCCAAGAAATGAGATAAAGAGGAAAAGCCAAGACACCAAGAGTGGAGTCAGAAGGCAGAGAGTAAGAGGCAGCAATCCACAAAAACTGTGAAGAAAGCAGAAGCCATCTCACCCAGAGGCTGAGGCTGCACACAGGGCAGGTGGTTGTAGGAATATTATAAACAAAGATGGAAGGAGATGGAAAAGTACAAGGCATCAGTGATCTGACACCAAATGTGTCAAATCTGCACAAGTTTCCTATTGCTGCTCTAAGAAATAAGCAGAAACACAGTGCCTTAACTTATCTTGCAGTTGTGTAGGTCAGAAATCTGCAATGGGTCTACAGGGCTGCATTCCTTTGGAGGTACTAAGGAATAGTTTATTTGCTTGCCCTTTCCAACTTTTTAAAGTTGCCAACTAGTTGCCACCACAACCATTTTCAAAGCCAGCAACGTTGGGCCCACTCACCTCTGGTCATACAAAATGTAGTCAAATCAAACGAGTGTGGCTGAGATGTTTGTGATGGCAATAAAGTTCAATAACAGCTACACAAGATGTGTTTACAAGAAATGGTGCAGTAAACCACCATATTTGTTTTGTTTTTTAATTTATTCATTTGTTTTTTTCTTTATTTGACTTCTTATATACCATGCACCATTGCAGGTTGCAAAATTAGTTTGTCTTTTTTTTTTTTTTTTTTTTTTTTTGAGACAGGGCCTTGTCTGGTCATCTGAGTTGGAGTACAGTGGTGCAATCATGGATCACTGCAGCCTTGAACTCCTGGGCTCAAGCAGTCCTTCCACTTCGTTGTCCAAAATAGCTGGGACTACAGGTGCATGGCACCAATGCCTGGCTGATCTCCAGACGTTTTTTGTAGAGACAGGGTTTTGCTATGTTTACCAGACTGGTTTTGAATTCCTGACCTCTAGTGATTCCTTACACCTCGGCTTCCTAAAATGCTGAAATTATAGGTATGAGCTGCCAAGTCTGGCCTTTTATTATGTATGCATGTATGTATGTATGTATGTATGTATGTATGTATATATGTATATATTTATTTTTGCTTCTTTGCTTTCTTATGTCTGTTTTTTTTTCTTTTTTCTCTTTTTTTCAGCAAATGACTACTCTAAACCAGGCCATCTGATAGAGATGAGGATAGAGTAATAAACCAAGATGTGCTTTTTTTTTTTTCTATTTTCAGCATTTACAACCTATAAAAGAGCCAGACAATGAGATAAGTTCTCATAAAGGTGTGAAGAGATGATAAAAGTAGTTAAAATTCATGAAGCCCATAACAAAATGATAATCTAGATTAAGGTTAAGGAATAAGAAATGCCTTTTAGGAAAAGCTACCTGTAAACTGACACAATAAAAATGAGAAGGAGTTATCTAAGCAAACAAATGAAGAAAATAGTGTAATAACACATGAACCAGAATTCCTATTCAGCGAAGTGTCCCTTTCTCAAGATGGTATATCATCCATGCTTTCGAAGTGAGGGGATCTGACTCTCTCTCATTTCTCACGAGTCATTATAGTAAGCATCCAATAATATAATTTTAAATCAACAATATTTTAACAGGATGATGTTTTTATTCTTTAAAAAAAATGAAAGAAAATTGTTTACAGGCTAATTGGCAAATGTCATCTTTGCCAAAATGTTCAACAAAAGAAACCATGAACGCTATTATTAACATACACATTCACTACTATCAGTCTCCATAGTATGATCATTATTACTGTTTCTATAGTGGCTATTAGTTTATTTCCATATGCTCCCCTCATGAGAAGATGCTGCTAATTAAATGAGGAACATTTCTGGTTTTTATGTATCCTACTTTTAATAGGTTATTTTTTAAAGTATGTAACAAAATATATTTCTGCCAGTGTATTTTCAAATAGGATATTATAGACATACCTCAAAAATATGGCAATCTCTGTTGTAGACCACCTCAATAGAGAAATACTGAAATAAAGAAAGTAACATGATTTTTTTTGTTTCTTAGTCCATATAAATGTTATATTTACTCTATACTGTAGCTTATTATATACACAATAGCATTACGTCTAAAAATACAACGTATATGGCTTATTTTCTGTTTGCTCCAAGGAGAATATTCACCCGTGGTGCTTGTGGCTGCAGCATTTACCCCAAAATAACTTTGCCACGAAATATCTTGCTTTTATTATTATTTTCACAAATCTCTAGTATATCAACTTTGGAAACAAAAGCATTCTGTTTTTAGTATGATATTTCCATTCATAAAATGTAGTAATTCTCTGTCACTAAAAATACCAAATCCTAAAAATCGAATCATTTCTACATGTGATGTTAACAGTGTTCTTGAACAGTTGGCTAAATATTCATGTGACAAATCCGAGTTTTCCAAAGTAGACAATTCTGATGATCCACATAATTCTGACATTAGTTCTGTGTCGAATTACCTCCAAGAATAGTTTTTATATTTCATTTTCACATAAAAAAATCAGTCAGATTTGCTTCAGCCTCAAAGAACATGTTTACGTAAAATTAAATGAGCACTGGCAGTGAACTGCACCTTTTTTTTTTTTTTTTTTTTTTTTTTGTCTAAACGGGAAAAAGGTTAATCAAAAATACTTTATTACTAAAAATGCTAATAATCTTCTGAGCCTTCAGCAAGTTGTAATCTTTTAGCTAGTGGAGGTTCTTTCCTGATGATGACAGCTGCTGACTAATCAGATTGGTGGTTGCTAAAGTTTGGAGTGGCTCTGGCAATTTCTTAAAACAACCATGAAATTGGCTGCATTGATTGTCCCTTTCACGAAAGATTTTTGTGTATCATGCGATACTGTTTGATAGCATTTTACCTACAGTGAAACTTTCGAAATTGGAGACAATCCTCTCAAAGCCTACTGATGCTTTATCAACTAAGTTTATGATATAAATATATTCTAAATTCTTTGTTGTCATTTGACTTTTTTCTAGCCATGAAAGTTCTAGATGGCATCCTCTTCCAACAGAAGACTGTTTCGTCCGCATTGAAAATCCGTTGTTTAGTGTACCCATCTTCATCAATTAACTTAACTAGCTCTCTGGACAACTTGCCACTTTTCCTTGCACTTTTATGTTAAGGAGATGGCTTTTTCCCTCCAGCTCACGAACTGACTTCCACTAGCTTTAAACTTTTCTTCTGCTGCGTCGTCTCTGAGTCTTCACAGAATTCAGAGTTAGGGCTGTGCACTGGATTAGGCTTTGGCTTAAGGGAATGTTGTAGTTGGTTTGGTCTTCTGTCCAAACCATTCAAACTTTCTCTGTATCAGAACTAAGGCTTTTTCTTGTTCTTACCTTTGGTGCTTCCACTGAAATAACAGTTTTAATTTCCTTCAGATCTTTCCTCTGCATTCATAACTTGGCTAACTGGTGCAAGAGGTCTGGCTCTCAGACTACTTCTGCTTTAAACATACCTTCCTCACTAAGCTTCATCATTTTTAGCTTTTGATTTAATGTGAAAATCTTTGAACTCTTCCTTTAATTTGAACTCTCAGAAGCCATTGAAGGTCATTAATTGTCTCAATTTCAATATTGTTTTGTCTCAGGGAAAAGGAAGGCTCAAGAGGAGGGAGAAAGATAGGGGATCAGTCGAATATTGAAGAACCTATTAATTAGGTTCACTATTTTATATGGTCACAGTTTATGAGACTCCAAAACAATTAAAATACTAATGTGAAAAATCACTTATCACAAGTCAACATAATAGATATAATAATAATAAAGAAGTTTGAAACATTATTAGAATTACCAAAATGTGACACAGATACATGAAATGAATGCATGCTGTAGGGAACTGGCACAGATAGATGCTCAAGGCAGGGTTGCTGGAAATCTTCAGTTTGTAGAAAATGCCATCTCTGAGAAGTGTAATAAAGCAAAACGCAGTAAAACCAGGTCTGTCTGTATTGTGAAACTTCTTTCAACTAAAAATGTCCCAGTCCCTTTATTTTGAAAACATTCAACATAGGAACACATATAGGACTTTCAGTTGACATGTTATGCAATCTCATTTGGCTGCAGAAATTAAAAATTTTACGAGGAAAAATTAGAGGTACACTCTAAATTTGAAATCATATTGTTTTTACTAACATGGGTCTTTTCATGTGTAATTAAAAAATTTTAAAAATTAAAGATATTTTAAACAAATAATGATTATAAGCAATATATTATTTTTTGTAAATTACAATTTTCAGAGTAAATTATAAACAATTAGTTACATGAATAATATGTGTAACATAATCATTTAATATTAAAAGTAACATTGGGAACAAATAATACTAACTTTTTTGTAGACTAAAGAGAAAGCAGCAGATGTTTATTTGCATAGGGAAATTGATAACAATGACTATTTTGGTTTTTTAGTCTCATTATTCCCTGCATATAAATCAGGAAGAAATATGTCTATAATATATAGTGGGATTATGGACCTGACATAAGGAAAATATGTGCTTGCAGTAGCCGTTACACATTTTCAACATTCAGTTTCCCAAAAAGAAGTGAATCCAGTAAATTAAAATTTCCAGAATAGTTACCAAAATCAGAGGGATTATGAGTGAAATTTTCCAATAGCTTTGAGATTGGCTTGTTTTTCTAAAATATAGAATAATTGAAGAATTAAAATATATCTAAGACTAACTGAATATTATTAGTTGTTTTGGGAATCAAAATCAAGATATTTCCTTTGACTTTTCTAGTTTTTCAGAAGACACACTCTAGATTTTATAGATGTATAATGTCATGTGTGCATGTGTTTGTAATTATGCACACATGACATTAGGGAGAGAAGGAGAGAGAGCGACAGAGAGGAATAGAGATTAAGAAAAAATAATAATAAGCAAAGATAGGTCAACTGATATTAATCCAAAAACTGTAATTATTTTCAGCAATTGTGACTAAACAAATTCTTTTGATTGCATTTGATTGCCTTGATATTTTCACTAACAAAATATCTAGACATCAATTTTTGTAATATTTGCATATTCAAGATCTTATATGAGATTTAAGCCTGTGATTTAATAGTGCCCTGTTTGTTTTTTTCTGAGATTGCGTGGATGTTTTAGTTCTTACCATACTTGATGAACGGAATTCAGGACAATCGTGCATAACACAATATTTTTTAGTGTCCCACATGCACTCCTAGTGACCTCTCAACCATTCCTGTATATGAAAAACACTTGCTTTATTTAGATGAAATAGACTAGATTCTAATTTTGGATATTTCCAGAAATTCATTGTGGAGCTGTTCCATGTTGGGGAAACCAGGAGCTCATAGCAGCATTGCTATCTGTGCTTGCATTCTTGTTAAAACACACCTGTGTCCACTCAACTGCTATTGCGTATACACCACAGTTCTATATTTGGAGCAAGCCCTTGGCACTTTTTTTTTCACTGGTCTAGGAAAATGTGAAAATTTATTTTTCTATGAATTTTATTTCTGAATGGAACCACTGAAAAACTGTTATCAAAAACACGTTTGATCTCTTAGGTCAAGGACCATGGCTATAATTACATGAATGAGGGGAGTGTAGGTATTACTTTGTTTTTTAAAAATAAGTCTTAACATTTACTTAAAATTCACTTTACAATAAGTGAACTTATTCTACTGAATTAAAGAGAGTGCTGTTCACATTTTTTTAAAAAATGTGTGTGACCATAAAGTTGTTCAATGGCATTTTGCAAGCAATAAGTCCTCTGCAATAAAATTAATCTAAGTCTACTTTTAAAAAAATCCCTTAGAAATATGATTTTAAAAAAATCATTGCCCTTCATAATTCAGATATTTTTCTGTTAAAAATTGAAACAAAATATTAAATAATTCTTTATAGTTTTGCACCTCAAAAAGATGTATTTAACTTTAAGGTTCTTACTTAAGTGATTACTTGATATTCCTAGGCTACTAAAAAGGATTAATAAGAAAATAACTTTAAATGATGACTAGATGTGTCTAATATCTTAGTTTTCAGGAGTAATTTAGATGAATTATTAAAAAAAAGGTTCATGTAAATGAGAAAATCTTGCAGATAAACTTTTTGTTTAATTTCAGATCTTAAAATTATTTTTGATGCTCATTGAAGATCTGGGTTATTGCCAATTAAAAAGGAAGAAAAAGAAAAAAAAAGGACTATGATATGGGGAAATATGTTTTTAAAAATTGTGAAATTTTCTCATCTATAAAATGCAAATATCTGATAGTTTGGAATTTCTGGCTTCCTAGGTTTTAAATGAAATATAAGGTTACTAACAATAGGAATTCTAGTTAATATATAATTCTGCATTTAAAATATGCCAAAAAATATATTCTTATTAAGAAAATAAATAATTTTATCAAATTCAGAAGTTATTTAAAGATTGATTCTAATTATGGACTTGAAAACATGATTTATGAAACAAGGCTGAAAGGAATCAGTAAATATGGGACATAGACCTGAAGAAAGTGATGGATGTGAAGATGCAATATGGTAAGGAATTACTTAAAGAAAAGAGAACAATTTTATATGATTTGTATGATGAATTTTTGTCGTATAGTGAAATGACTGGTAAGAAGAAGAGGAAAA
This sequence comes from Saguinus oedipus, assembly GCA_031835075.1. NCBI lineage: Eukaryota > Metazoa > Chordata > Mammalia > Primates > Cebidae > Saguinus > Saguinus oedipus. The sequence goes on from CM063182.1 coordinate 58,239,399, forward strand.
GGAGGAGGAGGAGGAGGATGAAGAGGAAGAGTAGGAGGAGGAGGAGGGTGGGGAAGAAGATAATTTAGAACAAAACAAAGTCCAAGCATGTCAGAAATGGTCTGTGTACATCACATATAGATCTATTTCTCTGTTGCCTATCTTCATGCACACACAGAGAAAATGAAAAGAAGAAAAATTTAGATAGTAAAATATTCTTTAAAACCTGATGGAAAACTGGAGAAGTTTGGCTAATTAAGTTTACTAAGAATAAGAATTCTAGTTAATATATAATTATGTATATAAGATATGCCAAAGAAGATGTATTCTTATTAAAAAACAAATAATTTTGTTTAATTCAGAAGTTATTTAAAGATTAATTCAAATTATGGACTTGAAAATGTTATTTATGAAGCAAGAGAGAAAGGAATCAGTAAGTAGGGAAGAGAGATCTGATGAAAGTCATGGATATGAGAATGTAATTTGGTAAGGACAGTTATAAAGAAAAGAAAATAAATTTGTATGAGAAAAGATTTGTATGTAAAATCTTTGTTCTAAAGTAAAATGACTGGTTATATAAAAAAATAAATAAAATTCAGGACAAAACAAAGTCCAAACATGTCATAGGTAGTCTGTGTACATCACATGTAGGTTTTGAGAAAATAAAAGGTGGAAAGAGTTTAAGTGTAAAATACTATTTCAAACATGATAGCAAATTAGAAAAATCTGGCTAACTGACATTGTTCATAGTTAAAGCTCTTAGTCTCAATGAAGGTAAACTAAGAAATATTGTAAAGAAATATGTTAGCAATTTGGCAATTCTTTTTTAAGAGAGTTCAGCATAAAGCCAGATTTAGCATGAAGGCAAATTTCACATAAATGTTTGCATTGCTTCACACCATTTTGCTATTCCGCGTAGTCAGTGCTATCACTAATATCCTTACTGGTCATGTGCCTGAAGTGAAATTTTTAATTCCACAAATTGCATACCAGTATTGGTATTGGTATATTTAACAACATTAGTTTGTATATCAGGAACAAAATATGTATCACGTGTGTTTTTATTTATTTGATTAGTTTATTTAAGGCTCTGGGCAACACAGTAGTAGTCTCCAAAATAAACTGAGTAGAAGAAAATTTGGAGATTTTTTGTTTGTTTCTTCATTTACTTTTGCTTTTAATTTTCATTTATTTCCTGTTAGTTCTCCTTTGGGTTCTGCATATATATATATATATATATATATATATATATATATGCATATAAAACCATTGAAGCTTTTGAATTACTAATGGAAAGCTTTTATTTCTTTCTATGAATAGTCATTTTGTTTTCTATGCATTTCCAGAAATTGATCATTTTCTCTATTTATCTAAACGTTGTAAGCTATCTTCATCAAGCAACCAAAAATTGATAGAGCATACCAGCTATTTACAATTGGATTGGTTTTGATTACCCTGATAATCCAGAGAGTCTTAAGATATTTAAGATTCCTTGTAAAAAACAAAATGCTTATACTAATAAATTATAAACAGAAATCATATGTTTTTATTTCATTATTTAGAAAAGTCAGTGAAAACAGGAATGTTTAAATCATAACTGTTTCCAAGAAAATTCAATTCAATCAATAATTTGAACTGGTTTTAGATCTTTTCCTTTTGGTCATGAAGAAACACTGATATGAACACAGCATTTTAATGTTCAGGAAAGATTGGCTTTGTCTTTAAGAAAATTATATTGGTAGGAATTTCTCTAAAATTACTTTAGGTGTATCCACTATTATTAAAATTAAGTGATGTTCACTTGGACTACATAGGAATTTTGTTAAAAAATTGAAGCATTCTAGTGATTGTTTTATCCCAAGCCATTTATTACTGATGGGCCTTCATGTGAGTACTGGAAAATAAAATATGTACAAGTTTTGAACTGATAGGAAGATTTCAGTGGTTAAAGTTACCTAATGCCTAATGAGTTGTTAGTACTCTATCTAGAAACCAATCTTGGAAATTTGTGATAATGCTATTTTAAATAGCAAAAAAAAAAAAAAAAAAAATGTGTTTGTTCTTACTTTGCTCTGAGTTTGTTGTTTATATAAAAGGAGAATTTTTATCCTCATATTAAATCTCCAAAACTGATATTTGCATTTATCATTTCTGTAAATGATGGGGAGAAAAGTTAATTGTCTTACTTTGATAAGTTTGGCATGGAACCTATTACATATGTGATGTTTTGGTCATATTTCTGTCACTAGAATGAAAGCAATTAGATGTAGGCGATGAGTAATCAAACTGCTTTAATACAGTGGTTTAAAATGCTGCAGGCAATACTTTCTAGACACCAAATCACAATGTTTTAACCTGTGACATATTAGAGAGAATGAAAGAGTTTCTGCAGTATAAATTTTCTGTTAACTAATCCCTATGCTGTTAAGTTACAGAGTGTTGACTTCTGGATCTGAAAAAGGCACTGCCATCTGCTAAATCTTGAACACTGACACCTGTCAATGCCTCATCTTCAGACCTGGGAGAAGATGACGATCAATATTAACTGCTTTTGTAAAACACAGGGCCAGAATTTAAACTATTCAAGCCCTGTAGGCCCAGGGACCTCCACAGAAGAGGCAGACATATGAAATTCTAAGAGCAAATTTTGAGGACTAAAATTAGTTCAGATTTTTTCTAGAAATTAAGCATTAATATCAAAACCACACATTTACAAGCTCATTGCCTGGGCCACTGTGTTGGAATAACAGGGTCTTCTTGGGGCATTGATCTGCTCTTTAACAAAAAATTAGAGAAGGTTATAAAAGGTTTATGGAAATCTTAACAAATTTGATTGGTTTATAATGTTTTATTAAAATTATCTTCAACATTGATTTATGAGATAGTTGAAATTCTGATATGTCTTAGTATATGTTGTCAGTAATTATTATGATGGTAAATTGATGTATGTCAACTAAACAACCAGGTTTTCTTGTCAACATATGTCTTTAACTATGGCTATCCTAAGAGTTTTTCATCCAAAATTGTTTTGCTTTAATTCTCAAAATGAAGCCTAGAATTAGCTACAGTCCAGGGCTTGCTTCTCCAGTGGAGTTCATGAAAAAGACTCTTATATGCAGGTTTCTGATAATCTTGAAGATTATACCATAGAACTACACAGAAAACTTCCAGGACTCTAATTGAAAGGCTGACAGATTCGTAAAAATTGCTAACCCCATATGAAGCAGAGCAGAGGTTGGTTGCATAACTATGCTAACGGAGGACAGAAATACTTTTATTGCTTTTTTATTGTTTGAAACATTGCTTCTTTTTTTATTGCTTGTTTAAGTTTTGTTTTCCAGAGTCTGGATAACTTTTTTTTCTTTTGAGCTATATATGGTCTTTAACAATTGAGTAGTGAATATTTTTTTAAATAATTTGAGGAATATTCCTCTCCCTCTGTCTAATTTTTCCAGAATTTGTAGATTGTTTATGAATATTCTTAATTCATGTCAATGTGGTTGCTGGCATAAGTTCAAAAAGAATTTGTCTTCATTTATTATAGGAAACAGTTGGAAGAGCTGGTCATTTTCCCAGGGATTTGGCTGAAATGGCCTTGTGAGAGGTTCCAGTCAAACTAATTTAGGACAGCCAATATGGACAATGATTCTTGCTGTACTTTGTGTGGGTAATCACGTCAAGTATAGTGGGCCTGAAGCTTATTTTGCAGATAGGTTGGTCCTGCTGTGATTTATCTTTGTGGAAGTGAGGGACTGGAGAAAGATTGTGTTTCAGTACAAAATTGTAGTATTAGATTAACTTGTTTCCTGGGTGGCCACATCATCACCCATATTATGGAGCTACCCACAATGTCCCTCCTCAGTGTGAAACAGCAAGAAAGATCCATGACCAAATTTCCCAAGAATTGATAAATAGAAAGTTGGGGGAGAGAAACGGGCCCAGTTGTCCCATAGATCTGACATTTATAGTTTCTTTTGAATAAACATTGAAACTGACCCACTCAGTGTTAACACTTGAGAGAGTTACATTTATCTTATCCAAGTTCCTTCCTCAGGAAACCTACCGTCATTCATCCCAGATACTAGATACTATCAAGGAGCTAAAACTCACCAGATCCTCTCACTGGAAAATAAGATGCCAGATCTCTCACTGGTAATGATGGCCTAAGCAACCACCTGCTTCTAGTGACAACTCCTCTTCCTTACCCCTCCCTAATTCCTGTTTTCCTGCATGAAACCCCATTTCTTTCTTGCTATACAAACCCCCAATTTTAGTTGGTAAGGGTGAGGAATACCAGACTGATTTCCCATTTCCTTGGCTGCAGCACCCAGTTTAAGCATTATTCCCTGGCAGTACTTGTCTCAGGGATTGGTTTTCTCCATGGTGAGCAGCAGAAACTAGTCTGGACCCTGATGGTAACAAAATTATTGATGATTTCTAAAAATTTTATAGGAATTGCAAATAAATCAACAGATTATCAATTGATAATTTATTTTAAGAAGAGAGGAGGCAGTGTTGAATATGAAGCCTGCAGCCACAGACAATTCACAATTTTTGAGGGAAAAAATAATTTTGTGGTGCTCTAGCTGAAAAAGATTGATACCAGCAGAAACAATACTCAATACCATAGACATCTGAACTGTTTCAGATTACGCAATTCTGACTAGAAGAATAAAGTTGAGTGAACTTTGTATTCATGGGTGTCAAAATGGTTCCATACAGATTAGCTGCAAAAAGAGCAGAGCTTTCAATGGAAATTTAAAACAAATAATAAATTTCAATGAAATTATTATACAGTGCATTTTTTATAATTAAGTGTGTATCTCATAAAACATAAAAAAACATCATTCTCAGCAAACTGACACAAGAACAGAAAAAGAAATACCGCATATACTCACTCATAGGTGGGTGAGAAAAATGAGAACACATGGACACAGAGAGGCGGTCTACTATACACTGGGGTCTATTGGGGGGAATGGGGGAGGGACAGTGGGGGGGGCTGGGGAGGGATAGCCTGGGGATGAATGCCAAGTATGGGTGAAGGGGAGGAAGGCAGCAAAACACACTGCCATGTGTGTACCTATGCAACTATCTTGCACGTTCTGCACATGTACCCCAAAACCTATAATGCAATAAAAATTTAAAAAAAAAAGAAATGCAAAAAAAAAATAATAAGTTCAAGGTGAATTTCATAAACTATGTTTCCTAGTACAGTCTTGATTCAGCCTAAAGAAAAGATCACCTCCAAGGGACAGAGAAAACAAAAATTCCTGAAAATCATCATATTTGGAGGTTGGTTTTTCTTCAGTCTACAAATTTGTTTTTGAATTGTTTAGTATACGAATGAATGTTTAGTCTATATATATAGATGTGTGTGTGTGTATGTATATATGTAGAAAGAGATAATAGATATAAGTATATTCATCTATCTATCTATGATTTCCACAACAGTTTATAAAATATTTCTGTATTCAAGGTTACAGTAGATGAAAATGAACAAATAAGAGCACTTGCCCAGAAGAAAAATATAATATTCTGTAACATTCTGAAACAACATTTTTAAACTTATTCTTCTAATTTTTATATATATGAGATTTTTCAGTGTATAGGAAACATTTTAAAAAAGTAAAAGTATTAAAAACAAGTGAGTAATCATTTACTCACTAGAATGTGCTAATTAGAGATTTATTATCATGTACCCAGATTTCAAAAATTAAAAGATTATCACAGAAAAAATAAAACACTGTGATACTGTTAAGTTTCAGAATTGTAATTGCCTTTAAATATTCCTTGGCAGAAATACAACTTAATACTCCTGTTGTAACTAAAATATAATATAGAAAATACAGATACTTTCTGATTCAATCCTGCTTTCTTGTTAGTTTATAAATAACATTCATTTATTGCATTTATTTAAATGTGTCTTTACAAAATAATCTTTTGTGTTATTTATAACACAATAATAAAAATAAAATCCATGTTATATCTAAATCTCAGAAATAATATATCAAATTGATAATGATTAAAAATTGTTTGGTAGAAAAATCACCATGTGTTCTTTTGTAATCTGAACAATGGTACAGTTGAGAGCAAATTTGATACTATCTTATTTCTTTACAAATGCCTTTCTTTGTGTCTTAAAACTGCTACTTCTCTGCTGATGACAGATCTACACAAATCACAGACATTGAAACTACAAGGTTGGGATAAAACGTTGACAGTGCCCCAGTGAGAAAGCACATCATCAGGCTCCTAATGATGCTAATGTAAACTGCCAAAAGCTGTCACTCTAACAGTTATGGCAGGCCCAAAGCAGAGAGCGGGGAATAATGACACATTCTGAAAGCTGACAAAGGAAAACAAATGCATTATGTATGTGGATATAAGAAAGTGAACAGTTGCTTCTTCAAAGGGAGATGCCTTTAAACCTTGCTATCAAGTAGGCTTGTCTGTGACACTTTGAAGCTAATATGGACAAGATCTATGTTCTCTGCAGATCCAGCCTACCTTAGCATGACCATTCAATAAAACCTGAAATGATCTCTGCATGCAGTTAGTAAAAAAAACTCCATCAAACTCAAATGTGAAGTGACAGATCCTAAGAGAATGGAAGTTGGATTCCCCTCAGTATAAGATTTTTTAATGCTTCTCAACAGTTTCCTGGATCAATGCAATTCTATATGGAATTTGAAGGAAATGACAAAAGTAATAGTTGCTTTTCATGTAACAAGGGCTCTCATATTTCTCCCCTGCTAATGTTGTATTGTGCATGAGCATATGTTGTTCTTGAGGGATTTTATTTGCAGTACTTTCTTTTACATACTTGGGAGAATAAAGTAAATGTTACTTAAATGAGTCTTTTTAAAGTGTGTGTGTCTGTTCTTGCAGGTGTGTAATTCTTGATTCAAGATATGGTAAAAGCTAGAATTTTGCTTCAACTTCTGCTACACATGAGTGAAACTAGAGTAGAAAGGTTAATTGATTTATTCAGGGTCATAAAGGAGCACACCTAAACCTTGGGTTTAACGTCAGGAGACAAGTGTCTGATCTGTTGCCCAGTCAGTTGAGCCATCCAGAGACAAAAAATAATATATTGTCTGTTGGTATTAGGATAAATGTCAGTACAATGTAGTAATTTGGGTATCACATGATTATATTTACATTTGAGATCACTATATAAGAAAACTGATGCAGTCCTTGTCTAGCAAGAATTTGGATTTGCTAAGTGCATTTTATTTTCAGAAAATTGTGCAGAAATAGCATTATCAGACATCAATTCCCCAGGTTTCCTGATAGATAAAAGCACAGGTTATGGAAGTGAAATTTTTTGTACATTGAACCATTAGTGTGACAAAACCCTGACCAAGAGAAATAACCTGTGGGTACGGAAGGATTATTTATTCTTGACATAGAATCTTTACATTCTCTTGAAGCTTGTGGCATTGGTGAAAAAGACATCTATGCTTTCAGAGTTCAACCAAAGCATCCCTTCATTCCACAGAACCCAATACATGTCGCTAGAAAGTGAAAACTTCCATCATCCTAGTGTGAGCTAGATTTATGCAAGTGATTTTGAAATTAATGAAAATCTCCTAGGTTATCTAGTCCCCTGGGAGGATATGAGAGGAGAGCAGTAGATGGCAATTGGACATTTATCAGCCTTATCTTCCTATTTGCTACTCAATTTCTGTGAGACCTTGGGAACACAAATTACAGGAATCCTTTTTGTGATGTTTTTCACTCATTGGGACAGAATCGTGACAAAGTAATATTGTAACATGATAAATAGTAAAAATTCTTTGATGTTAATGCCATAAAGGATATTGGAAGTAGATTCTTTTTTTTTTTTTTTTTTTTTTTTTTTTTTTTTTTTTTTTATTGCATTATAGGTTTGGGGGTACATGTGCAGAACGAGCAAGATAGTTGCATAGGTACACACATGGCAGTGTGCTTTGCTGCTTTCCTCCCCTTCACCCACACTTGGTATTCATCCCCAGGCTATCCCCCCCAGCCCCCCCCTGCTGTCCCTCCCCCATTCCCCCCAACAGTCCCCAGTGTATAGTAGACTGCCTCTCTGTGTCCACATGTTCTCATTTTTCTCACCCACCTATGAGCGAGTATATGCGGTATTTCTTTTTCTGTTCTTGTGTCAGTTTGCTGAGAATGATGTTCTCCAGATTCATCCATGTCCCTACAAAGGACACAAACTCATCATTTTTGATTGCTGCATAATATTCCATGGTGTATATGTGCCACATTTTCCCAGTCCAGTCTATCATCGTTGGGCATTTGGGTTGGTTCCAGGTCTTTGCTATTGTAAACAGTGCTGCAATGAACATTCGTGTGCATGTGTCCTTATAGTAGAACGATTTATAATCCTTTGGATAGATACCCAGTAATGGGATTGCTGGGTCAAATGGAATTTCTATTTCTAGGTCCCTGAGGAATCGCCACACTGTCTTCCACAATGGTTGAACTAATTTACACTCCCACCAACAGTGTAAGAGTGTTCCTATTTCTCCACATCCTCTCCAGCACCTGCTGTCTCCAGATTTTTTAATGATCGCCATTCTAACTGGTGTGAGATGGTATCTCAATGTGGTTTTGATTTGCATCTCTCTAATGACCAATGACGATGAGCACTTTTTCATATGTTTGCTGGCCTCATGTATGTCTGCTTTCGTAAAGTTTCTGTTCATATCCTTTGCCCATTTTTGAATGGGCTTGTTTGTTTTTTTCCTGTAAATCTGTTTGAGTTCTTTGTAAATTCTGGATATCAGCCCTTTGTCGGATGCGTAAACTGCAAAGATTTTTTCCCATTCTGATGGTTGCCGATTCACTCTAGTGACTGTTTGTTTTGCTGTGCAGAAGCTGTGGAGTTTGATTAGGTCCCATTTGTCTATTTTGGCTTTTGTTGCCAATGCTTTGGGAGTTTTGTTCATGAAGTCCTTGCCTACTCCTATGTCCTGAATGGTTTTGCCTAGATTTTCTTCTAGGGTTTTTATGGTGTCGGGTCTTACGTTTAAGTCTTTAATCCATCTGGAGTTAATTTTAGTGTAAGGTGTCAGGAAGGGGTCCAATTTCTGCTTTCTGCACATGGCTAGCCAGTTTTCCCAACACCATTTATTAAATAGGGAATCCTTTCCCCATTGCCTGTTTTTGTCTGGTTTATCAAAGATAATATGGTTGTAGATGTGTTGTGTTGCCTCCGATGCCTCTGTTCTGTTCCATTGGTCTATATCTCTGTTTTGGTACCAGTACCATGCTGTTTTGATTACTGTAGCCTTGTAGTATAGTTTGAAGTCTGGTAGCGTGATGCCTCCCGCTGTGTTCTTTTTGCTTAGAATTGACTTGGCTATGCGGGCTCTTTTTTGGTTCCATATGAAATTCATGGTGGTTTTTTCCAGTTCTGTGAAGAAATTCAATGGTAGTTTGATGGGGATAGCATTGATTGTGTAAATTACTTTGGGCAGTATAGCCATTTTCACGATATTGATTCTTCCTAACCACGAACATGGAATGTTTCTCCATCTGTTTGTGTCCTCTCTTATTTCATTGAGCAGTTGTTTGTAGTTTTCCTTAAAGAGGTCCCTTACATTCCTAGTGAGTTGTATTCCTAGGTATTTTATTTTCTTTGTAGCAATTGTGAATGGCAGTTCGTTCTTGATTTGGTTCTCTTTAAGTCTGTTATTGGTGTATAGGAATGCTTGTGATTTTTGCACATTGATTTTATATCCTGAGACTTTGCTGAAGTTGCTTATCAGTTGCAGGAGCTTTTGGGCTGAGGTGATGGGGTCTTCTAGGTATACTATCATGTCGTCTGCAAATAGAGACAATTTGGCTTCCACCTTTCCTATTTGAATACCCTTTATTTCTTTTTCTTGCCTGATTGCTCTGGCTAGAACTTCCAGTACTATGTTGAATAGAAGTGGTGAGAGAGGGCATCCTTGTCTAGTGCCAGATTTCAAAGGGAATGCTTCCAGTTTTTGCCCATTAAGTATGATATTGGCTGTTGGTTTGTCATAAATGGCTTTTATTACTTTGAGATATGTTCCATCAATACCAAGTTTATTGAGGGTTTTTAGCATAAAGGGCTGTTGAATTTTGTCAAATGCCTTCTCTGCATCAATTGAGATAATCATGTGGTTTTTGTTTTTGCTTCTGTTTATGTGGTGAATTACATTTATAGACTTGCGTATGTTGAACCAGCCATGCATCCCCGGGATAAATCCTACTTGATCATTATGGATAAGTTTTTTAATGTGCTGTTGCAATCGGTTTGCCAGTATTTTATTGAAGATTTTTGCATCTATGTTCATCATGGATATTGGCCTGAAGTTTTCTTTTCTTGTTGAGTCTCTGCCAGGTTTTGGTATCAGGATGATGTTGGTCTCATAAAATGATTTGGGAAGGGTTCCCTCTTTTTGGATTATTTGGAATAGTTTCAGAAGGAATGGTACCAGATCCTCTTTGTGTGTCTGGTAGAATTCGGCTGTGAACCCATCTGGACCTGGGCTTTTTTTGTGTGGTAGGCTCTTAATTGCTGCCTCAACTTCAGACCTTGTTATTGGTCTATTCATAGTTTCGGCTTCCTCCTGGTTTAGGCTTGGGAGGACACAGGCATCCAGGAATTTATCCATTTCTTCCTGATTTACTGGTTTATGTGCATAGAGTTGTTTGTAGTATTCTCTGATGATGGTTTGAATTTCTGTGGAATCTGTGGTGATTTCCCCTTTATCGTTTTTTATTGCATCTATTTGGTTGTTCTCTCTCTTCTTTTTTATCAGTCTGGCTAGTGGTCTGTCTATTTTGTTGATCTTTTCGAAAAACCAGCTCTTAGATTTATTGATTTTTTGAAGGGTTTTTCTTGTCTCTATCTCCTTCAGTTCTGCTCTGATCTTAGTTATTTCTTGTCTTCGGCTAGGTTTTGAGCTTTTTTGATCTTGCTCCTCTAGCTCTTTCAATTTTGACGATAGGGTGTCAATTTTGGATCTCTCCACTCTTCTCATGTGGGCACTTATTGCTATATATTTTCCTCTACAGACTGCTTTAAATGTGTCCCAGAGATTCTGGTACGTTGTGTCTTCATTCTCATTGGTTTCAAAGAACTTCTTTATTTCTGCCTTCATTTCATTGTTTATCCAATCAACATTCAAGAGCCAATTGTTCAGTTTCCATGAAGCTGTGCGGTTCTGAGTTATTTTCTGAATTCTGAGTTCCAACTTGATTGCACTATGGTCTGAGAGACTGTTTGTTATGATTTCAGTTGTTTTGCATTTGCTGAGGAGTGCTTTACTTCCAATTATGTGGTCAATTTTGGAGTAGGTGTGATGTGGTGCTGAGAAGAATGTATATTGTGTGGATTTGGGGTGGAGAGTTCTGTAAATGTCTATCAGGTTTGCTTGTTCCAGGTCTGAGTTCAAGTCCTGGATATCCTTGTTAATTTTCTGTCTGGTTGATCTGTCTGCTATTGACAGTGGAGTGTTAAAGTCTCCCACTATTATTGTGTGGGAGTCTAAGTCCCTTTGTAAGTCATTAAGAACTTGCCTTATATATCTGGGTGCTCCTACATTGGGTCCATATATATTTAGAATCGTTATCTCTTCTTGTTGTATCGATCCTTTTACCATTATGTAATGACCTTCTTTGTCCCTTTTGATCTTTGTTACTTTAAAGTCTATTTTATCAGAGATGAGAATTGCAACTCCTGCTTTTTTTTGCTCTCCATTTGCTTGGTAAATCTTCCTCCATCCCTTTATTTTGAGCCTTTGTGTGGAAGTAGATTCTTAACATACAAACTAAAAATATGCAAGTTATAGTGCAATATATTAATGCAGCAAGAACATCACGACTTTAGTCAGAGATGCAAATACTGTATTCATAATCTATTATTGTTTTATATAAGTTGCTGTGGCAAATTTAGTGTGATCAGATCAACAGCTTTAAAAATATAAGATGCACTTGCACTCATCCAGACTTAATTATTCCCTTGCAAATGACGTTTTCCTGGAGTTTATTTACAAATAATGTTAGGTGTTAGATAGCAGAAGCACACTATATTATTATAATAATACATCTTGACATCTGATTTCATTTAGTATATCAAGGAGGTGTAATATAAAATATTACAAAATTATTAAGGTGCAGCAGCGAGGAAATGTTTTCTGGAAATATAGTAATAATTGAAAGTTGGTGGTTTAAATTTCACTTATTTAAAGAATAAAACTACATGTTACAAAATAATATGCTTATTATAAATAGGCACAAAATTAAAAGAATTATCAGAAGAGAAAATAATCACATATTCTAACTCTCCAGTGATTTCCAAAGTTATTTTTTGGGGTAATTCTACTCAGACTTTATTTTTTATATACACATGTTGAGTTTTTCAGTTTTGATCATAAATGATCTAACTTTGTCTTGCTAGTTTACATTCATTTAAGGCATACTTTTCAGAAATAACAGAAGACATCTCACCTGTTATTTTGAGTATTAGGCATGAACAATTAAGGACATGTCATTAAAAATGATTCACCTTAAAAACGAGAGTCTATATGAAGTTCAAAAACAAAGTTCTATGCACTTGCAAAATAGTGGCTTAGCCAATTACTTCAACCTCTCCTCTCCCAAACTCTACTGATATTACAAGTAGCATAAATGTATTATCTCTCACTATCCTTCAGAGGAATCACTGGGAGCTGGTGTATACAATTACAGCAGACATGCCAGTTTCCTCCTGAAAGAGTCAAGAAATTATACCAATACATCCTGAGCTGGTTGGGAGTTTGAAGTATCTTGGATATCGTTTGGATATTTTCACTTCTGCTTCTTCCTTCTCTATGAAGCTTTAACACTAGAGATTTATCAAAAGCAATTAAATGCACCATGTTTTTTCTTAGAGGTGTCTTTTCTGCCATGTTGCACACAGATAGACAATGGTCTTTGGTCGGCCCAGAGATGTGTCTTTTCCAGGGGTGGTCTAAAGAGACAGAACTCTGTGGTCGTGTACTTTCTCAGGGGATGCTATTTACTGGGTGGGAGAGGGGTGAGTTACAGATCTGAGAAATATGATAGTCACCCTGGATTTATGCTACTATCAAACTGCCCCCATTACCTTCTTCAGCACCAATCCCCAATACCACTACCACTCTGGGCACATTCGTCCTTCATTTTCTCCCATTTCTTCCTTCCTTCCACTACTACCTGTCCCCCTGAGCTAGCCCTAAACATTTTGCCCTCATATTTCTTCCTCATCTTTCCCATACAGGGTTCTGCATGACAGAAGGGCTATCCTGCTTTTCTGTCAACTGTCTTGTGTAAGGATTTGATAATAAGAGGTATCAAAGAGAGACTAGATGACAGAAGAAAGGAAGAAGCCAGGATACTTTCCACTGCCCCTTGTCTTGGATGGTGTTTCCAGCAATGGACACATGCTTTCCATGCCTCAAACCCCCACAAACAGGCCTCCTGCTTTCAGCTTCCTGCTGGTGACCCATCAGGCTCTTTGGCTCCAATGTCATTGCCTCTTTGCTTCGTGTTATTATTTTTTTTTTTCCATGCTAGGTGTAGTGGTGATAACCTGCTGTTACTAATCCATGTGTTTCTCACTAATCTCCAATCATCTTCTCAGTATCTTTTATCATGTTTCCTGTTTCCCGTATCTATTTCCTGTGATCTCAAGTATGCAGAGAAGTGTACGTATCCTGGTATGACACTTACTGTTGCATGTAGAACTTTATCTCAGCAGTGGTTGAAGAAAAATACCTCTCATGATGTGGTCCCGGGAGTGAGCTTATCACCTGTTTGCACATGAACACAATCATGAGGACCTGGCAGTTGGAAAATTTGTGTCAATTCTGACACAGAATTGTAATCTGTGTCATACGATGACATGAATTTCACCAAAATAATTATCTAGGCAGGGCGCGGTGGCTCAAGCCTGTAATCCCAGCACTTTGGGCCGAGGCGGGTGGATCACGAGGTCAAGAGATCGAGACCATCCTGGTCAACATGGTGAAACCCCGTCTCTACTAAAGATACAAAAAAAAAAAAAAAAAATTAGCTGGGCATGGTGGCACGTGCCTGTAATCCCAGCTACTGAGGAGGCTGAGGCAGGAGATTTGCCTGAACCCAGGAGGCGGAGGTTGCGGTGAGCCGAGATCGCGCCATTGCACTCCAGCCTGGGTAACAAGAGCGAAACTCCATCTCAAAAAAAAGAAATAAAATAAAATAAAAAAATAATAATTATCTATAGATGCCTGAAATGAAGGGCTGGTCAAAATCAGGAATTTGGAAAATAAAGTTGTTGTTACATTCAACGTTTATGGAAATAAGATTAATTACGAGAACAGCGAGGCATGATGCCCACTTCTAAAGGTAAAGAATAGCTGACAAAAAAAGAGGTTGATGCCTATGAACTTTCAGTTAAAACCAGGCTTAGGGCATGTAGCTTCAGAAGAGTTTATTATGACCCATAGCCTCAGGACAGACGTGGCTAAGGATTAGAATAAACATTTAAATCTTTGGAAGCATAAAGTACAACTTGACTGTACAGCACTATCAATTAAGGTTAAGCATTAATGCTTTTGTTTAGGTTATTAGTGAAGATGTATCACAATCCTGAGATTTGACATTTGTGTGCACTTGAGCAGAGCTGACCACCAGAGTTCCCCCATTTTTCATAATATTGGCAGAAACTCCAATTTCATTGTTAGAAAAAAGGCTTTCTTCAAACAAATATTATTTAATTATTCCGCCTGATTCAGGTTGTGCATTCGCAGTCTCTTCAAACCTACCCCATAACCTCTAACTGCCTTTAAGGCTATAACAATAATAATTTCCCGATATGCCTCAAGTAGAGAATGAGTTCTAGGAGTCTATGGTATATATGGCAAATAAATCACAAAATAGTTTTTATTTTTATCTACACATGTCTGGAAAACAATAATGGTAGTAGATTCACAAAGTCTGGGACTCCAATTGCATGTGTCTTTAAACCGTGAATTTACCTCCACAGACCTTTCCCGCTGTTTGTCCACATTTCATCTATGTAGCAAATGTGCTACTTTTTCTGAACTTCAAGTTCAATAATTCTTTCTTCTGTGGTTTCTAAGATATTTTGAAACTGACCTATTTTCACCTGAACTACATTATCTCTTTCTTTAATCCTGGAATTCTCATTTAATTCTTTTATGATAGTTTTATTATAGATTTCTTTATTTTTTAGTCTAATCTTTTAAATTTAACTGTATATTTAATTTAAAAGCTCTTTCTCTGTGATGGTTAGTATACTGAGCGAAGGTGTTCTCAGATAGGTCACAGAGCATTATTTTTGGTTGTAACCATGAGAGTGTTTCCAGAACAGATTAACATTTGAGCCAATACACCAGGTAGAAATGATGACTCAGCAATGTGGGTGGACGTTCTCCAATCTGTGGCCCATATAGAATGAAAAGATATAGGAAGATAGAATTTGCTTTCTTTGCTTGAGCCTGGACATCAATCTTCTCCTGCCTTCAGACACTGGGTTTCTGTTTCTTGGCCTTTTAACTGGGACTGAAACTGTATACCACTGGCTTCCTCAGTTCTCACCGTTTCCATTTCAAGTGGAGCTACACCAGCAGATTTCCTGGGCCTCTAGCTTGCAGATGGCACACTGTGGGACTCTTAAGTCTTTATAGTTGAGTAAGCCAATACCTTGTAATAAATCTCCATCTATCTATCCATCTATCTGTGATGTATCTATGCACTTATGTAACTATCTATGTATCTATTTATCTGTCTATCATCTATCTTTGTCCTTTTGGTATTATTTCTCTGGAGAATCCTGATTGACACAGTCTGTTAATTCTTTTATCTGGACCTCCTATGTATGTTTCTTCCCCTTCCTCTCTCTCTTCTCATTTAATGTTTTTTCCTGGCCTATGGGTAATTTTGAGTGGATTCTGGACATTGTAGATTAAATATTTTAGAGATAGTTTGAAGCTATGGATTTTATTATTATTCTCCAGAGACTTTTAAAAATGCTGATTTTGGAAGGCAATTAAATTGTCATCAGTTTACCTAATCCTAACAGAGATTGCATTATTATGGTGCAGTACTTCAGTCTTTATGAAGACTGAGTTGCTTTGTTTTTTCCTACTATTCCAAGGGTATAACTCTTTGGAAGAACGAATTGGTAACTTGAGAAATTTCCTATGGTCTTTAATGGATGGTGGAGCTTTGACCCTCTAGTCTCACAAGACTACTGGAAGCTCTTGTCACTTACTCGACCTCTCCACTGTTTGGAGAATTACAAAATTCCATAACAATTATCATGTTCAGTTCTGTGTACTTCTCTTTTGTCTGGGGTCTAGACCCTGTATCTGAACTGCCCTAGTAATTCTCCAGTGTCTTCAAGCAAATAATTTAAATATTTTGTCTAGTTTTTATAGATGATTTTGTAAAATGTTTAGAACTCAAAAAGTATTTTGCTCTTTACCATAAAATAAAATATTATGATTATTCAGACTGATTTTCTCCTCCTTGTGAAAGGGGTATAAGTGATTTGATTTTTAAGACAGGAAGTTGTCTCAGGTTAGGTGTGACCATATACCTTTGTTTGATAAATTAAAATGGGTAGACTAGTGAGAATGTTGCTGACTAGCAAAATAGGCAGATAGTGCCTATTTGATGACCCTGTTTGCTGTTTCTCTTTTCTTCTGCTTTACTCTGTTTCTTCTAAAGGGAAACATAAACATTTCAGCCTGCATTTCTTGGACTTCGATGTCTCTTTCATTTGTGGAGGGTAACAAGAGAAATGGAAAAAAGACAGGGAGCTGGAAGAAAGGAGAGTGAGATTGAGAGCATTTCTTGCTTTCTCTCTTGTTGGCAAGGAGCAACTTCATCAGGGCCAGATCTCTTTCCTGTCCTTTTCTGCTGTGCTCCTGGACAGGTGACTCCTCTCTCACTCCTGACAGCCCAGGATGCCAGAGCTTCCTGAGCCTGCTTATTTCTGGCTTTCCTTCCTATGCTTTGACTGTTTTCTCACTTTCTCCATATACCTGACCAGTACATTGTATTAAAATCCCTTTGTCTTAACTAGAAAAAATAATAAGATCAGAAAATGGAAACATTTGAAGTGATTCTGTTGTGCAAAAGAAGGAGCATCCAACTCTTTTGAATTTTGACATGGCTTTACTATGAAAGACTTACTGCAAGAAGGGAAACACATTTGTTGAAAAATGACTTTTTTTTTTTTGCACTTTCAAAAACATGCTTGCTATTCCTAAGAAAACAAAGAGACATGCCATGAAGAAGGACAACCTGATTTTGCAAAGATTTAAAAGGATTCAACAAGGGACAACAAATAAGATCACAGAATTAAAATCTATGATGGATGTTGCAACTATTAGATTAAACTTTGAAGGAATTTAGATTAATGAGCTAGTATATAAATGAAAGTTTCATTTAGGAAAACAACTTAAAATGACTCCCAGATTGGATTAACGAATAAACAGTAAGTGACTTCATGTAGACGTGACATTTTTTAAAAATTGACCCATCAAGCGTAAGTGTAAAATGAAGGCTAAAATTATATTAGACGAGCATAAATGAAAGAAAACAGTGATGGCAATGTTGATACTGAAGCACAAGTGAATAAAATATTAAATAGGGAATTGGTTTCATATAGATAACATAAACACTTGGCAAATGTTGTAGCATCGAAAAGTATAAAATAGACACAATATTATTAGGAAAATAAGAGAGAACATAAAGAGTGAGAACAAGACAGAGAGAGAGCAAGAAAGTGAGAAAGAGAAGGGAGAGAGCAAATGGTTAAAAAGTGGTCACATGGAATTTGGTTTGCTCCAAAACTTTGAACTAGCTTCCTATATTTTGAAAATTCATTACATTGTGAAATGCACTTTTTTGGGGGGGGGGGAAATTATCCGAGGCTCAAATGAAATTGGTTGAAACATATACATGAGACTGATTCAGAAGTAAGCTGCATAAAGGAATTGGCTTTTTTTTCTTTTCTTTTTTTTTTTTTTTTGAGATGAAATTTCACTGTCACCCAGGCTTGAGTGTAGTGATGTGATCTAAGCTCACTGCAACTTCTGCCTCTCAGATTCATGTGATTCTCCTGCCTCAGCCTCCCGAATAGTTGAGATTACAGACCAGTGCCATCATGCCCAACTAATTTTTGTATTTTTAGTAGAGACAGCGTTCACCATGTTGTCCAGGTTGGTCTCAAACTCCGGGCCTCAAGTGATCCACCCACCTCATCCTTCCAAAGTGTTGGGATTACAGGAGTGAGCCACCATGCCTGGCCAAGAAATGAACTCTTTATGGAAAATTCACTTTGTTGATTTAATGGTAGAAATTGCATGGCTTCAAGGTCAGAGTCTACTTTATCATAACAGTTCTGTATGTGGTTCAGGATGTTAATTCTGAAAGCTCAGC
Organism: Saguinus oedipus; assembly: GCA_031835075.1. Lineage (NCBI taxonomy): Eukaryota > Metazoa > Chordata > Mammalia > Primates > Cebidae > Saguinus > Saguinus oedipus. The sequence goes on from CM063182.1 coordinate 58,257,822, forward strand.
CTAGAATCTTTCCCCTAGACATTCAATGATTTTATGAGTAATGTAGTATCCACTCTTACTAGAGTGACTTCTATAATCTTACACAATAATGCTGGCAAATGCAGTTTTTTTGAGAAGAAGGATTATCAGAAAATATTTTAGTGAAACAGAAACATAAGAATTTGGCTTTCAAGCTTATGTATCTTTTTAATGTGGTAATAACCTGTTCAGTATTACAGAATCGAGCACTGATCATTTTGGCAGACACTGATAGCTCTATTAATGCAGTTATTGAAACATCTCTGTTGGTCACCTGAAATAAAATTTATATTTAGATCAAGACTTTTACAGTTCAGTGGTTGCCACTATTTCCCATCATAGAAGGCAGAAAGGATATGATTTTTCAGGTGGAATTTTTTTTTCTAACTCTGTCTGAGAATTTAAAAATAAAAATAGCAAGTAGAAATACAACTCAAGGCGTTGTCAAAGAACCAGAAAGCAACTATGACCACTAAAAATTAATTTTTCTATGTATTGAAGCCAAAGGGTTCATGTATCAGAGGTATTGTAAAAAGATAAATCATTCAGATATTTGAATTATGACTTACAAATTCTCAATGTTCTAGGAACATATATAAAATTAGGACAACAACTGGGTGACTGTAATCTTCAAAACTGGAATAGGGTGTTAAGGAGGATTAGAGTTTTTCAAGAATCATAAACCTCTTTATTCTACTGAGTGTTGCTTGCAATATAATCTAATGAGCCAGGTTCAAGATTCTGTAATGATTTCATCTGAGGTAGGTTACTTTTGTTCTTTGTTGGTTTTTGTTTTTGGAAGGAAATGCTAAACTTGGTTGTGTCTAGCTCCAATTACTTTACTTTGACCCTAGGCTTCTTACTAAACTCCAGTTCATCGTAACCAGATAGTTAAACCCAGGAAGAGAAGATGTAAACATAAAATGCATTTATAATTTAATATTGGTGCAAGTGTGGGGAATATGTGTGACACAGATTGGAAGACGTTATGCACTGGAATACATGTGATACAGGTTTTGACATTTTTATACAAAGAAAATATGTTTAGATTGTACAGTTTTATCACTATGAAAAATTTATCAAAAGTTTTGAATTCTTTAGGATACAGAGAATGACTAAAATAAATTCTGCTTCTTTATCTGAATGACTTACTTGATTTTAGGTAATCTAAAATCTAAAATCCATGTTAATCTATAATAGATAAAGTTGAAAGACTAGGCTGAGTGTGGTGGCTCTTGCCTGTATTCTCAGCACTTTGAGAGGCCAAGGTGGGCAGATCACTTGAGGTCAGGGGTTCAAGACTACCCTGGCCAACATGGTGAAAACTTGTGTCTACAAAAATACAGAAATTAACTGGGCATGATGGTGAGTGCTTTGTAATCCTAGCTTCTCAGGAGGCTGAGGCAAGAGAATCACTTGAACCCAGGGCTGGAAGTTGCAGTGAGCCGAGATAGTGCCATTGACTCCAGCCTGGATGACAGAGTGAGACTCCATCAAAAATACAAACAAACAAAGGAAACAGAAGACTATTGAAATAATCTAGGACAGGAGCCCAGAACCTTTTTCTGGAAAGGTAAATAGTAAATATTTTGGGTTTTGTAAGCCATATTACATATTTGATGCACATTCTTCATATTTTTCCTATTAAAAATATTTTTAACATATAAAGTCCATTTCTACTTGTAGTTCAAACAAAAATAGGCCATAGGCTGTGTCATAGTTTTCCAACCTCTTATCTATAACAATAAGTAAAACAGTGGAATGAGAATGCTGTAGTGTTTAATTAATCACGAGTTTACTTACTCACCAAATAAATATGTCTCTTTAGCAAGAACGGAAGATAATTCATCAATGCTTTGATAAAAATGTTGGTTAGTGATCATGAGCATCCTTAAAATGTTTAAGTCCCTCTAGTCTCTGTAGCAGGTATCCTAGCCAATCTCAAAAATAATTCTTATCTCCTGAGATACACTACACCCTACAATCCTCTCACCAACTAAATAAAGCAGATCCTTTTAACCAATCAGATATTGTAGAAATGATGATATGTGACTTCTGATGATGGGTTATAAAAGACATTGTAACCTTTTCATTGTGATTCTGGAACATTGGCTCTGGTGGAGGCCAGCTGCCGTGCCATAAAGTTATTCAGGTAGCTGATGAAGATATTGACCTGATGTTGAGCTATGGCCTCCTACCTGCAACTGGCATTAACTTGACAAGGATGCGAGTGAGCCAACTTGGAAGTACATCCTCCAGTGCCAGTCCAGTCTTTAGATGACTACAACCTGAGATGAAAATATGAGCATAATATCACAGGATCTCCAAGCTACAGCTACTCAGCTAAGCTGCTTCTGAATGTCTAGCGCACCAAAACTGTGTGAGATAATACGTTTGTTGTTTTGTACTTCAAAGGATACCAGCAGAAGAATGAACAGACAATTCACAGATGGAAAAAATTGGTGATTTGTATTACTTATAAGGGTCTTACATCCAGAATGTATAACTAATTCTTAAAATTTAATAATAGACAACCCAATTTTAAAATGGACAAAAGATATGAAGAGACATTTATTGAAACAAAGTATACAAAGAGACAAGAACATGTGAAAAAAAATGCTCTGTGTTATTTGTCATTAATGATATTAAATTCCAACCCCAATGAGAGCCGACTTCATACAAACAAGAATGGCTAAAATAAAGACAGAGACAATAGCAAGTGTTGGTGAGGATATGAAGACATTGTAACATTCATACACTGCTGGTCACATGATAAAATGTCATAGGCATTTGGAAAAACAGTTGGACTATTTCTAAATATGTTAAATATATAGTTATCAGTATGCAATTCCATTCATGTATACACTTGAAAAAATTGAAAATATGTTTACACAAAAACTTGCTATATACTATATATGGTTACAGACACATTATTTATTGCTAGTAACAAAGTAGAAACAATTCACATGCCCATTAACTAATTAATGGATGAGCAAAATATGATACATACATACAATGGAGTATTATTTAACCATAAACATAACATCTACTAAAGTATGGAACTTTGAAGACATTATAGTAAATGAAAGAAACAAGAAATATAAGGCCACATATTTCATGATTCTACATATGTGTCATGTTCAGAACAGGCACATTGATAGAGACAGAACCAAAGTAGTAGCTGACAGGGGTTGGGGAGAGGAGAAATGGGTGATAGCTGCTAATGAGCACAGTTTTTATTTATGGGGTAATGAACTTGCTCCAAAGTTAAATAGTAGTGGCACAATGCCGGAAAAGTACCAAAAAAAGTCACTGAACTGTACATTTTAAGGAAGTGAATTTTATGGTATGTAATTTATATATCAATAAAGCTGTTTTTAAATGACTATGAAAATACTGTCACAATCTCTTGCCCAGTTTCTATATCTGAATCAGCTTTATGTTGGAATCTATATATATAAGGAGAGATCAGATCTTCAAGAGGAAACACTCTAACAATATTTTGCCAAGTGTTTACAAAAAATAATTCTCAGTTCCTCAAAAAACATGGCTATTTATGTGAGAGCTATGTAGTCAAGAAAGTATAAAGCCCAATTATTTTGAGGATTGTTGGACACATTGTTCAAGTTTACATTAATCTCCAGTGTTCTAAACCTCATATTGGTTTCCTGTTAGAGTGGGGACATACAGAGTTCAGGAAGCAAATGAAATTCTGGCTGAGATGTAGCTCACAGTTAGTCCATGGGACCCATGGAACCATAGCTATTTATTTTTCCAGTTGCTGAAATTATAGTTGAAATGGGATACTGGGTAGTTGATAGAATCCTCAAATTAATTAGTTTCTTTACCTGTGGGGTAAGAGCTACTGAAATAGAGACGGGCATGTGGAATTCCGTGAATTAAGATCTAATACAGAGTTGAGCTTGAGGTAATACAGAGTCATCTTTCAGGATGCATTTCACTTTTGTTGAGTCACATTGGCAAATTAAAATGATACCTAATGAGAACCACTGTCCCTTTATCTTTTTGACTTAGGTGTAGCACTGATCTGCAATATACTTTATTTGTCTTCCTGCTGAAAAGAGGGGAAGCATATCTGTTTAGAGACACTCTAGGTAAATGATGAACACAGATTTGGTTCATTATAGGTAGACATTGATATGGCAAATGCATTCCTTTTTATCTCTGTCAGAATGGAGAATCAAAAAACATTACCTTCAATAGAAATAAACATAGAAATGAATTTTTGATATTTTTCAAAAGTTTGTTATTCTGCTACCCTTTGTTATAGTCCACAGGGACCTAGGCAATCCATTCTGTGGAATATCACTTTGATCCACTGTATTGATGACACTGTGTTAATCAGATTGTTTGACCAAGGTGGCGGCAGGTGCATAAGGAAACTTCATGAGATAAACGTTCTCCAGACAATGAAAGATAAATCCTTGGAAAATTCAGGAAATTGTCACAAAATACAGTTGAGATACTCTTTTCAAAACAAGAAAATACAATTTCAAGACCGTTGCAAGTTGCAAATACAATTGCAATCATTTGCACTTTCCACCAGTAAGACGGTACCTCTTGGGGCCCACTTACTTAAGAAATTTTGCTTTTCATTCTTATAACTTTGGGCCCTGCAGATTTAAAGATTCTGATCCCAGAGGAAAACGCTTTTACCAGGGGACATAGAACAATTCTCAATAACTACACCTACCACCTACTCACTTCAGTATCCCTGTGCTAAGAGATGGTTGGGCAAATAAGTCAACATCTAGCAATGGTACATGATCTTGATTATTAGAAGGGGGAAGGTCTGTTGTTACGCAATGAACAGGGAAGAATATTTTGTACCTTGGTGATATAATTGGATATTTCTTTGTTACATCTCATTTATTTTATTTTAAATGGACCTGACCACTAGCTCCAGCTTGATAAGGGCATGTTGACTTGACCGGTGGATCAGATGCCTTAAAGCTGAGGGCTTAAGTTTAAGTCAACTTGATTGCAAGGGACATTAGCCAAGCGTGGGTAGAATGTAGAATGAGCACCAGAAGATGGGGATAATGCATATTAGCTTCATCTGGATAAAAAGATACAATATCCGCCGGGTGCGGTGGCTCAAGCCTGTAATCCCAGCACTTTGGGAGGCCGAGGCGGGTGGATCAAGAGATCGAGACCATCCTGGCCAACATGGTGAAACCCCGTCTCTACTAAAAATACAAAAAATTAGCTTGGCATGGTGACGCGTGCCTGTAATCCCAGCTACTCAGGAGGCTGAAGCAGGAGAATTGCCTGAACCCAGGAGGCGGAGGTTGCAGTGAGCCGAGATCGCGCCATTGCACTCCAGCCTGGGTAACAAGAGCGAAACTCCGTCTCAAAAAAAAAAAAAAAAAAAAAAAAAGATACAATAACCCATTAACCTTTCCCTTTGAAGATTTACCAGGAAAAGTGGTCTCCAGAATCACAGAAGCTCCTGTTCCTGAACTGAGAAGAATACTTTAGACTATGGTGGGTGCTGTGTTGTGCCACTCAGAAACTTCTCCACTTTTAGGACTGACACATTCATTCTTCTATTTTCTGTTCATATTGGTGGCTGAGAGCTTTTAGATAACTTTCTATTTAAGCATTTATTCCTCTGAAAAGTGCTGTCATTCTTAATATTATACCTCTTTCTTTCTACAACCAATGACTGGTGATGTTGAGTAATGATGGCCTACTTCCTTTCCTTTGATACATGACAATATGAAGAATTATCTCAATGCCAGAACTCTCCACAATGTTTGCTGAGGTCCTTTGGCAATTTCTCCTTTTGAACCCTTTGCCACTTAGAAATTTCTTCTGCCAGATACTGTAAATCATTGCTCTCAAGTTGAAAGTTCAACAGATTTCTAAGCCAGGGGCAAAATGCTACCAGTCTCTTTACTAAAGCAGAGTAAGAGTGATCTTTGCTCCAGTTCCCAACAAGTTCCTCATCTCCATCTGAGACCACCTCAGCCTGGACTTCATTGTCCATTTCACTGTCAGCATTTTGGTCAACGCTATTCAACAAGTCTCTAGGAAGTTTCTAACTTTCCAACGTTTTTCTATCTTCTGAGCTCTCCAAATTTTGCAACATCTGCCTGTCACTCAGTTCCAAAGTTGTTTCCACATTTTTAGGATCCTTAAAGTAGTGCCCCACTCCAATACCAATTTACTATATTAGTCTGTTCACATGCTGCTGTGAAGAAATAACCAAGACTGGTTAATTTATAATGAAAATAGGTTTAAATGATTCACAGTTCTGCAAGGCTGGGGAGGCCTTAGGAAACTCACAATCAGGATGGAATGTACCTCTTCACAGGGCAGCAGGAGAGATAATGAGTGCCAGCAGGGAAAATATCAAATGTTTATAAAACCATCAGATCTCATGAGAATTCACTATGAAAGGAAAGCATGGGAGAACCACCCTATGATTCAAACACTTCCCACTGGGTCAGATCTATGATACGTGGGAATTATGAGAACTACAATTCAAGATCAGATTTAGGTGAGCACACAGCCAAACAATATTAGACATCATTAGGTAGAAGAGTTTCACCACTGTCTTGAAGACTAATTTCCTAGAACTTCATCTTGTGCCCACTTACCTCTATGCTGACTCAGGTATGTGAAGTCTCACCAAGTATATGTGGGAAATAGATTATTCATAACCAGATTATATTTCCTTCTGGGAATGCAATGTTGAGGATCCACTTCACTCAAACAGTATGAACCAAGACAAGCACAGGTGTTTCACATAATGAAGATAAAATAGATGTTTCAATTTTCATCACTTGGTAACATATGCCCATTCACCTCACAATTTCAACTTTCCCACAAAGTCAGTTTCATAAATGTCATTTCATTACTTAATGCAACAATGTTAACATTTGCAAAAAAATACATTCAGTTCCTTTTTGCAAAAAGAAAGGTACTTGAACACAGCTATACATACTACTTTGAAGAGGAAAAACAAAAACATGAGTTAAATATTTCATATTTCTGAGTAGAGTTTAGAACTCAGAAAGCATTAAAAATGCAATAGGTTAAAAGTGTATGAGTAAAGACATTTTCAAAATGAGCAATGCAAATCGCTTGCCAACATTTCACAAATGCTCCCCTCTATAAGCAAAAAAAATAAAAAATCTCATTGCATCATCATAAATTATCAATGTTCAAATAGGCAAGGATGAAAAAAGAAACTAAGCAAAATAAGGATTTTGCTCAAAGCAACTGAGAGGGTCATCCAAAAGACACTCTAAAATAAAAGGAAACAAGTGTGATATAGGCACAGTGTTTGCAGATACACCTTTTTAGTATATCTGAAGAATCATTAAAATTGTAAGATGTATTGAACCAATAATTTAGCTAAGATCTATTTTAGATAAAATACTGTATAACTATTTTCATATAAATTCTCATCTTGAGAAATTTACCTAAATGAACTTCTGTGTCAAATGATCATAAATATTATTTGTAAAATAAAAATATTCAATCTGTATTCAATAAATTATAATTTATCATGTAGAATAATACAATTTTAAATATTTTAAATAATCTTTAATAATATATGAAAATAAACATGAATATAATATGAAAATACATATATATTTTGTATCATGGATTTATTGTGCCTATAATTCAAAGGAAAAGATCAACATATACAGTAGCAAAAGGAAGAGTTAAGAAAAAAACTTTTTGCCACAAAGATGTGCAGCAATTTTTGAATGATGGGTTACATAATTTTACTCTTTCTATGCATTTCTACATTTCCAAGTTATCTTTATTAGACAAGTATTATTTTATAATGTGTATTTATGCATATTTATGTGTATTCATGTCTGTATATGTGTTTGTATGTACATATGTTTTATGTCCTACTTTATTTTTTATAAGCTGCTAACTCTTGATTGTTTATAGAAATAAAGTTTTATTTATTTATAAATAAAATTTTTTATAAATAAAAAAATTGTTTTTTGTTTAAAAATAAATGCAGTCACAGGAATGCATTTGTATTTGAAATTGTGAAGTTTTTGTTCAGCACTAATTCCCAGAGGCTAAGTATACCTTGTCCATGTTGTACCTAGTTATGTTTCCTTTGAAATGTAGTTTTCATTGCATTTTTAAAAAATCAACACGAGCTAGGTCTGGATATCTAAGTATGTGTAATACTTTTCAGCCAGAGCCATGCATGGGCTTGTTTTGTTTTGTGTATAGCAGAGAAGTAATGAAAACAGTGGAAATAACTGGGAAGATAAATAGCAAGTCGAGAGAAATGACCATTAAGAATTGGTGATTATTATTTATTATAAGTGATCCTCTCTTGAGAACCTGCCCTGGAGCATCTGATAATCACAAATGGCTAAAAACTTGAGATTAATGTCAGATGTAGCGAGAAGTATTGTAATTCTTTTTTCTAATACCATGCTCAGACCTTATTCCAGCACTAATCCTCAGGGGTTTATATCATATGTTGACCCTAGAAATCAAGTTATGGTCATTTGGATGTATTGCTTGGAGGTTTCTAAATTAGTAACAGGTCCTGTATGACAATTTTTTTCAGTGAAAATGATTTTAAACACAAGCTGCCATGGCTACAGGCAACTTTTAATTATCCACCAAGGGGGAAAAAAGAGAGTATTACAGCAAAATGTTAATCCTTCCCTAACTTCATAAAAAAGATACAGGAATTAAATTGCACAAGGGCCAAAAAAAAGAAAATGGTGAAAAACTATTGGTTAACTTTGAGTGAAGAGTTTTAGTTTACAATTTATCTATGTGATGCTTCTTTTTTAGATGTCCCGAAATGGTACGCAATTATTTTTATGAATATATATTTTAATTTTTAATTTTTATGGATACATAATAGTTGTACATATTTATGAGGTACATGTGTCATTTTGATACAAGCATAAGATGTGTAATGATCAAACCTGTGTAACTGGTACATTTATCACCTCATTAATTATTTACTTCTGTTGGGAACATTCCAAATCTACTCTTTTAGTGTTTTGAAATGTAGAATAAATTATTGTTAACTATAGTCTCATTGTGCTACTAAACACTAGAACTTATTCCTTCTGTCTAACTCTATTGTTCTACTTATTAACCAACCCCTTTTATCTCCCACTCCCCACTACCTTTTACTGATTCTGGGTATCTACTTCCAATAAAATATAAAATTTTATTCCCTACCTCCAATACAATGTACTATATGTAAGTGTTTTTGTCCATCCAAACATGGGCAAGGTAGGTTGAGGTTACAGGAATTAGTGCCAAACACAAATTTCCCATGTTCAAATTTGAATATGTTCCCGTGACTGCATTTACTTTTAAACAAAAGTTTTGTATTTTCCATTTCTTCATTTCTATAATCGAGTTAGCAGCTTATAAAAATAAACTAAAAAGCACATATGTACATACAAACATATACAGACATGAACACACATCAATATGTATGAATATATATTATAAAATAATACTAGTCTAATGAAGATAACATGGAAATGTAGAAATGTATAGAAACAGTAATATGTACTAGATAGTAATACATACTAGAGATATGTATAATGTTCTTTTGATGCAATGCTTAACTCTGAAAATGTACAGTAGACCAAAAGATGAATTTAAAGAATAAAGAGATATTAACAGAAAGACAGAATACTCAGGGGGAAATATCCCTTTGAGAGGAAACTTTCTGGAGATCTCATGTATTACAGGTTTTTCGTTTGTTTGTTTGTTTTGCCTAGAATATGTGGTGGAGATTTAGGATATGGAGGAAAGTTGGAGCAACTGTTCAGGTAGCTAAGATCAAAGGCTTATTCACTTATAAACATGTTGCTTTTGGAAAAAAATCTCTGAAAAATGATAAAAAAAAATTCAGGGAGTGGAACTCCATAATATGACTCATGTTTTAGATTAAACATTTGCATTAAGTTGTGAAGAATGAATTGAAGCATTCCAGGACAGAGACAAGATGACAATTAGGAACATTTCCAATAGTCTCAGGGAAAATTTGAGTATCAAAACAAAGAAAGTAGAAGGGAGAATATGGAAGAGATAGAGATAAAATGAAGTAAAATTAAGAGTAAGTACTAGGTATATAATGATAATGAAAAAATTTCTGCTTTAAGTAGTAATAGGTTTGATTATACTACAACTTTACATGTTAATAATGGAAAGCAATCAATTTGGTGGAGAGAGGTAGTCACTTTAATTATGGACATGTTGCATTTGAGGTGATTGTAAGACACAAAGATGGAAGTGACCATGCGTATATTAAATATAAAGTTTAGAGTTTAGGGAAGAATTAGAGTTTAGAGAAGGATTAGAGAAATGTAAATACTAGCTTATAGTCAATATGTTCATTTATTCTAGATTTTTTCTAACAATGTCAGAAAATATGACCTAGCAAAATATAATAGAAAACAAATAATGTAATAGAACACTCGGCAGTATTTTAAATAAAGTAAATTTTAGCCATGGGATAGCTATAGAGTTTTGAATTTAAGTAAAAAAATTTGATTATCTCAAACTGTCAAATTCTCAGTTTGCTGTTTATCTACTGTAAAAGACAGCTGGGTGCTCAGTGACTTTCAATTTTCATTCCAACCTGAGACCTACGCAGAATACAATCTTTGCTCAACTTTGGGAGTTGTTAGTTATATAAAAAAATTGACTTGACAGTTGCTGAGTCCTAGATGTTTGACATTAGACAGTGCCTCATTCACTCGAAAATTGCTCTCAGAAATGATTAGACTCTGCAATCATTCAGATTCTTTTTAGATCTAACATTTGAACTGTTCATATTTTTTTCTGAAAACTTATATAACATGGGATATAAGACTTTTGTTGCTACTAATTAAAACATTCAGAGTGATACTATCAAAGTCGTTTGATTTTTGGAAAACAAAATGGGAAATAAAATATGCTAATCTATATTACCAGTTAATTATAACTTTGAACAAACTGGCCTTCTGGTATAGATTAACCAAATTGCAAGGTGGAAATAAGCAGTCTCAGGCATAGGTATTCTGATAGTCATACATGTGCTTAATGGATTTTCTAGATAATTCCATTCAAATAACCTCTGTAAAAGAAACTGGATTCTATACTTTCAAGTGGCAGAGCAGCCAGTGAATATGGGTAAATGCTGGGAAGGTGAAGACAATGTCTTTTCTCTATATAGTAAATAAAATGTAAATAATATGTGGTATCTAGGTATCTTTCTTGAGATACCAAAGAGCCTGGTTAGGTTTTTTTTTTGAAACACCAAAGGGATCAAGGCCAGTCTACATACATACGAATGACTATTATATATTCCAAAAATTTAAGAACTCTAAGGCTATCAGAATTCACCTTTCTTTTCAGAGCATTTAGTGAGTGTATAGGTAACAAACACAAACTTACAGGATATAGAAGTTCAAAAGGGAAAAGGAAGTCATTTCACCACACTAGCAATAAGCATAACACCTGCAAAAGAGTAGATTCTAGAATAATGTTAACAGCTAGATGGCTTCTGAATGACTTAGAAAAGAAATTCATGCTCACTACAAGTTCAAGTGGAGTTATTAGCATACCTTATGATCAGCAGATAACCAAATTAGCATATATAGAACATTCAAACTTAGGCAAAGTATTCGTTGTCTTTCCTCATAATGTAGATTTAGGCAACACAAGGAAATACCAAGCACATAGTATAATAAGTAAGTGGATTAGTGATTGAATATATTTCTTAATGCACTAACAATATTTGAAGTGAGCTAATAAATTCATGTGAACTATGAATTGTCTTTTTTAAGAAATATATGACAAAATCATTTTTATGCCATTTTTTAGAAATATGTGTTTCTATGTTTTAAGAATATTTGCCCCAATATATGTTCATAAACTGATTTATCAACTAAAGGAATGATTGGGATAAAAAATGAAAAACATGAATGTAATTTTTGGAACTATCATTAGTTGATACTAGCAGTAAGTATTTTATGTGACAAGATTAATATGTATGTGTAGAATGTATGTAATCACACCACATTACATGGGTTTGTATGTGCCAGAACATTGATTCAAAACACAATATGAATAAAATGGTGATTAACGTTAGTTCACATATTGGGATTTAAAATCTAACCATAAAACAAGAAAGAAATGCATTTTGGATAGGAGAAATATGTGAGATTTAAGGGTACATGAAGACATGCTGTAAGCTGAGAATATTTGAGAAAATGTTTGTCTAAAACTTGCCTAAAATTAAAGTAAGATTCCTGTAAGTTAAATTTGAAATGGCTGTCAAAAGACTTTATATAAACTTAGGCTGTAGTTACAATTAGATTATCTACAATAATAAGAAGAGAAAATATTACTCTTTTTCTGTTACCTAGACCATGCTTAGCATTTATTTCTTGAAATTTCACAAATGATATTAGCCTTATACATTGCTTCACTGTATAAGTAAATAATAACTGTAATACTGGGGAATTAAAAATTTATTGAGGTTAAAAAATAGACATTTATTCCTATAAAACAAAAGTTTTTGGGCAAATATGACAAGAACTTTCAAAATTTGGAAGGAATGTTATTTAAAGAGGATATATATGTTTTCTCTATAATTCTCATTGACGAAAGTGGCATTAGGAATGCTACCAGAAGTTCGATTAATTAATTAATTAATTAATTAACTAAAGATTTGGAGGTTAAAAAAGATTAAAATATACCATTGCTTTTCACTAGCTGCTCTTAATAAATGCATAAAATATATAGGTAAAAACAATTATAATACAATATAACTAAGAGGACTTTAAAAATCTGCCCAAAAGCTCCAAAAAATAATGACCAAAAAATATGGAGCTCCATCTGTGTCTGTGACATTCAGGGGAAGCTTTAAGGTGGAATGCTTGGATAAGCGTTCATTTTCTAATTTCAAATACATTAAAAAATAGCCAGGTGGCAGGCTTTTAAATAACTGTATTTGTCAATTGCATGCAATAGTCCTCAATTTTGTAATACACTTAAAAGCTCTCAAAATACATGTAATATGGAGCCTTGTTATTTCCACACAAACATAACTATTCGCTAAATTCAAGTAACTTACATGCAAAAGATAATGTCTTAAATAGTTTCAAAGTTTATTTATTATTTGACCAAATATATGGACCTCTTTAACCTTTCAAATGACATCTAGTCAAGCCTTGAGGTTTAAAACCTATTGTTATTTTCCCTTGTTATCATAGATAATTTTTCTGTCCAGACGCATCATATTAATATTTTCAGTTTCTGTACAGACTAACTGATGAAATCAGTGCAGTGTTTTCCCACTTGAAATTATTCAAGAGAGAATACCCAGGTGACAAAATATATTTGGTCACTTACATAATGAACTTTGATAGAAAAGACCACTCAAAAGAGAAAATATTTGATGCTGCAAAGTCAAATATTTATTGCTTATGGAGAATGAAACAGGAAATTACAAAATTAAGAAAAAGTATGGATTTATAAGCAGACCATTGCAGTGACTGTCAAAAGCATTTTATCCAGTGACATGTTCCATTAACCAGATACAACTATAAGAATGAAAGTCTATTTTTTTCATGTTTATCTAAGGAACAAAACAGAACCTTACCAATAACTGTGGCTTGTAACATTTTTTAAAGATGATTTTCATTTTTGGATTTGATTTTTTGTTATTTGATTTTTAAAAGCTAAAGGATTGATATTACCATTGTTCTAAAATTATACAATTATATTTCTGAACTGCTCACATAATTGGGCACTAAAATAAAAACAGAAAACTTGTCATTATAGTTATTTTAATTTCTGTGGATACTGTTTACCTTTCCTTGATCTTGAGGTGCTGTATTTTCTACTTATATACCCTTGTATAGCTATTAAGTTATTTCTCATTGTCATTGAATTGTGGGTTTCTTACGGAAAAACATATATGAACCTCTGTGATAGATATTGAAAATATACAGCCAAATAAGATAAAATGGCAACTCTAAGAGCTTGGAATAACACAGGGGAGATAGGATTTATATAAATAAATTATTAAAACCTATAATAATGGGCTTGAAGTATGGAGAAGGCAATGAATTAGTGCAAAGGGGTCAGATATTAAGCCTATCTGAGTCCATAGAAAGGGAGAACTTTCTCAAGTGGATAATATTTAAAATGGGTTTCACTTGATATCTACCCAAATTTCAGAATTAATATAGTGACTCCTTTTACAAATGGTAAACACAGATTTGATGATCAAAAATAATCTAGTTTATTTTCGAGGTTCTAGTTCATGATTTGATACTTGTGAATTTTATAAGTCCTCCTATTTACCTGTCTTTAAGTTCTTTCAGTTTCCCTGTGTCATCAACAAAATTACAAACTTTTTAAGCTGTACATATTTGAGAAATGAATGCATGAGTGAAATAATAACTAGAAAACACAAAGATCACATGTCTAAGTTTTAGACTGACATTGTTTAAATAATTTTCTTATCATAATAGAAAAATGATGTTTTGAGACAAATGTACAATAAACATGTGAAAGGACATACTTTGTTTCTAAGGTAAAATAAAAATCCTATATTAGTTTTCCCTGCTATTGAAGACATTGGTTGACCATATCAAATGAACTGAGAGGATTTTCCCATAGTATGTTGCATGGAACAGAGGATGGGCAGGGCAAATAATGATGCTATACCCAGATACTACTCCATGTCTGAATTCTGCTTATTGGAAACAGCTATGGCATTTGTCTCATCACAGGAACATGCTCCATCCTCTTCCAGACATGTTCAGATCATAATCCTCCCAAAAGGAAAGATGAGATACTGGTATGCAAATAAAGTCCCCTAGTTTTCTTTCCCTTGCATGAAATAAATCTGAGACATGCTCAATACGGTCTCTCCAAGTCCATCAGTAAAACTGAGCTGCCATCATTGACCACAGTGGAAATTTGTTTGACAGTGCAGCTTTCTGAGCTGTCTTCCTTTCCCTGTGTTACTTCCGTCCCTTCCCTACTGGTGTGGGATCAACTCTTAAATAGAATGCAAGCCTCTGAATCCTTCTTCAGAGTCTTCTTAGGGAAACTCAACCAAGATGGAATGGAATCATTCATTCATATTTTTAAAGGGAAAAGAAAAAATTACTTTGTTTCTTAAAAAGTCTGTAAAATGTTAGGTTAAAAATATTTTTTAATATTTCTTTACTGTATTACCTGATGACGCTGGTGGTAGATATGTTATATGACATGGGCCAGTTTATAATGAATAATAATGTTTCACAAACTTATTTGACCACAGATGCATTTTTAATTTTTGGTAAATACATTTTTAGGACCATTCAATGGTACAATCTTTAAAACAAGTTGCTTTCAAATGAGAGTGAAGATTTTGTCTCTCCTTAATGTTGTTAGTGTCTCCTTTCAAACGTCAAGACTATGCACACACAAATGTACCTTTACTGCCTTTCCCTGAGTCTGTCTCTACTATTAAAGTCACCAGTCCATCCTAAATAAAATTAAGAAACATTTCTGTAATTTAGTTTCCACTTTACTATTATTGTTTTTGGGTGTGATTTTAGGTTGACCCCTTCATGTTGGCCTTACTTCTGTGTTTCTGAATACACTGGCTCTTCATAATCATGGAATCATTTGAAATTTTCTAGGATGTCTAAAACTGCTTTTATTCATATTAGCCCAAATGAGAAATAAAGTTGGAGATATTTTATTCTGGAAAAAAACAGGAGATTTGCCTCCCAAATTCACACATCACCTCTATCCCCTCGTGTATGCATTTATCTTCTATCAGAGTTTAAGTTATTCTTGAGGATGAGTAATGACCGATATATTTTTATTTCTCAGGTTGTTATTACAAAAAAAGATGATACGAGAAAGCATTGCAAAAGTAAAATGTCCTTTCCTTCTTCTCATTCTCCTTTTTCTTCTTCTTCAATAATAAAGGATATTACAGTGGCAAATAATTCAGTGTTCCAGAACCTGTGAACAATATTGAGGTTTGACCTCTTTGTATGCTATGAAAGCAGGCAGCTAGAATGAACACAAGGGATGGTTTGAATAATAGCAAAAGATGGATAATCTGATAGCTACATTTTCATTAATCATTTCCTTGCTATATTCAATATCAACTACCTCTGAGATATCCTAATAGTTCTTTAAATAATGGACTTTAAAATGGTTTTATAAGCTTGTTATTTGGCAAATAATTTGGAAATACATCATTTGAGAATTTAGCTTTAATTTCGTAAATAAAATATAATAATTATATTTAATGTAAAAATAAATAATTTGCAAAAGGTTTTATTTTTTAGTGCATTATCTCCAACAATATGTGCCCCAGAATTTCTTAATAAATATTGTGTTCTTCTGAATTACTTGTTATTTTCCTCCAAAATAAGTACATATACTAGCCTTCTTTCTTTAGGTGAGCAGAACTACCTGACTCCTAAATATCATTTTATTTAATAATAAAATATTAATTGAATAAATATGTTTTACATTTCACATTTGTGCCTGGAATATGTTAATAGTATAAGCAGTTAAATGGAATCTAGGTTAATGTTTCAAGAATAAAGGAAAAAGTATTAAAGACATCAAATCTCATGAAAAAAATACAGAATATGTTAGAAAGCCAATATTGCAACTCAAAGGTACATAGATCTGTAACTCACATTATATAGATGACATAAAATGGTCTGGAGTTGAGATTTTTGACAAAATTCACAAACAATTATTTTGGAGACTCTTAGGCCCTCAAGATTGACAGATCTCTTTTCAGTCCCACATATACAAAAAATTGCTTCCAGGAGATAGATTTAATACAATAAAGGAAGAGATATTGTTGAAGAAACTTGTATAGTGATCTCCATTCCATCTACTGGAGAAAGGGAAAAAGAAGCAACTATGGCCACAGGTCAGGATAAAGAAGATGTAATGAAATCACTGGAGAGGTTCACTTGGGTTACCTACAGGAGGTACAATTCACTGCCAGTTAGCCTGTACTCGAGTTACAAAGTGCTGCGGGAAGTGGTCTGTGACAAGAAAAGAAGAGAAGAGAGATTTGGAAAGTTACTTATTTCCAGAATTTGTTGAGATAAGAAACACATATGTGTTTCACAGGAGTAAGTTCAGGCCATATTAAAGGAAGAGTCAGTCTGTATGTTTTAGGCGGTGTCCAAATACACTGCATGGAGAGCTGAGGTATTTATCACAGGGATAGATAACGGTACAGGGCCAAAAGTTGCCTAAATCTAGTGGGATGTGTTATAGATATCTACCAGAAAAGAGTTGGATTTGCCTCTTGGAAAGGACAGAGGAGAGATTCCCAGCAATGGAATGAACGGCAAACCATCCATTAACATGCCCGAAATAGAAAGCTTCCACTTTACATGTCTGTTAATTGATGCAAAGTTTTCACAGCAGTTCTTGTGAAGAAAAGACCTTCCTCTTCTTCCTTGAACTTGTTCCAAGCCCTGGAAACTTTTGACTGAGATATAAGTAGAAAAGTAGAGGCCCAGAGTAAGAAGAAGAGAATGTACTGACCACATCTCATTTTTGTCAAAGCTGGCATTTCTGAAGGTACATACAACTTGAAGGACGGTTAACACCTCAAATTTAAAATGGTTTTGAAATTTCTAATATAATTGGGCATTAAAGTTACTGAATTAAACTGTGTTCTATGACGTTAAATTGTAATATGTTTAATTACAAAAGATTGACCCATAGCCTTATGGAACCTACCTAAAGTTTTATTTAAGAACCGGTGAAGAACCAACTCCACTGAATATATTTAGGAGATGAGGGAGACGTGCATAGAGTTGCTTCCCACTCTCTCATGCCCTTATTTTTCTGTGACTATTTTGTTTAGCACTGAGAATGTACTGTTTGTTGTATCTGTTACTGCTTCTGCTCTATAGTAGCTCACAGACTCATTTAAATTAACATATTTAAAGATGCTTAGATTATTGTGTGTAATAAATGTAAGTAATACTCGCTGCAATTATAGTAAGTGGAAGGTGTACACAAAATACATACTAAATGGTATCTAACTGGATGGAGGATAGATTTTAAAGGAACTTCCTACTATTATGGTTGTCTTAGAACAAGATTGTTCAGGATTAATAAGACCCTTGGATGCACATGAATGAGCAGGTAATCCAAATGTCATGTGCAAAGATACTAAGCACAGAAGAGGAGGGCATTTTCAGACATGTTATAAGATTTTGCCTTGTTTGCATACTGCTCTTTCATAATAGATTAAATAATATCCCATAATAGTTGCCTTATTTAAAGTAATAATTTATAACCAGAATAATATTTTAATGGGAAGAGCAGTATGCGTAACCATTAGCCCTGAATTTTTCCACCAGCTAACTTTCCACCTTGAGCAATTTATTAAATATCACTAGGCTTCCTTTTCTTATCTTCAAAGTAGAACAGTCGTCCAGAGTGTTTTTCAACTCTAATTATTCACAATTATTTCATTTTATTGTTTGGTGGTAAGATAGGTTTCTAGGAATAATTGAAATTATCACTATTGTATTAGTGAGATATAACTTATAAAAATAGAAAGGGATATCTGATGTTTAAGAGAAAAACATTTCATTTAAACCTTTATTATCATCATAATCTACCTAATAATCAGTTTCAAAAGGAATCAAAATGATCCATGGAAATAAATAGATAATTTTCTTGTTTCTGCCAGTGACTGTTAACAAAATCTGCAATATTTCAGACCTTGAGATTGTAATAAAATGCCATAAAGAAATTGATCATAAAGCTAAATTAGCTTATATTAGAACTCCACCAAACTCCTCTTTTTTTTTTGATAAGAAAAACAAATCAGGGGACCTTCCTTGAATTACAACAAGAATAAAAAGTTAATCAGGACACTTCTTTTCTTTAAGAAAATTACCCTGCCTGGTTAGAGACAATGAGATAATCTCAAATGCAGCGATATTCTGCTTTGTAGAAATTGCCAAATAAATTGAAATCAGTGGTACCAGTGAAATATGGTTTATTTAGAGCTAACTTAATAAGAATTAATACAGTATCTATCACCAAAGTAAGAATAAATTCAGTACTGCTGTTTAGGATGAGGCAATATTCTTCAAATATTTGTCATTTATTTAAGCATTTAAGCACTTGACAATACTTTTTGAGCAACACTCTATGACCAGCCTTATTCTGGATCTTGGGAATGTAGTTGTGTTCAAAGCTAAAAGGATCCTTGCCCTTACATAAGGAGCTTGTATTATATCATCGGAAAACTAAACAAGTAATTATTTTAAGTTCCAGTGTACATGTGCCGGATGTACAGTTTAGTTACATAGGTAAACCTGTGCCATGGTGGTTTGCTGCACCAATCAACCCATCACCTAGGTATTAAGCCCCACATGCATTGGCTGTTTTTCCCCATGCTCTCCCCTACTCCAGTACTCCCCAGACAGGCCCCAATGTGTGTTGTTCCCATCCCTTTGTCTATGTTTCACATTGTTTAGCTCTCAGTTATAAGTGAGAAAATGCAGTGTTTGGTCTTCTGTTCCTGTGTTAGTTTATTTTGCTGAGAATAATGGCTTCCAGCTCCATTTGTGTCCCTGCAAAGGACATGATCTCATTCCTTTTTATGGCTGCATAGTATTCCATGGTGTATATGTACCACACTTTCTTTATCCAGTCTATCATTGTTGGGCATTTGGGTTGATTCCATGTCTTAAAACATGGAATTATTTAAGTAAAAAGTTATGATACATGCCATTAAAAGAATAAACAATGTAGTATACCTCAGGGCACTTGATTTGCAGAAGGATGTCTTAAAAAGGGCTTTAGGGACATGTCCTGGAGGAAATATAATCTGAACTGAGAAGGAAAGGTAAGGATGAGCCAATCTGAGAAGATGTGAGTCAAACCAAAGTAACAGAAAATAAACACAAACTAGAAATAGATCAAAATATAGATTAGGTCATAGGGTAGTCTATCATCAGCAGAGTCTGTAACTTAATATTCTGTCAACTTGCAATTGGCAATAGTAAATTATTAAAAATAGAAAAAATCATCTCTTTAGTATCTCATTCTATTGAACAACCGTAGCCAAAGCAAATTCTGTCAAAATCTGGATGATGTTAGCTTTGTTTGTTGTTTTCCACAATCATTGTTAAAACCAATGTACTATATCACATCACTGAAATAAATAATATCAATAAATTAGACATTCACCTCAAGGAAACCAAAGGCATATGGAAGAAAAGTAGCAAAATCTTTAGATGAGTTTTGTCACTAACAGGTAAAACTGCTGAACATATTTTTCTTTCTCAGCCCTGCATTCAGCTCTCCTATGCTATTGAATTTACCAGTTGTGTTGTAATTGTTCCTAAACAACCTTCAGTGGTGTCATCTATGTTGTGAATGACTTAATATAGCAGAGAAACATTTACAGTGGATCCAGAGAAATCCTGACTTGAATAAAAGACTGCATTATTACCAGCTATAATGAATCCAGAGTGTAATTATATACAAGAGTGGCAAACATATTTTTGCAGTGTTCTGACAGTAATAACCCGAGGTACTGTACATATGCTTGTAATTCTTGTCCCAGTCAAGCTGGAATTCATAGTTGATCATTTGGTATTTAGATTAGAGGCCAATTATGAAAATATAAGCTGGGTATGGAAAAAGTCACACACACAATACATAACACAGATGGTCAAAGAGATATCCAGCTCAGTTATCTACTAAGTTTTGCTTCTGTCATTTAAAAAAATATATATGAAACATCATTTCTAAATGGTTTAAATATATGAACAGGCACAAGATTTGGCCAAAATTAAGTAGTGGATTAAGGTATGTGTTTTGTTGTTGTTGTTTTCCAAGACTCTTTTTGTGGAATATATCAACACAGCACACAAACTTTATCACTTTAGAGTTTTCTGTTTTTCAACTTATTTCAGGGAACAAATAACTTTTAAAATTTGTTTGAAATAAATTGCATGTTTTCCATTATTTTGTTATTTATTTGATTTTTAGTGAAGATGATATTTTTGAAAAAAATATTCTATTTTAGGCCTCATAATAAAGTTGTGACAATTTTGATAGACTATAAATTTTAACAGTCAAATTAAAGTAATATTTTGTGATCTTCCTTATTCCTTTAAAATAGTCCTATGATACAGATTTGAATAATATGCATGTTAAGAAAATATTTTCAAATTCAGTATAACTATGATTTGATATTCAGAGATTATAAACAATCGATATAAATAAAAAATAAATACAAATAAAAAAATACAAATAAAAATACAATGAAAAAGAATAACTGAATAACAGGAGTCTGTGAGTGTACTCTCTTGGGAAACATTTATTCCTATAGGTATACCTTGGAAAGAAATTTTTCAGAACTGTCATATAATATATCTTTCTCAGAAGAAAAATAACAAAGGAAAAGTCATTCCACACAGAAAAAGCACTATAGGATATGCAAATATAATGAAGAATTCAGTCCTGTTTCTATTCTCCCAAGGATTTGTTACCCTTTGAGAACAGCTGTCATTTCAAATTCTTGCCAATGTAGACATAAAATATAACTCAATTTTATTATCAATATATTGTCCAATAAAATAGATTGAAACTCTTGTTGGGAAGGAAAACAACATTTTATAAAACACTGGCTTATAATTACTGTCCTTATTGACCATTTATGGGAAGATATTTTGACTTCTGAGTTATCATATTATGCATTATATTCCTATATAATCTTGTTTTTCTCCAGAGTACAAGTAAATGCATGTGCTGAAACTTGGATCTAATGAGATCATGAAATTTCATTTTACCAGTCTTTTATTTATGTTTCACATTTGGTAGGGCACATTTCAGAGAAAGCAATAAACATTATTTATTAATTATCGGGTTGCCAGAATTTCTTCATTTTTAGAAATATGAAGTTTGTAGACATCCTAATGAAAAATAAATTAATAAAACTATTCTAAATTGGCCAAATGACTCATTACAACTGAGAATAAAAAGAAAAGCAAAACGTTGATGTTTGTTTTGTTACATTCTGATCAGACTTTTGAAATCTTTGTCTTTATGTATAAAATTGCAAAATAAGCAAAAAGATAGCTACATATTTTTATTAAGCTATCTGCACACCCTTACACACTGAGGAGAATTTCCTAGTATTTTACAAATGTGAAGATTCACACTTAGCCCAGATGGGAAAGTGAGTGATTGTGATTATCTGTCTTTGCTAAAGCTTTCAGTGTTCAATTACCATGAAATATATGTATGGAATCCCATTGAATAACTCTAAGACACTGTTAGATCTGTAAAATGTTACCCATTCAAATGGGTTATTTTCACAATGTAGTAATGAGCACATGGAAGACATAATCACTTGTTGAAGGAAGGTTGGGCCACATGATCTACTGCCATCATAGTACATTTACATTTTGACTCAAATTGTTTTATTACTTGTCATTTTTTCCCTTTTTTAAAAAAATAAGTTTCCAGTATTCTACGTAGGAAGCTTATATCATAAGCTATTGTAAGCTCACAATTACTACTATGATATTTTGAAATACTTTCTCAAAATTTGTAGGAAGGTCAAAAAGACAAGTAAAAGGTATGTCAAGAAGAAAATATTCTCCTTAAGCCAGAAAAATAAATAGCGCTTGCTATCTGAAGACTAGTGAGGCATACCAAAAAAGTCTGTCTAGTTCACAATTTCTCTAAAGTTAGAACGTATTTCTGAGTATCTCATCCTTGAGTGTGTGAGTCATTCAATAGGGTTTCTTCAGTTAACTAAAATTACACATAATTATATTCTAATTTAAACATTCATTCACAGTTAAAATTAAGTATTCTATGTATACATTATGAATAAGAAGAAATTAAAGAGTAAATTTAGAAATAACTTTATGACCTATATTTATTCACCCAATCAACAATTATTTCTTAAGCTCCCATTGTGTTCTGGGCCAGTGTTTGGCTTTGGGGACATAAAGAGGTTAGAATATTGCACAGGTCAGGCCTTTACCTCCTGCTTGTGATTGCATCTCAGCTCTTTATGGATTCATCTATATCCCGTGATATTTCTATATAGTTTTTCAAACCTCATATGGGCATACATTATGGGCTGTAGATTTGTGTCCTCCCAAAATGTATGTATCCAAATCTTAACCTATAATCTGATAGGATTGGGAGCTATGGCCTTTTGGAAGGAATTAGATCATGAGGGTGGAGCCCTCATGAAGTGGAATTAGTGCCCTTATATGAGGAGACAAAGAGTTTTTTCTCTCTACTCTCTCTCTCTCTCTCTCTCTCTCTGCCATACGAGGACACAGTAAAAAGATAGCCATCCGCAAGCCAGAAAGCGTCCTCACCAGACATTGAATCTGCTGACACCTTGAACTTGGGTTTCCCAGCCTTCAGAGATGTGAGAAACAACTGTTTGTTGTTTAAGCCACATAGTCTAGGGTAATTTGTTATAAACCTTAACTGCTTAAAACCAAAACAGTAATTAGACTGAGAGCATGTTCTTCTGGATAAAGAACATGTAATAGAAGAATTTGAGCTCTGACCTTAAGCAGACAAGATATTTTGAAGATATCTGCTCCTAAAATAGAAAGAACCAGTTATTATGAATGAGCAATCTCTATAGTTGTCTATTATATGATAAATTTACTAGTCTATATTTGCTGACTCTAATTGTCACTTGTGAATTCTCACATCTTTTTTTCCTGAAAGATCCAATGAGTGTCTTGTGTGCATAAGAAACCTTGTCCACTGACCATGAACCATTTGATAGTGTCTACCTCTCCCTCATGCCACATCCTCCCACCCGCAAATGATGAGGACTAATAATTATCTTTTCAGAAGCCTCAAACTGTCCACTTTAGTTATCATTCCAGCTGGTCCATGCCCCACTAAGGACCTCCATTGTCACTGTGTAATACGACTATCGTGTTTGTATTTTCCTGGGTTCAAAATCCTGTATTCTATCCAAGAGTCACAAAGAAGTTATCTCATCTTTCCTTAGTATTTCAGTAAACAGCTGCTAAAACACATATGTTTGCCTTCGGAAGCTTACAAGAATTGTAGTCAAAGTCAATTCCATTTTTACTTACTTCAGCCTATCTCCACAGGACTCAACCAGGTGTGCATGTGAGAGGGCTGGCTCCAAGACAAATTTGAAAACCAAAAACTGTTTCTGTATGTATAGTATAATTTCTCTCCTAAAAATATTGTTTGGTCTGATACAGAGTGTGTTATTTAAAATGTGAAATGCCTCATAAATGATTAGTTAAAAATGGTGAATGAGGTCCAAATAATGTTAGAGGCACCCTGTTGGTTCAAAACTGATTTTTTCTAGAATATCCTTTTGAAACAAGCAGTGAACGTTTTTTCTGATTAAACAATAAGCATTCGAAATAAATGAAGACCTTAACGAGAAGCCTCAACAATTCAAAATGCTTACAGAAATTCTCTTCTAAAGTCCAAGTAGTAATTAGTTTACTATCTTCCAGAAATTCTGCATTACATTATCTTATCTAGGAAAAACTATGACTGAAGATAAATAAGCTGTAAAAAAAAAAAACACGTTTTCTCTCTTTTACACATATTGAGAAATTAAACAAGTAAGAAAGAATGGAGGTCTATATATAAGTCTATTTATTAACAAATGTTAAATAGAAGTATGTAACCTAATGTGAACTCTTCAAGAATGTGAGGTCTTAATCCCAGACCTAGGCAGACTTATGGAACTAGTCATGGGCAAAACAGACTGGATTTGCCTTCCCGTGTGTGTGTGTGTGTGTGTGTGTGTGTGTGTGTGTGTGTGTGTGAGTGTAGAGGGTTTTAGAGATGAATGTGGGAAATATTAGTTTGCTGATTAGCAGAGCAGAACTCTAGTTAGGTTATTTCCTTGAGAGAAGGGACAGAACTAAAACACGCACCCCAAGTTATTCTTCCCACATTTTCAAGAAATGCAGTATAGGCTTATCAATGGAGTCACATTTTGTAAAACTCACAGAAACAATGATTTTCTATTACACTTACCCTTGTGCTGGGTAAGGTTCTGTAGGTATAGATTTGGTTTTGGATTAATCAATGGGAAATTGAGTTGAGGATCATTTACTCTGAGTTTATTGGAATTTAAGGATGTGGTTCAACTTCATGTATGGTTAGGTTAGTGGTGGGCATTCAGAAAGAGGAGCATAACTGTGCTGAATATTCTGGCATTTTGACATATCGCAAAAATCAGAGATCATATCACATCCCATGGCATCTGAAGCTGGATCAATGAGGGGAGGTGGAGGAGAAATAGAGTTTGAAATGTAGAGCCAGCAGTTAGCTTGGAGAAAGTTATGTTAAATCTTACACTATTGAGCCAGGTGCTGTGACTCATGTCTGTAATCCCAGCACCTTGGGAAGCTGAGGCAGGTGGATAACTTGAAGTCAGAAGTTCAAGACCAGCCTGGCCAAAATGAATAGAGACCATCTCTACTAAAAATACAAAAATTAGCTGGGTGTGGTAGTGTGCACCTGTAATCTCAGCTACTCAGGAGGTTGAGGCAAGAGAATCAGTTGAAGCTGGGAGGTAGAGATTGCAGTGAGTTGAGAGCTGAGATTATGCTACTGCACTCCAGCTTGGGTAATGAAGCAAGACTCTGTCTAAAGGAAAAAAAAATCTTACACTGCTTTTATGAAAGAAACATGTCAAATGTTTTCTCCCATTTGACAATTATTTTAAAAGTGTATATGACATCACACTATAAGTGGTAAAATTGAAACACATAATCTTCAGCTGTCAAAATAAATAAATTGTACCTGTTTATCTGTTTCATAAAGAAACACACTAGAAGAATGACAAAATTATTTTTCTATTATTTCTATAAAAATGATATCACACACTGTTGGTTATGAAAGGGGATGATCAAAGAGTATGGAGCCAAGAAAATGAAATGGAGTTTTTGTAGAGGTATGGAGCCATTATTTAAAAACAAATATTATGCTTTTTTGAATTTTTTTTTTTTTGAGACGGAGTTTCGCTCTTGTTACCCAGGCTGGAGTGCAATGGTGCGATCTCGGCTCACCGCAACTTCTGCCTCCTGGGTTCAGGCAATTCTCCTGCCTCAGCCTCCTGAGTAGCTGGAATTACAGGCACGTGCCACCATGCCCAGCTAATTTTTCGTATATTTAGTAGAGACGGAGTTTCACCATGTTGACCAGGATGGTCTCGATCTCTTGACTTTGTGATCCACCCGCCTCGGCCTCCCAAAGTGCTGGGATTCCAGACTTGAGCCACCGTGCCCAGCCCCTTTTTTGAATTTTTTATATTTAGGGTAACTGCCAGCCTTTCAAGGTGCAAAGTTTGTTGTGATCTCTTTTTTCAAGGTGAATATATTCATTTCTGTACAGCCTTTTGTATTTGTACACTTGAATTTACTAAGAGGACCCCCAGAATTGAACAGGCTTCAGATTTTGAGAAACCTGACCCAAGGCCTGCAAATAAGTGACTGCACCTGCTCTTCCTCCTCCCTGTACCCCACAGAGCAGGGAAGAGTGCTCAAGAAGCACTCTGACCAGCTGGGAGTCAGGAAGAACCTCTTTCTCTGAGGAAGCATGAGAATTGAAAGAAGGCATTCTCTTCTTGGAATCTGTTGGATGTTCTTAACCTAACCCACTCATTTTATACATGTAGCCAGAATAAAAAAATCAAAAACAGAGGTGTGAGTTCCCCCAGGAATGGAAATCAGGGTAATTCTGCCCGCACCTCCATAAGCCTTCAGGCATCTTCTTATCACTCTGGTAGCCAGTTCAGTCACTGATGGGCTCTGGAAGACTCTATAACAATGCATGCATCAAATCCCCTTTCAGTCCATATTGAGGCTGGAAATGAAGGCTGTAGCCCGTTTTCCACCCAAATTATGTACAGCTGCATTCCATGACATAGGGTACTGCTTCAAACTGCCAATGTCAAAATGCCAATGTCCCCTGGCCTTATTAAAATCTCCTAATTGTAGTTTAAGTTCTGTTTTTTACTTCCAGTCTATTTTCCCACTTTCCTTTTTCATTCTCTAAATATCGATGCTTGAAAAGAACATACTTTTCTCCATTTGAGCTCTGACCACATTAAAAAAAAATACAGTTAAGACTATAAAACCCAAACAAGTAATAATGATAATGACAATGATGATAACAGTGTCTTATATTCATATGGAAAAGTTTTCTGGGTCAAGCACTCCTCCGAGCCCGTTATACGCATTAAGTGATTTAATTTTCTCAACACTCTGATATTAGGTACTGTTATTATTTAGTTCACATGGATGAGAATACTTACAGACCTGTGTTTAAGTACCTTACTCAAAGCCATGCAAGAAAAAGTGTTAGAGCCAAGATTGAAAACAGGCCACTGATCACCAGAATACAATCTTTTCAACAAATGGACGTTATTATAGGCCAGACCTATGGCAAGGGAAGGCATTGTGGCTATCATTTGGAGGGAAGCGGAGAAATAATGGTTTGGAGAGGCTTGTAGTAGTCGGGACAATATTTCGAAGTGGTGGCCTTGCTGATGTTTCGTATAGGCAGCTGACTATTCTGAACCCCCAACACGTATGGTGCTAGATAATAAACACAATGAACAAACAAATAAAATGACACTTAGGTTTGGGAAGACTAGAAATGTTATGGCTGTTTAAAATTCAGAAATTGTTTTTGTAGAAACTTAAATGTTCTTTTATGTTTCTACATATCTCTGCTATGGTCACAAGTTTTCAGATGTGTGTGCTAATTTATTCTTGAAAAGAACATCTACACCCTCCAGCAGATATCAATGTTCAGCTTTAGATGGTAAAAGCATCAACACAATACTATTCCCAACTGCTAAGCTCATTCAAGAAACATTTTCTCAGTCTTAGTGCAGTTTGTAATGTCTCCTTTTTGTAAAATTGCTTTTTTTCATAATGTATTACTTCATTTGGATTATGTAGAAAAAAATCATAAAAATCAAAATGTTTAATAGTATTTTGTTTCAATTTGTGAACAGAAATATATATATGAGCTTTTTTTTTAATTTTAAGGTCTGCTCAGGTTAGGAAAATAACATAGAAAATCTAACTTAATTTAGTATGCTGATTACATATGTACGTTGATAAAGCTGTCTTTAGTGCATAAGATGTGAGAAACACTCTTCTAAGCACAATGAAAAGGAACTAAACACAAAAGATAATATGAAAAAGAACGGAAGAAAAAATATGTCATGTTATGCCTACATTATAAAATCATTCATTCTCTTCCCTATTGCAAGGTTATTCTTTGGCCAATTGCTCTGTTTTATTATTTTAATAGTTGTCAGTAGCTGAATATCATGACTCAAATTTATATGTTTACTTGGATATTTCTTTGTTTTCTGTTTCTCCATATAATGTAAAACAACACAGCGTCGTAGCCCTCTTTATTTATGGCTACCTCCACAACAGGTAGAACAGTGCTGAGGTGACTAATGATATTTGTGAGTGACGTATACTTGGGAGATGAGTTTCAGTGAAGAGAAAAGGAATCAGGGGATAAAACCAGGTCAGGAGAGGAGAGAGGTCTCAAACGGAGAGAAGAATTGGACTTCCAGATTTCTGTCTGCTAATACATAGAGGAAGACAAATACTGATGCAGGTATTGTCTACATCTAAAGAGACAATCCCAAAGTTTTATATAAGTTGTAGTCTATTTTTCGTTTCCACATTTAGAACTTGGCTCTCTTTAAATTGTGAGTCTCTCAAAAAATAATCTAGACTCAGCAAATTTTGAACAAGTTGAAGTTTATTAGTTAGCTTTTACTCTACCCAATTTGTTTTATACCTGAAAATGCTTAAATGAAATGCTATCAGATGAAATTCAAGTGCTCTGTTATGGGGTTAAGCACTTCAGCTTCAGAAATATTCCATCACAGTCTTCTAGAATTATAATATTATGATGTGGCTTTGAATCTAGGAGATCTATTCACATATTTTCTGTTCTGAAATTTCCTGGCCATTTCCTGACTATACCACCTCTATAAAAACACATGGAAATTAATGTTCTCATGACCTGAGTGTGAACTCCTGGAATACTTCATATATCCTAAAGGGTATATTTAAATATCAGCAAAAGATGTACTGACTTAGAACCATCATAATGAGCTTTTAAGTTTCCAAGTTAACTACTGTGGTTAATATTGCACAACTTACTTGTAAAGTTCAAAGTGTTTGCATATCCTTTTAATGATTAGATTTACATCTACCTCAGCCTTAGCTCACCTCAGCAAGTTGATTTCAATGTCATGTATGTCTACTGCACTGGGACTTGTACCCTGGTGGGATGTTGCCCACTCAAGTTCACAAAAAGAGACCTGCTTAGCAATTGCTAACCCTTGGAAAAAAGAAAAGGAGAACAAGGGAAGTCCATTTTTAAAGTTCTAAATGTTCAATTTCAAAAAAATAGCAATACATTTATGAATTTTGAAATTAGCCTTTTTAAAAACTGATAAAAGGTAGATATAGCTAATTGTCACCTTTCATTGGTTTAGTGTAAAAACTACATGCTCCTTAAAAGTCAGTTGTGTTTAACGCCGTGTGTAAAAAATCATAATGATTGCAGAATTTTCTTTGGTATATCTCATTCGGACAATACCTACAGAGTAAATCCTCACATAGAAACAATTAAATGTTTTGAAGAGCAAAGGCAATACGGCAGAAATGCCTAATATCCTAAAGATATGTATCACCCATTCACTGAACAGTTTGCCTCCAAAGGTAAAGAAGCCTTGTAATAACTGGCCCTGTATTCACCAAAACTAGTCATGTCCACTCATCACTTGCATCTCTGGTGCTTCGTTCTTAACAACTGAAACGTATACAGAGGATGATTGCACCACCCAGGAAAGCCCAAGATTACCCTTCAATGGAGTGAAAACGTGTCTAGGATCATGGCTGTTGAGAATCAGACTTCCACATGGCAATTCCAACTGTGAGGTAAGATCAATATGAAATTCGTCTGTACTTGTTTAGTACATGTTTCATTTTTCTGTATACACAAATGATTTCTTCCATAACCAAGAAGATATATTTTAGAATCCATCTAGATGCATCTGCTAACAATACTCTCCTATTCTTTATGTGTAATGGAACCAAGTCATACATCTGTGACATGCCAAGTCACCTTTGTTGAATGGTTTAGATTATTACAATATAAAATTATTTTGATCAACTCCAATGCTTTATTGTTTATATATTATATAGCATAGGACATGGCTTGTAATGTTAAAATATGTTAGAACAAATTCGTCCAAGAATAGTTGCAGGAAATGGAAGCTGGTTCCCAAAATATAACTACACTCATAATGCCTTGCCTTGAGACTTACAGGAACGATTGAAATAAATGATGATTTTCAATCAAATATACATTTTGACATAGGTGGTCTTATTGTTTATCTTAATATTTCGCTGTGACAGATATATATTATGTTCTCAAGAAATGATTGTTGTTAAATTTTGGATGGATTTCAAAATAATATTTTTAAAGGAAATGTTTTATTTTCTTTTCTACTGACAGCTTTGTCCATTGATGAACCAATAGTTTTCAACTCATCCTCTTGCCTGTGGCTTGAATGAGTTGGAAAAGTAAATGTGCATCTGATTATGTCAGTCCTCTGATTTACTTCCAAAAGCAGGTCAGCATTGCCTTCAGGATAAGTCTGAACTCCATGACAGGCTTACAAGTCCTCTCCATCTTGATTATTCTCATTTCCCCGACTTCATTTCTCCCTATGCTAAATTTTATATATTATGCTCCACATATAGAAAATAGTTTTATTTTTCAAAATAATTATATTTTATATGTATTTAAGCTAAAATCTAGTGTTAGACAATTATATAAAATTTATACTATTATAAAAATAACAATTATGTCACTACATTTGTCACATCTTTGAATATTAGTCAATTTTTTATTGTGAAGAATTTACAGATGTCATAATAATTAATAAATACTTGCTTATTAGTATTTTTATATGACTTATCAGTTTGTTCTGAAGAAAATCAGTCTCAATTTTTGCCACATAATCATCTTACACCTGTGTAAGATGACTGTAATACAGGAATTGGGTATCATCTCCCAGGTGTAAGTAAGATGATACCCAATTCCTATGTGATAGTCATATGTACATGTTTATTCATTTATTTATTTATTGTTGACACAGAGTCTTGCTCTGTTGCCCAGGCTGGAGTGCAATGGTGCAATCTCTGCTCACTGCAGCTTCCACCTCCCAGGTTCAAGCAATTATCCTGCCTTGGCCTCCTGAGTAGCTGGGATTACAGGCGTCCACCATACTTGGCTGATTTTTGATGTTTTTTTTTTTTTTTTTTTTTTTAGACGGAGTTTTCGCTCTTGTTACCCAGGCTAAAGTGCAATGGCGCGATCTCGGCTCACTGTAACCTCTGCCTCCTGGGTTCAGGCAATTCTCCTGCCTCAGCCTCCTAAGTAGCTGGGATTACAGGCATGTGCCATCATGCCCAGCTAATTTTTTGTATTTTTAGTAGAGATGGGGTTTCACCAAGTTGATCAGGATGGTCTTGATCTCTTGACCTCGTGATCCACTCGCCTCGGCCTCCCAAAGTGCTGAGATTACAGGCTTGAGCCACTGCACCTGGCCGTTTTTAGTAGAGACAGGGTTTCACCACATTGTCCAGGCTGGTCTTGAACTTGTGATCTCAGGGAATCTGCCCACCTTCGCCTCCAAAAGTGATGGGATTACAGGCATGAGCAATTTAATGTGCACCCCCAGCTATCATTATTTTAATCGGCATTTCTATAGCAATCAACTTTTATGCTTTTAACCTCTTTTGTTGGTTTGTGGCCAGGTAAATTAACCTCCACCAAATTAAATTAACCCCCACCAAAAAAGCTTAGTTGTATATTTTTGTCTTATTAAATCAAATACATACATTAAATAATTAATTCAAGAAAAATGTGAAAATGACTGCGTATTGCACTATTGTGTAATTAATAGAATTTCTGATTGATAAACAGTCACTACACATAAACACAGAATTTGTGGTGCTATGTATCAAATGCCATTTAATGAACCAGTTACTCAAAGGTAAGCATGTTTATAAATGAATAAAAAATATTAAAGAGTTATTTTGAATGCATGACTTAGAATGCTTGCAATAGCAAGTAACGGAACACCCAACTCAGAAAAACTGGCTTTATTGGCTCTTGAAACTGAAATATTGAGAGGTATATCAGGCTTCAGGTACAGTTTTATCAGGGTGTATTAATCTGTTCTCGTTCTGCTAATTAAGATACCTGAGACTGGGTAATTTATAAACGAAAGAGGTTTAATTGACTCACAGTCCCACATGGCTGAGGAAACCTCACAATGACAGAAATCAAGGAGGTGCAAAGCCGCTTCTTACATGGCAGCAGGCCAGAGGGCATGAGCAGGAGAATTCCCCTTTCCATCATATCTCATGAGACTTATTTACTATCACAAGAGCAGCATGGGAAAGACCTGCCCCTATGATTCAATTACCTCCCACCAGGCCCCTCCCACAATACATGCAGATTACGGCAGTTACAATTCAAGATGACATTGGGTGGAGACATAACCAAACCGTTTCACAGGTTTTCTCTGTGTGTCTCTAATTTTATTGCTATTTATTTCTGCTTCTTTTGGGGCTAGTTGCCTTGTGTTCCGCAGACTGTATAATAAAACCATCCCTTTTCTATTATGTTATTACACTTTATGTTTTTAAGACTTGAGAAACTTCATGAAATTTATCTTTTATACTTATCACATGAAGGTGAATGTTCCAAGATATTTGTTACAGGAACAAATCTCTCATGGGAAGATGAATGGCATTACTATTTTGGTCTTGCGTTGAAACAGAAATTAGAAGACTTTCAAGAAGTTTACTTAGAGGAAGTTTCAGTATGCCCTATTTCCATATCAGTGTGTGCGATTCTTATTACTGAAGCCATTTCAAATTATCAAGAGGGACTTTGCATTAATGCAAACAGGAAAACAATAATTTAGGAAAAATATGATGAGAAAAACTCTAGATTTTAGTCAGAGTCAAAGGATATTTTATTCCAATATGATTTTTATTAACATTATTATGAAGGTGGATCCAAAATCTCTATAGCTTCTAAGATAATAAAATTAATACAGTAGGAGATGAGAAAAAAAGTATGTGAAACAATTTGATTGAAAAGGCATTTTGCTTAAAGTATCAATAAAATGTAAACAAATAATTATTAAAGTACATGACATTCAATTAGATAATTTAGATTTTGTTTTTATAAGCAGAATTATGTGATGAACTAAAAATGTTTTAATTATATATTCTTCATGGTTTATGGAAAGCTATGTTAATCTGGGCCTGTTTTAATTTGTAATTCCTTTATTTTGCCTCTCATTACTCTTGAAATATGCAGCATATTCAGGTTTCAATGACTCAGGTCAGATCTGAGAGTCAGGTTTGATGGTACTGATAATTTTGGGAGGTTCAAATTTTGGGTAAATTCCCATGGAATTGGTTTTACCTTTAATAAATTGTTAATTTATGACATATTTTGTTTTATAATTAAGTTCTTAAGCTTACTTTATTGCAGTTATGAAGAAGATCAAAGTATATCAAACACACTGTCTTTATCAGTAAAGGTTCACAGTTCTATATAAATATTATGGTTTCTGGCATAAAATCATAGCTACCAAAAGGAAAAAAGGGCTTAAGCATACACATTACAGTGACAATCTTTGAGGTATTATTTGAAATTAGGGTCTATTAACCACAATTTTTCAGGCAACTTTGTCCCCTAGAGGGATAGATTAAATACAAAGATCATATTGGTAGTAAATTACCTTTGTCTAGATCTCCTACTTGCTGAAATTGAGGCACATCTAGTCCCATTTAAATATCACCTGAATATTTTTAGAAATTCCTAAAGTCATTCCTTAGAACGACCTTTAGGTCATTTTAGACTGTTTTAGAAATTCCTAAGGTCATTCCTTTAGAAACTCCTATGGTCATTCCCTCACTGGGATTTGCTGTTTCTTCTGTTTTTGTTGATTCTTTTTGATTTAGTTTACCTATTCAGAGGACACTGATTCTAGGGTCATCCCTGTGGCCTCCCTGTTAGAGAGATTCTCCCCTTCCTTGAAAATCTAAAAACACTGTTTATAATCAGTCACTTTCAAAACAAATTTCTGGTGTAATATCTTAGTTCTAGATAGAACTTATATTGTTTGCAGAATAACCTGGTCATAGACACAAGACAACAAAATGAATATTACAGCATTAAAGACTTCATTCATTCATTCAAATTACTAATTGGTTCTACAACAATTGCTTCTGAGAAATTTTATAGATGACGGTTTAAAATAAATGCTGATAAAGCAAACTGCCAGGCTGATCAATGTAGATGCTTTTATTCTTGAAAAGAACTTTCAACATTCCGAACAATTATCCATTATTGAATCAATGTAGGAAAACTTATCTTCTTACACTACAATATTGGAAGATAGTTCATGGTTACTTACTTTTAAAAACTATCTTGGGAAGAGCAGAAAACACATTTGAAAGAAGACAAGGGAACAGGCATTTCCCTAAAAAGATCTAGGTTTTAATTTCCTAAGCGGGTTGTTACAAATTGCTTTTCTCTTGGCTTTAGATTCTTATTTTCTTGGATTTCTCCTGTATTACCAATATTTTTGTCCTCCTCCTCATCTGTAGGGATTTTTTTCCAGTACATTTCAGCCAGAAGGCAGGAGAGCAGCTGTCTCTACTGGAGAAACCAATTATTTGCCAAATGGATGAGCTTCTGCCTGAATTCACTGGCTGTTTCTCCCGGCATCTCGGGGTACCATGTAGTCAGTGCAGTAACCAAAGCCTTCAGCTCTGATGCACAGTCATGGATTTACTCTGCAGCTGATGAAGTTTAGAAAGACCAAAAATTATATAAACTACATCAACACAAAAATCTGGATCTAGCCTTGTAATTGGAAATTCAGATCTTATTTCAGTGGAGTATAACATCTTTGTAATCAATTACTACTTAAACTTGATTTTTTTGGCTGTTGATTTGATACTTCAAAGACTGAACTGTGAAAGAAAAGTTTTAATAATACTCACAAATACAACTAAATAATTCAGACTTAAACATACAATATTCAGTGAATTATCTCAACACAGAAAATAAAAGTGTTCCTTAATGGATTGCTCTGTAAACTTAATATAATTATGAATAGTCTTTCATTATCTTTAACACAAAGTATACATTTAATAAATGTTCGGTGAACAAATAAATTGGTGGCTAATTAACTAAATTTGTCTTGCCAGTAGATGATCTATATGGACTCTGGACTATTTTTTGGTTTTTATATCTTATGTTCCACTAGTCAATGTATCAAATTATATAAACCATATTTGATAGAAAACATCTATTTTTTTACTAAAGTCCTATTCATAGGCATGTATTTAATACCTCAATAATTATTATAAGGTTATGTCACACTAAACAACAACAAGGACCTTGGTTGAAAAACACAACATAAGATATTCTGTTATTAAATAATTTCCTTCCCTTCTGGCACAGATTTTTAATATAAATTTAGGTTTAGAATAAACCTTCTATAAAATTGACATTGTTTTAAAAAATGTATTTTTTAAATATTTCCAGAGGTTGATAGCAGCCATCATCAGTGGTTGGGTTTTATTTTTTTAAATAAAAATTGTCACATTATATATGCAGAAAGTTTCATTAACTTAAGTTTAAAATAAAGGAAATACATATTCCATATTTTTAATATTTCTAAGAAAAGCAAGTACTTATTTTTTATTATATTTATGTAAGACTCAGAGGCAAATGACTTGGGCAGATATATACACAACAAAATGTGCATTTTTAGGGAACTAAAATAAAAAATTTGATTAGATGAGAAAAAAATGCACATAGTCTCAGATGTAACATAATTGCACAGAGAGGAAATTTTTTCAGCATTGTTGTAAAATATACAGAGAGTTGCTCTGAAATTGACACTTGGAAGAATCGGAAAACCATGACAATAGTTCTGTAAGGGGATGGTAATTTGGCTATATAATTAAATTGGAATGTGTTCAGTAAGCAGATGTGTGCAAATAAAGAAGAATCTGAGCTTCGGGCTTGCACTTCTTGATCTTTCTTTTGTTTGCTTTTTTATGAGGACACCCCATGGCTTTTTGTTGTTGCTGCGTTGTTGTTGTTGTTTTTCTCCAAACCAAATTAGCTTCCAGCCTCATACACTTCTTAGGGTTTACTCAAAAGCTTGCCAGCCTGCAGAATTCCATGTTGTCAACAGATGGCGTAAGATGTGATTCACAGTGCTCAATGACTTCAAACAATTTGCTACTGCTGTCCCAAAGTTGGTTTGCAATTATTTCCATGCTACACTTGAGTGGAAACAAACTTCATGAGGTTTCAAATGTCATTGAAATATGTGACATTATTTGGGAATAAAAAGGAAACAAAGGGTTTTCTTTTAAATTTTATTTTTCTTTAAAATAATGGCTTAAAGAGAGGAAACATGAGTACATATTTCTTCCACCAGCCACAATGGACTATCTACCAGTCGTTTCACTGTTTATATCCCACGATGCAGGGCTCAAGTGACCAACGAAATGTGGATAGCATTTTGCAAACACAATTCTCAGCAAATTTGTGGTGTCTATCATTTTGCTTGTATAAACCGATACAGTTTGGCATAGTGACAAAATAACATATGGAATTTGATTTCAATATACATTTGGACATAAACATAAAAGATAAAATCTTTAAAGTACAGTAACAGAGAAGAAAGATAATAAATTTGAAGAATTTAAAGCTACAAGTTTCTTTAGACACCGGTAAGTATAAACTGCCATTAATTGATGAGTACATTGGAAACAGGTACATTGGAAACAGGAAGTACAACTTATGTCGTTCCGTATTACACACTACTATATTGCAATATACTATTAGCATAATAATGTTGAACATTTATGAATAACTTACCAAATTCATATTCACTGTCCTCCCTAGTGACAACATTATTAGCTTGGCTTTTTAATACAGAAGCACCACATGAGGCTTTAGAAACATTAAGCCTAGAAAGAGAAATGTAAAATTCAATAAGCAAATCAAATAGTTATTTTTTTCCTGCACACGGGATGTGAAAACCTTGGCCTACCTGTCCCTTTTTAATCTAGGCTTATTTTCATTCTTCTCATAACAACTCACATTCAACGTCTGTTATATTGGCCTTTGAAGCAAATTTATTCCATAAATAATCAAAAAATAAGAACTAGCTATTTATATATTAAATAGTATATACTTTTCTGTTTTTCAGGAAATAAACCACTGTTTTGTAAGAAGATAGGAATATGTTAGAAAAGAACAATTGATCAGGAAGTTGTTAGATTAATTTAAAGGATGTACCACTGCATATTCTAAAATCAATATTGCACATAACACATTGAAAATAAAGGCTAAGGCCAGGTGCGGAGGCCCACGCCTGTAATCCCAGCACTTTTCAGACCGAGGTGGGCGGATCACGAGGTCAAGATATCGAGATCATCCGTCCAATATGGTGAAACCCCGTCTCTACTAAAATTACAATAATCAGCCGGGTGTGGTGGCGTGCACTTGTAACCCCAGCTACTCTGGAGGCTGAGGCAGGAGAATAGCTTGAATCCGGGAGGCAGAGGTTGCAGTGAGCCGAGATCGTGCCACTACACTCCACGCTCCAGCCTGGGGACAGAGCAAGACTCCCTCTCAAAAAATGATAATAATAAAAATAAAAAAGAATATAAAAGAAACTCTAAGATGTAAAATATAGCTTCCTAAAATTAAACTGCTTATTTATACTGTTATGAATGAATTGTGGAAAAAGAAAGAGATCGCATAATGAATACCAGGAAGGGATAAATGGACACTGAAATCGTTGTGGACAGTAATGACTAGACGCCTTCTATGATATTAGGAATGCACCATTTAAGCCCAAATGTGTGACGAATCTCTCTCTTCTAAGCATGGAATGAAAAAAAGAGTCCAGCAATTTCTAGTTTGTTGGTTAGGAGTTGGGAACATTTGTGTGATTAGGAGCATTTATTTTAAAAATGAAAAAAATATGTGTACCCCTGCAATAGCTTTTTGTTAAACAGTGAAAAATAAAAGTTAATAATGGAATAAAGTTAAAGTATAAGGATCTTGAAATGACTTGCATCCTGATTATTAGTGGTTTCTCTGCAGGATTTAGGTATGAGTTTTAAGAAGCAAAGCTACTCCTACTCTCAAAATATAGAAGCAAAACCAACTTGAAAGTTCATGAAGAAACAGCTCTCGAATTCTCTTGAGCTCTCATTCTCATATTCATGTAGAAAAACCTACAAAGCAAAATCATCTTTGTTCAAGTGTCTTATACAGCAGTAAATTAACTAGACAAAACTTATACTAACAACAAATAGATGCAAGTAGTATATATATAATAACCCAGTTATGAGTATTTTCATTATTTCTTAAATTTGTAGATTTAGAAATAAAAATATTTACAATGAAATGTGATTAAAAGTTATTTCATAAGGCCAAGCACTGCTTAAAATCTACTAGGTAATCCACGGATCTTTATTGAGTTAAGTTTCTAATGAAGTACTATAAGACTACATGAGATGCTATGAACACATCAAAGGATAGAACAAATACTCACCTCTTTCTCTAATCTATTAGGTTGCAATTGTATATTATGAAAATTGTAAAGTAATTACTCAAATTGAGGATAGGGATTATACACTATATTTTTTTCAAAATGAAACTGAATTCATATACATAGGGAACAATGGGATAGCTCAGACTTTAGTGTTTTATCTTGATTTAAAGTTGAAATACTTTAAATTAGTGTTGTTTGGTTTAGTTTTAATGTTTTCCTGTTTGTTCCAGGTTCTCTTGAAGTGGCATAGTCAATATTTTTCCCGTGTTTTTTTTTCTTTAATTATTATTATTTTAATTTTTATTTTAAGGACACATAATTGCAATAGGAAGAAACTGATGTTTCTACTATTGGGGAGTGAATTGACCAAGTATAAATTCTGCATTTTCTATGTTGCTTCTATGAATTGTTCATAAAATATCATAATAAAAGTTAATGAAATTTAATATCATTGTAAAAATTTCATGTAAATTACTCATAATTAAGAAGGGAAAATACTTTTTTATGTCATATTTTACTGTTTTTATTTAATAAAGATTACTGGAGGCTGGGAATGGTGGCTTACACCTATAATCACTTTGGTAGGTCGAGGTGGGCAGATCACCTGAGGTTTCGAGTTAAAAATCAGCCTGGCCAACATGGCAAAACACTGTCTCTACTAAAAATACAAAAAATAGCCAGGTGTGGTGGCAGTGCCTGTAATCCCAGCTACTCAAGAGTCTGAGGCAGGAGAATTGCTTGAACATTGGAGGTGGAGGTTGCAGTGAGCCGAGATTGCACTACTTCACTGCATCCTGGGTGACGGAGTGAGACTCCATCTCAAAAAAAAAAAAAAAATTACTGGAATAAAGGCCGAAACTATATTTAATAATTTAATAAGGCGTATTGCTTCCAATTACCTTGCTGAAAGCAAAATCTTTCCTAATTTTTATGTCATTCATCTTCTTGTTCTCCATTTAAATAAAAAAGCATGTTGTGTACAATAATTATGTTTGACTGTCCAAAATCAATTTCTTCTTTCTTCTGGTAATGGAACAGATATATCCTATATTTTTCTCCATAAGACCAATTTCGGTTGGTCTCATGGACTGACTCTTCCCACAGTTACTTTATCCAGTCATTGCCATCAGACCGTCCATTATTAAACCAACCTGACTGGTTCAGTAAAGGGCTCATCATTCAAGTTCAAGTAATTCAAGAATTACTTGAATTATAAGGTAAGACTATTAGCAAGACTTTATTTCAAGATGGTTTGATTCAAGTAGTAAATTATGTGACTCAGTCTTCAGAATAACATCGTGCCACATGTGGATAGAGGTCACCTGATTATAAAGCTAAATAGAGGTTACGAAAGCCAAGAAATGGAGAAAAGAAAAGGCTCTACCATTGAATGAATAATCTGTTTCACCTTTGCCCAAACTACGTCTTGGATTGGTCAAATAAATAATTTCCCTTTTATATATATGATTGCTGTTATTGTTTTAACTTTGTTTAAGCTACTTTTGGTTGGAATCCAGGTAAAGTCAAAAGAAGTTACATTATTAAAATAATCTGAATTTTCAAAATAATAATAATAGTAAAATAAGATAAACAACATGTGACTAAATTCTCACATCCAGAGATACGTAAGTTCAAGTGCTAGAACTCAGATTGTGAAGAGATAGAATCATCATCCCCTATAAAATACCTTATTACCAGAATCCATAAAAACTTGCCAGTTGGAAAACCTAGTAGGATCTAAAATGCAAGCTAACTGGGAGATGGGGACCCTTTACGAACTTAGATGATTACCAGACTTTCTCTCAACTAAAATTGTAGTAATGGGTGATTTGGGGCAAATTATTAATTATTATAAACCTCTGTTTATTTGTTTATAAAATGACGGTAATAACAGTATCTTAGGACTGTTTTCAAGATTGGATGGGCTAATAAATGCAAAAACAAAAATGTTGGCACAATTCCTGGAAGCATTTAAATAAAAATAAAACTACTATTTTTTTCCCTAAGGAGTCAATGTTCTAGTCCAGTGAAGTAGAGAGCACAGAATGATTTCAGTTCCAACAGAGATGTTGGAGAACTCTGCATAAACAAGACAGAAGCCTCATAGGGACTGGCCCTCCACAGCAGGGTTGAGGAGAGGCAGTCTAACTGGAACCTAGACCACAGCCTTCAAGGGTAATCAGACAGAAACCTGGGGCAATGAG
Organism: Saguinus oedipus; assembly: GCA_031835075.1. Taxonomy (NCBI): domain Eukaryota; kingdom Metazoa; phylum Chordata; class Mammalia; order Primates; family Cebidae; genus Saguinus; species Saguinus oedipus. Next base: position 58,298,826 of record CM063182.1, read on the forward strand.
GCAAAACCTGGGTACACCTGCTGGTGAACAATGATTTTTAATATATCATCTGCTTGACTGAGGAAGACCCAGGGCTATCTATTGGGCTAGAAGAGTCAAGGATGTGACTGCAGAAGTTAATTCTTAGCTATAGGGATTAGGAGAGACTGGAAACATTGATCAAAATGATTCTATAGGGATTAGAAGAGACTAGATTCATTGATCAAAAATATGCCTCATCCCACAAGCACAGACCAAAAGCTTACACTCTTTTTAAGGAAGTGGAACTATTGCTTAGTGTATTGTATGAAAGAGAAACTACCAATTATCCCTTTCCATATTTTCCTGCCTCCACTTTCAGGTTAACATTTATCTCCCAGAAACAATGTGTCTTAAGATAAACAACAGTTCACATCCCTGACTAGTCATTGACTCCTATGCCCGGAAACAAAAAGAGAAAATGAGGTTGGGGCTCATGGTATCTTCTAAAAAGGATGAAAATTATAGCAAGAAAACTCTCCTTACCAATTACCTGGACTCAGACCATTTAGAATCCCTGCTCCTAGTTCTCCTTTCCATGACAGTGGGGCTTTACTTAGACTAATTCATCTACCTTCACAGCTGTCATGCCAGAAACTAGAAATTCTATTACATTGGCTTTCTCTTGTTTTAGATTTGCTTGAAGTGATTTTTAATCATTATTAATTTAACCAAATTATATTGGTTATAAAATTATAATTTGAGCCAAATTAGGAGTGAAAAAAGTTGTTTGTTTTTGGGTTTTGTTTATTCATTTTGCTTTTTTTTTAATTGACCAGTGCAAAGCTGACTCTAATTAATATACTAAAAATAGTATATGTTAAACCAAAATTCAAAATTATTTATATTTTTTTCCTTCATAAATATGATAAATAAATTCACAATTATATGAAATCCCTAAACACAAGCTATATTTTGCCCACTGTCCAAGGTTGAGGTCTTCACTGAAGGAGTAACGTGGAAGGATGCTTTTCAATGCTTTACAATACAAGATGTTACAAGCATAAGCTGTCCCTCAGGGATCACAAACTAACCAGGGTTGAAATCTTCACAATAAGCACAAGAATAAGACTCTCCCAGGACTTATTCTTTACATTTTATATTTGAATGAAAATCGTTCTTAGGTGGAGGAAGTTCCAATTGTTTTACTAGAAAATGCTTTTAGATACAATGATTTAAGCCTCAATTCCAAATCTCACGTAAAGACACTTATTTTATTTTCTCTATATAGATGATCTCTATATCCAAGAAGAAATGTCCTTATAATATACAACCTCAATATTAAAATTGCCTGTAATAAGAAGAAAACATTATTGATTTCTAAAATTGATATGAAACATAGGAACATAATGAAATAGTCTCAAAATAGAAACATCAGAGAGAATTGAAAAGCCATCCCAATTTTCCCTGAATCCAGGATGACCTGCTTTTATTTCACCATCAGTGGCCAAGGTGAAATGGCCAGATGTCTCAGCTTGAGGGGCCAATCCTTGCTTCTTAATAGGCTGGCTCTGGGTCCACTCCATTTTGTCAGACTGCAGTACATTCTGATGTTATTTCTCATCAGTTCCCTCTCTTAGTGTCTCTGCCTGCTTCCCAGATCCTGACCCTCTGTCCCTCTAAGCTGCACATTTATATAGGTTCATCAAATGTCCATCACCTCTAGGGCAGCCCAATCTGGCACCTGAAGAATATGTTCAAATGATGAGCCCTGAAGGTTGAAAACCTTTTGTTTAGTGCCAGAGCTCTTATTAAGCCAACCACCTGATTCCAAAACATATCTACCTGGGGCACAGAAAGCTGATTATAAGGAATCCTCATGATGTTTTTTGGTATGACACTGAATTTTTTAGTTTTGTTTTTGCCTTGGATAATTGATCCTACTATATGTGCCTACAATTGTTTATCTTCCAATTACAGATTTTTTGCTTTGTTACCAAATGGAAATATTTGTATGGACAAAGAACAGAGATGGACAGAAATGAGAGAGGAGAGGATGTGGTTTTGCAGTCTCTTAAATGTAAAAGAGTTTTCAAAAAGAAGTGTTTTCTTGAATATAAAACAGGGGTGATATTTAAGGTTTAGCAAAATGTGTTCAGGTTTGAAATAATTTTATTTTGACATTATATCTTATTGGAGAATGTCCATAAATAGGAAAAAAATCAGTACCTGCCATATATTTAAAATTTTGCTTGGTACTCTGGATGATATAACATGTATGTCAAATAGACACTCTGTAATAGATTGCAGTCTTTGCTAAAAAAATAAATGCCAACATTTTGGAACATAAAAATACTACCATTAATATCTAATTTTACATAATACAAATTATGAATACTGCATTTGTTTAGAGGAAAGAGACTAGAAAGAACTCAGGAAGCCCAAAAACTTCATGATAGTACTTAAAAGGGTCCTGAGATATTAATAAAATTTAAAAAGGTAACAGAGAGAGGGAAGAGTATCCAAAATGCTATTGGTCTTGAGAGACCCTAAATGAAAAACACAATTGAACACAAATATCTGACCTCCAAATTTTGAGATAATAAGTTTCCAGCTGTTTGGTTTGTAATCATGTGTTACAGAGCAATAGAAAATGAATACACAAATCAGTGTCATCCTGAGCATAACAGACATGTGCTATATCATCTAGAAATCATAATTTCTTCATTTTTGTTAACACACATGTATCATTTCAGGAAACTTTTTAGAAGAATCTTTAGTGTTACACTGGAAAATCAGTAAGATACTCTTTGTTTTCCTAATCTAAGAGTTGTCTTGTGACATGCATACAAGTCCCATCTCATTTTCTACCTAGAATTTGTCTCTAAGCAAGAGGTAAAAACATTTGGAACTGACTCATCTCAAAGTTGGCCTTCTTACAATCCATCACATTAGTTATAAATTCCCTTTGACTTTCAACTTCTTTATATAATTTCAATGAGTTTTTTTTTCTATTAAATCATGTTGTTTTCTGCTGCTTGCACCAGATAAGCCATACTATTATAGTGAGCTTCTTGTGTGAAATGAATACTTTAAAATTTAATCCTACTCATTTGTAACACATAAAACACGGTACCATTGCAGTCATCATCCTCAGTCTCTGTAATGTAGATTTTGAGGTCATTAAATTAGGTCAGTAGTGCTGGAAATAAAACTACACTTTAGACTGAGAAAAATATTGAAAAATTAAAAAATATTGAAAAATATGAAAATTGTATCTCAATTGTATATTTTGGGCAGGTGATAGTAGCCACAGTGACTGGCACAGAACTCTCTGTCTTCTAAATCAGTTAGAGTTTGTGCCTTCCTTGTAGCCTTTGCCACAGTCTCCAGCTACCCACTTAACTCATGGCAAGTGCTTTCATTTAACTGAGATTGAGTAAACTGGAAGTGTCTTCTTTTGATCTAGGCAAATATTAGGATGGTTTAAGATAAAATTTTAATTCAACTTTACAAAATATTGGAGAAGGCCCTTTTCTTCCCTGGATCCTTCTTAGTCATGGAAATTTTTTGTCCAGCCAAATTTCTGTCATTCGCAATTCATATTAATACATTTCGATTCTGTTATATGAAGTGAAGTAGATTATGAGTTTCTAATCTTTGATGTATGTTTGCCAGATGGGAGTATTTGGGGTCATATCTCTTTAATCACTGAAGATTTGAAAAACACTAGAAATGTTCCTGTCTCTCAAAGAACAAGCCTAGAGGCCCTAATTAAGTTGTTAGTACAAATTAACATTAGAAACCTGTGCAGATTTTCTTGTCTAGGGAATTTACAAACCAAAGCGATTCTTTTCCTTATAGTTCTTAAAAGAAAAGGTAATATTACTCTTCTAACTTCTGGCAGCATTATCTCTCATGCTTACTGGTTACACATTATAAATATTTTCACTTGAGCCATAAGCTAATTTAATTTTATAATCACCAAGTTTATTATATCAGCAAGTTTCTGCATACTGTCTCCTGAACATAAGTGAAAAACTCTTTGATATCTTATTTCTCTAAAATCTTTCATGAAACCACAGGAATTCCACTTTTCCAATATTTAAGAAGAATGGAGTCATGAAGAAGATGTGAATTTTTGCTGAGTTTAGCTGTTTTGTTTTTGCAGGTCATTCAGTCAGAGCTGAACGGTAATCCAAGGGATTTTTATGGTCAAACGCCTTTCTTTTTTTTTTTTTTTTTTTTTTTTGAGACGGAGTTTCGCTCTTGTTACCCAGGCTGGAGTGCAATGGCACGATCTCGGCTCACCGCAACCTCCGCCTCCTGGGTTCAGGCAATTCTCCTGCCTCAGCCTCCTGAGTAGCTGGGATTACAGGCACGCACCACCATGCCCAGCTAATTTTTTTTGTATCTTTAGTAGAGACGGGGTTTCACCATGTTGACCAGGATGGTCTCGATATCTTGACCTCGTGATCCACCCGCCTCGGCCTCCCAAAGTGCTGGGATTACAGGCTTGAGCCACCGCGCCCGGCCCAAACGCCTTTCTTAAATGAAAATTAAAGTGGTAGACATTTTTAAAAGGATTTATCCTTTTTTGTACTCAAGGATAATAAATTTCTCGCATTCTGGTATGATGGGAAGTCTGCTGAATTTATAATCAGAAAATCCTGTGTTTAAATTCCTGCTTGCTCGTTTAACTGTGTGATCTTGTATTAAGTTCTTCAATTTTCTGAATCTTAGTTTCCCAATGCACAAATATGACTACTAATAATTTATGCATTTTTTTAAATAAAAATTACTGAGTTGAATTTGCTTCAAACTTTGTAGATAGAACTCATTCCCTCAGCTGTTGCCTCAATGAGGGAATGTCTCAGATCCCCATCTCTCTGGCGTTATCCATGCTGTTGAAGAGAAGAGCACTTGCCTTGCAATGCTGAAGGTATGAATGTATGGTGTAATAATTTCAAAAAAATGTTAATTGAGTTACTCTAGAAGGAGCCACTATTAAAGTGTTAACAAGTGAATATAGAACCTCAAAGTTCAAGTGTCCAATTGGTTTCTTAGAAGCTGAATGTTCTAAGCTTAGTTATTAATCTTTCTGGAATTCATCTTCTTTAAAGAAGACAAACTGAATGTAAATGTCTTTGAAATCAAAAGCCTAATACAAATTTAAGATATTAATTTCAGGTGTTGACATTATTATGTTATTATTATCATTACTACCTTGCAGTCAATCTATCACATACAACTTACTGTATGTTTTATTAATCTTGGTCATTAGCAAAGTGCTGTCCAATCTTCTTGTCTTTCAAAGATTCACTGCTATTTTCATTAGAGAATAGTGGGTGAAATGTAGTTGCCCAAAGAGGGATTATAACATCAGGCCTAGCTCCCTTTCATCTGGGTGGATCTGTGTACATAGATCCTACCCATGGAATGTGAGTGGAAGTGAGTAATTGGTTTCAGCCAAGAAAGTTAAGTACTTTCTTAACGAATGATATAGTCAGTTAAAAATATATATTATCTGCATTGAACAAAAATGGTCCCAGATAACAATAATTTATGTGAGACCTTTTCATGTGGCAAGGTCAGAAGAAAACCGTCCTATACGTTAGGCCACAGAGGAACTTCTCCCAAAAGAGGGCCATGAAATCTTCACTAATAAAGAATGGGTAAGAGTTATACAGAGAAGATGCAAATAGGGCTCGAAATAGTGTCAACTGATGACAGAAAATATCTGAAAAAAAAAAATACCACCTCTAAGACATAAAGGAGATGGCTGAGACTGATTAAGAAAGAGCCAATATGCTTGGAACAGAAAGTGAGACAATGTACTTTTAACATATAACTGAATTGCTTAATTATTGTTATTTTGTAACTTTTAGTTTTAAAAGGTAAAGGCAAATGCATTACTATAACTATTCATTTATTTAGTCAGCAAAAAAATTAAAGGAATAAAGACAAGAAATTCAGTAGAAATAAATGTTTGTGTGTATATATATATATATATATATATATATATATATACATGTATATGTGTGTGCTAATCTTGAATTTGGTATGAAAGAGTCAGATTGAAAGACACCGCTGTACCAAAGAGCTTGTAGTAAATAAATGTAAATTTTTTTGTGATAGAGTATCACAGAGGCAAAAATTGCCACAGTTTATAATTTTCTCTAAGTAGTTATAAAAATGAATTCATCTTTTAATGATAAACAAAAACATTTAGAGAAAATAATTGGAAATTTTTCTTTTTTCTTTTTTTAATTTTTATTGCATTTTAGGTTTTGGGGTACATGTGCAGAACGTGCAAGATAGTTACATAGGTACACACATGGCAGTGTGTTTTGCTGCCTTCCTCCCCTTCACCCACATTTTGCTTTTCTCCCCAAGCTATCCCTCCCCAGCTCCCCCCACCCCCCGCGCTGTCCCTCCCCTATTCCCCCCAATAGACCCCAGTGTGTAGTACCCCCCTCCCTGTGTCCATGTGTTCTCATTTTTGTCACCCGCCTATGAGTGAGAATATGTGGTATTTCGTTTTCTGAAATTTTTCATAGAAATCTTTGAAATAATTTTGAAACAATAGTGAGTTCTAATTTTCAAGTTAACAGTCATTTTATTTCAAGTTACCATTTCAAGTCACCATTTTAAAATGCCACAGAAATGGACACATCCCATTTCCCAGCTTAGTCACATAGAGAAATGTTTAAACGAGGCCGGGCGCGGTGGCTCAAGCCTGTAATCCCAGCACTTTGGGAGGCCGAGGCAGGTGGATCACAAGGTCAACAGATCGAGACCATCCTGGTCAACATGGTGAAACCCCGTCTCTACTAAAAATACAAAAAAATTAGCTGAGTATGGTGGTGCGTGCCTGTAATCCCAGCTACTCAGGAGGCTGAGGCGAGAGTATTGCCTGAACCCAGGAGGCGGAGGTTGCGGTGAGCCGAGATTGCGCCATTGAACTCCAGCCTGGGTAACAAGAGCGAAACTCCGTCTCAAAAAAAAAAAAAAAAAAAAAAAAAAAAAACCTGCTTGATGGTCTGCTGAATCAATGTAGAGATTGTTGTAAACACATTTTATATACAGTGAGTGAAGTATCTGTTCTTTATAATGGTAGAATAAACCTAATGGGGATTGCTTTTTTAGTTGGGAGTATCCAAGTCTCTCCACTCACTTTTGAATATGCTAAAGTGCTTTGTCCTGTTTATTCACACATGATTATATGTTCTCTTGTTCAGCCAGAGAAGTTCACATTCAATATAGATTTTATTATTCAAAGTAATTATTAAAAGTAGAGTTTCATTCTTATAGAGAAAAAGCAATCAAAGCTTAGGAGATCCAAAGCCACACAACTCTTTAGGCGTCACGGCAGGGATAACAACTACAACAAGAATACTAACAGTTTGGGTTAAACAGTTAATGCTGGACACTAAGAGTGCTTAAGGGGGTTGACTCATTTCATCTTTATATCAACCTTATGACCTGTTTCCTGTCATCTAATTTAGCAAAAATAATCTGACGCATACAGACATGTAGTAACTTGTCCAAGGTCAAACTGCATTTTGACCATCTGGTCTGGTGCTAGAGGCTATAAATGACTTCTCCCACACTTTCACTCCTGAAACAGAGGATTCTCTTTTTGTAAACAATGAACACGGGTAGAAGAGCGATGGGTTTCATTGGAAAGGAAATCAAATTATCCAAGATCATTATCCTCTGCAACAAAAAGTAGAAGGATAGGCACCAAAGTGCTGGACTGTATTTAAATCTCAAAAGTCAGATCTTATTTCTAATACACTGACCTAATTGCATGTGGTGATCCGAGGTCAGCATAAAACTCCAGAGAGAGTCCAAAGTATCAAATAAGTTTATGTTGGGCAGAGAGAAAGCAGAATGATCTCCAGGTAGCAGTTCTTGATCTTAGCTTTAATTGCTTACCCAGAGCCATCACACTCTATTAGATTAAGCTGACAATCTCCAGTAAAGGGTGGAAAAGGATTAGAATGTTGAAGAGAGAAGAAAAAGACCAGGTTAGTATATATATAAAAAAATTCCTCAATTTTTCAGAAGTCGGCCAGCATTATAGCTAACATTCCACAATAGTAGCATTCACAGTATTCTGTATTATTTCTAGAGCTTTAAAAAAGTGAAAATAACAGGTAATTTTAATTATGTCAGTGAGGCCAATCTGTATTAGATATCAAAAATAAGAGACATTTCTGCTGAAGTCTGGAACAAAAAAAAGGATGTTCTCCATTCTCACCACTTTTTTGTAACTTTTTATGAAAGGATTTTATTCTAATATAAAGAGACATAATAAATGTAGTAGATGAAGAAACTAACACAAATAATTTGTGACAACGTTTATGTAACAAACTATGTTAACAAATATGAAAGTTCATTACAATGCCAGGTTCAACATGATTATACACACACACACACACACACACATGCACACACACACACACACACACACACACAGAGAGAGAGAGAGAGATTTTTTTATGTACCAGCTGAAAACCAAAAAAAAAAAAAAAATATTTTTGAGAAGTGTATACCTGTATGTCTTTGCATATCTCTGTGTTATATCTCATTTTATTCTAAGCTTATGACTCCTATATGCAAATCTCTACTTGATATGTGTTCTAGTATATCTCATGGTCCAAAATCAAAGCTGCATTGTTAAATTTTTTCATTGGTCTCATTAATTTGAGTGAAAATTTTTTCACTGATTTATCTGTAAGTCTAGGTTTTAAAAACTGTCAACACCTTTAGCACCTTCTTAATACTTCAAGCAAATTCATATGAGGATTTGATGATGCTTTCTCCTTCATTTCTGTCTATTTACTTGCAAGACACATAGTAAGAATCTCTCTTGGTCTGCTTTAAGCTTCTACCTAATCTCCCTGCCTGCCTTTCTCTTGTATCATTATCATATAGCAACTGGAGTGATCTTTTCAAATTATAAATCATAAAATGTACTTTGCTGCCTACAACTTTGTAATGGTTTCTCTTGGACTTAATAAGATATAAATTCCTCCTCATGGCCCATGATAGCTTCCATAATCTTGTCCATAATCTTTGATGACATCTTGCATGATATTCTCATCCCCCACACTCTGCTTTCCCCACTGAAGACACATTAATTTTATTTCAGTTTTGAAAATATAACCGAAATTTTCTCCAATATAATTGTCACAGATTCAATATCTTCTGTCTGAAATGTTTTTCTCCCTACCCTTCCGTTAAGCCTTTTCAAACTCATTTTTCCATTAGGTTGAGATTTAATGTCACTTCCTTGGAGTAACATTAAAATATCCAATGTAAATTATATAGTCCATGTGATTACAACAGGTTCTTTCTAGTCATCACTGTGTATGTGTATTAAAGTTCTACACATGTACCCCAGAACTTAAAGTATAATTTAAAAAATGCAAATATTTCTAAATATGCAATGATAGTTCATTACTTCTTTGAATAAATATTAGATACAGTAATTTATTTCAATCACAGGAAACTCTAGAGGAATGTAATATAAAATAAAATGATAAAAATATTGTAATTAACTATTGTCAAAAAATACCATAAGCAAATCTAGTAGTATTTGCTTAACTATTGGGAAATACTTATAATAAATCAGTATACTGAAACACTAAATTTTAAAATAATGTGTTAATAATCTTATTATATAAAAAGCCTTTACAAATAACTAAGAAACAGATTAATATGTCAATCTAAAAATGGGAAAACAGAAAAACTTACCCCCATTAACAAAGAGTAGGAATTGTAATGGCCATTACAATTTGTGAAATATTGTATATTCCTTTGCAAATTAAATAGCAATGTGAATTTATTTAATGCCTAACATTTTCATTAAAATAAAATATTGACTGTTGATGTTTGCAAAGATTCAGGGAAAATAATACTTTCATAGGTTTCTAGTATGTGATGTAACTAAGCAATACTAGAAAGTAGTGAGATAACATCTCAAGGTGTAAACAGATATTAATATTGTTATGGAGGGATTCTGCTTAGAAAAGTCTACCATTCAAAATAGATACATGTGAATAAACTACACATGTTAATTCCTATTATCCTTAAAATGCAGCTTTTATAACCTTAATACCCCTGCCCTCCCAGTGTTAGTTTTTAAATTTTTTTCTGGTCTTTCAAAAAATTTATAGATTCCAAATCTACTTTGATAAAATGTAATCATTTGAATCTTTCAGAATAATTTTGTGGGCACATTTCTACTGTAATTTTCTATTATAAAAACATTTTCATCACATAAATGGAAGCTATTAAAAATATTTTTGTCATATCTTAAAACCTGTGCTAAGAAACTAATCTTCATTATCAGAATAACAGAAAGATTTAAATAATATAAACTGGAAAGGGTTATTATCAAATTTAATTTTTTTAATGGGCAAGAGTATGGAAGCTCTTTTAGAGAAGGCAAGAGGGAACTTGTGGGAGACTGAAAAATAGCCAAAGCTTTGCCGTAACCTAAACTAGAAATGAAGATAGCTTGAACTGGAGTAATGAGTATGAGAAAGAGAACGGAGAGGAGTACTTGATTTGACTGATATTCAGCAGATATAAATCAACAATTTTTAAGTGTTGACTCTTACATATATGGCTGAGGGGTGAAGATTCCCTTTACCTAAATAAACACATTTTTTAGAAAGGAAAGAAATGGAGAAGTATCAGTTGTGAAGGTTGGCCTAAGTTGAATGGGAAGTGGGATCAGACACTGAATTATCCTTGAATCTGTTGGTTTTGAAGTGCCTCTGAGGAACATCAAGAAGTGAGTTCTGGACAACAAATATAAGTTTGAAGGTCATTGGGATAAAATCATGCTTGATCTTATTTTTTTTTTATAGCATACACAAAATCACCAAGGGGATAGTATGAAATAAAAAGAAAAATAGTCCAAGATGGCGCTGGAAACTATAACACTTAAAGGTTGTATAGAACTCTAAGAAATGTTTCTGTATGTCTACCTAAGACATTTTCATCTTATGAATGGATATTATCATAGTAACTATACTAAAATCAATAATTTTAAGCTCAACATCATATTTTTATGAGCACTAATACATATTATGCTTGAGTTCTCAGGATACAACCATTGAAAGCCTGATTAACCACAAAGCACAATCTGAACAGAGAGTATTATAAAGAAACAAGAGTGACAGGTGTTTGTGAACACAATCCAGAAGCATGAAACGGGAGTTTTAGGGTGTCTATGTTGGACGGAGTTGTAAAAGCAAGGTTTGAATCATACCTAAAGGCTAAACAACAAAACGGATAAAGAGAAAGCATAGAATTTATACAATATATAAAAGTGTGTAGACAGCAGAGACCTATGAAAAAATGTACAAAGCAAACATGAATATATGTATTTTTTTACAAACAAAGGGAAACATTGAGACGACATTCAATTCTAACACAAATTGCTATGAAGGGATATAAAAAATGTTAACCTGATTTCAATGTTTTAGTTAAAATGTGTGATCTCCAATTTACAACCCATGAGACTTGGAAATAATGCACTCTTGCTTTCAGTATCTAATTAGATTTTTTAAGAAAATTGTTAATATTAGAGAAAATGTTGTCATATTCCCTCTAAGTTTACCAGAGTTTCTGCATGTGACACAAAGTGACGTATTAAAGTGAAACAAAACATCACATTGGATAACCTTGAGAATTAAAAAAAATTAAATTAGCGGCAGGTGCTCAGAATGGAATATCACAGTTCCACAAGCCACATAGAAGTACAAAAATAAATACTGGGACAGGAAGGAATTCTTCCCTAGATAGACTTCTAAGGAAAATCTTTCAAGGAGAAGAATTGCTACTACCCAGTTCGTAGCATTTCAGGAAATCTGATTCTACAGAACTACAGGCTTTATACAGACCTGGATTTCTGGGAAATCCACTTATGACTCATTTTGAATACTAACTAACCTATTTATAAACTGCATGACATTAGGTAAGTTTTTTTCTCTCACAAATGTGTGTTTCCATTTTCCCTTCTAAAGAACTTATTGCATAAGATCATCATGAGGATGTAATGAGACAGAATATGTAAATTCTTATGTACTGAGGAACAAATCTTATGACTGTATTTGTAAATAAAGTTTTATTGGAACACAGTCATGCCAATTCACTAATGTCTTCCATGTGGAAGAGTTGGTTGGTTATGACAGAACAGAATGTCCTACATACAAAATATATAAACAACAAGAACCATGTCTGACACACATATTTTGTCATATTTTGAAAAATATAATTTATGTTTTTGTCTCAGTAAGCACTCACAATATATGAGTATGCAATATATAATATATTCAATAAATTACTTACATTAGAACACTGAATCACATACTCTAAATTACATACTCTTTAAAATATATATGTCTGAAGATACTGTTAGGCTCTAAAATTAGATTTATTATAGGAGTATACCACTTTATACTTGAGTATTATAGGGGAAATTCTGCCTCTGCTATTATACTATTGAAATAATACCACAGCACTTGGCTGTCCACGGTGAATATAATTCTCTTAGAAATGCACTTGGCTGTACTGCTTGGGGTAAGAGAAGCGCATTTCCATGTATAAATGGAATCCAGATATATTCATGTTCATTTGCTTTGTCATGTTATTGCTTGTTATGTGATGTGAACTGGAAGGAAATAGAGGAACAATACATACTAAGGTGACCAAATAGTCCATAAATAGTTCTCTGATAAATGTAGAAATTGCCTATTCTAGTCTTCAAGCATGACACATACATGTGATTTACCTGAGATCCTTCCCCAGGAAACGACCTTGAGGCCTCTCAAAAGAGTATCAAAGAACTGAAACTCACTGGATCACCACAGCCTGACGATGAGATGCCAGACACCTCATTCATCACAACTGCTTCACTGCCCATCCTAGTTCCTGTTTCCTTACACATCGTTACACTTCTCCTCTGCTATATAAACCCCTAGTTTTAGTCACGAAGATGGACTGGAAACTGGTCTCCCATCTCTTCAGCTGCAGCACCTTCTTCCTTGGCAATGCTCATTGTCTTAATGATTGGCTTTCTGTGTGGTGAGTAGCAGGATCTAGACTGCACCCCTGGTGTTTTTGTTAACACATATAGGCATGAGTTATGGAATAAAGTCACATTTATCTACATTTCATATATGACAACAGCAACTACAAATGTCTCATGGGTAAAATAAAGCATTAGCAATGCATGTTGTTCTGCAGTGAGAATTCCAAAAGAAGTTCTGGAGGGAGCACTGAGATGTGGTTTAAAGCAGGAGACAGCAAACATTTTCTGTAAATTGCTAAACAGTAAATATTTACATTCTGGGGCATATGGTTGTAACTAGTCAGCTGTGGCATAGACAACACACAAATGAATGGAAATGGCTGTGCTCCAATATAACATTCTTTACAATAAACAGGGAGCAGGCTGGATTTGGCCCTCAGGACACAGCATACTAACCAGTGGTGGTTTAGAGCATGAAGACTGGCTTGATGAGACCAAGGCTGAAACCACAGGAAAGTCAATGAAGGAGGGAGTTGCAGGGTCAGATCCCATTCTGGGATTAAGTTCGAAACTGGGTTGTATATTAGCCACACCACAAGCTGACTAAGAGAGGAACAGTCTAAATAATGTATAAACCTGCCAAATGGGATGTCAATTTCAATGATATACACAGGTAATGAAATCAAGTATAAGACTATGTTATATAATTATATATTGCAAACAGTAATGAGCTATTACAGTTGAATTTTATATTCAGGTAATTAAGGCTAATTCCTAATGAGAAAACTGAAGAAATTATTGCTCAGACACCTCTGATGGTGACTATTTATGCTGTCTGTAAATCATACTATCAGACATATTATTTTATAAGATACCACTTTCTAGCAATTCATAACTCTATTGGTGATTCATCAATTGGGCTAAAACTTCTCTTCATTTGATTACTATCTAATCAATATATAACTGATTCTATATAACAGTCCTTCAGTTGTTTAAAGGTCATTGTCATGCATATTTTCTCTGACTTAATATCCTTGGGCAAACTAGCAACTTTCTCTTTGGGATAAATAGAATGAAATGGAGTAAATACACACCTATTATTTCAAGGCATCTACAACATTTGTATGCACAACACTGCCCTGCCAGAGTATAAACTGTTGGCAGGAGTATTTGTCTATTTTGTATAATAATGAATATAAAACCACGAATGATATAAATCAGTAAATTCTCTCTCTATATATATATTACTAATTTTCATTCCTTCTGCAAAGTATTTTGGCCTGTTTTTCAGCCAAATAAGATACTTTCTATGAAAAACGGAATGCATAGACAAGCATGATGTTTGCAGATGAAGCAGTCTGCATTTAGAGGTGTGTGTGAGAGTATAGAAGAAAAAGATAAAAGGTGACCAACAGAGATGTCAGATGGATATATATTTTCATTTTAAAAAAATAGCTGCTAGTGTGATGACTTGTTACTCAGGATGCAATTTTAATAATGAACTATACTATAGGAAACAGTATGGAGATGCCTTAAACAACTAAAAGTAGAAGTACCATTTGATCCAGCAATCCCCCTACTGGGCATCTACCCAAAAGAAAAAGAAGTCATTATATGAAAAAGACACTTGCACGCCCATGTTTATAACAGCAAAATTGGCAATTGCAAAAATGTATAGCCAGCCTAAATGTACATCAACTAATTAATGAATAAAGAAAATGTTGTATATATACACCATAGAGCACTACTAGGCCATAAAAAGGAATCAAATAATGGCATTTTCAGCAACCTGGACAGAGTTGGAGAGCATTATTCTAAGTGAAGTAACTCAGGAATGGAAACCAAATACTGCATGTTCTCACTAATAAGTGGGTGCTACGCTATGAGAACACAAAGGCATGAGAAAATCCATTGGATTTTGGGGACTCATGGAGTAAGGTGGCAGTGGGGTGAGTTAAAAAGACTATACATTGGGTACCATGTGCACTGCTCAGATGATGGGTGCATCAGAATCTCAGAAATCACCACCAAAGAACTTATCATGTAGCCAAAAACTATGTGTTTCCCAAAAACTATTGAAATAAAAAAGAATTAACTAAGAATAGTAAATGTAATGATGGTAAGGTAATAGAACCCTCAACTAATTAGCATGTTCCAAAAGAACTCATGTATACATGTTAGAACATCACTGATCAAGATGAGTATTGGCTAAAACTATTTGATGAGAGAAAGAAATGTTTTTGATTGGGAGTTATCTTAAGCATGGTTCATATTAGCTGTAAAGGACACGAACATTTTAAAAATAGTTAAAAATAATTATATTCACACAAGTTTTCACCTCAGCTTTGTTTACCTCTCTGGGTTGGCCAGTGTATTTCCTCATATGGTGGCAACAGACACCCTTCCCACAGTCCCAACCCTCACTGGTCTCATTTACTTTTCAAATCTTGATGCTATTTGACTTCCTCCTTAAGGCCTTATTGAATTCACTTGATCAGAATTAATTGTTCCTTCCTCAGCACTGTCATGGCAAAACTTATATTTTGAAAATTGGTTTTCTTATGGTTTACTTAGTTATGTATGTGCTTATGTGTCCCATAAGATCTTAAGTTGTCAGTAGCAGTGACTATTTCTAATGTATCCTTCAATAATTACTAGGCCTGGTTCAGAACCATGGACAGAGTAGGTGTCCAAACCATATTAACAAAGTGGAATTGCATCTCAGAGATATAGTTTTAGCATTGCAGTATTCTGTTTGATTAGGTGGCACTTTGGCCGTGAAAAATGTTGTATAAGATGTGTTTCTCAAAATTGAGGCTAATTAAAATTAATTTTCTTCTGAGAGTCATTGTAGAATTTTACAAGAGCCTGTGTGATAATTAGAGACACCCAGGGGTGTCACCAAACCTGTAGTGGGAGTCACTGTTCTATCAAACATGACCCACTGAAGTAGCTCCAGTGTGGCTATTAATATCACTGACTGCAAAATATGTCAAGCTTTATTAAGTGAAAATCTCATAAAGGTTCACAAACAAAGTACTGCCTATGCAATATGGATATCATGTGGTTCAGCTCCCTTAAGCAGAAGATAATTAATAAACAAACTAAAGCACTCCTGTTTATTCTCTGGAGTGTCCTCCAAGGATGTTAATAAGAAGTACAGAACACTTAATTCTGGCATTTAAAAGAAATATAACATGAAGAGTTTTTGAGGAATAGAGTCAATGAATCTTTTATATTTGTAATGAAGTACAAAAGACAGATCTGTGTTCACACATAAATTACACAGGCATCAATATTTTAATTTTAGCTCTGCTACAATATAATATTTTTCTACTATTCTTAATTTTCAATGCAGTCTGAGGGTTACACTCAGGCCAATTGGGGCATGAAAAAGGGAATACTCCAAGGGCAAAAGCCTTCTGCCTGAATCAAGGAGCCCTTGGCATTAGGCACTTGCATCAAGAGGTCTTGAATTATCTGGGCTGTAGTTTTTATGGTGTGGGAAATGGAGAAAGGTGAAGGGTAACACTTCATTAAAGCTAAAAGGTGAAAAGCTATGGATTTAATTGAATTAGATGACAGCACACATAGACAGAGTCAGAAAGCTTTCCCATAGAATCAGTGCTCTCTGGAGGAAGGCAGTTTAATTCTTACTGTCATCAGGCTAAGGGCTTGTGTAGCCTTAGTTTGATTTCTCTTAGGAAGGAAATGTATTTGGGTAGATGGACATATGGTTTGGTGAAAGGAAACTGGTAGCTCTCTGAGATGCCTATGTACCTAGGAAAGAGGCTGCCTTGGCACCAGTTCTCGAGAACATACTTTCTGCAAAATGCCTGAAATAGTCTGGGGAATGCACTTAACTAATAAGGAACTATTACTTTATTATTTTTGTTTAAACAGTTTGATCTACCTGTCTTGTCAAAATACAGTCTATGAATTGGCAACAGCAGTATTTGCCACATCAGGGAGGTTGAACAAGGAAGATTTTACTGCCCAATTAGTTTAAGGATTGCTTTTAGTAGTCAGAGATAGTACACATGTAAGAACACAGGGAAAATTATCCTTAGTTTATACCATAGGACTTATCAAAAAACTCTTTTAGTATCTGGAGGTTAGTTTTAGATAAAAATGTAACCAAGAGTAGAGTTGCAAAAGCAACTCTAAGAAATGAGAATTATTTAAGCCAAGTCAAGGATTCAATAGCATTTTAAGAGCTATTAAATTATTCATTATTACGCTGTCTCTAAAAGCAAAAGCAAAACACAAAACAAAGCAAATCTTCTCATGATAAATGGAGTTCTATTATTTGGTCAAACATTTCCCAATTTGATAGCAGATTTCCAAAGTTCAAGTATAAACAACACAGTATTTTAAACTATCTCAATGGTATTCAAGTCCCAGCATGCTAAGAATTTCTAATGTATTTTAAATGAATGAATTGTTCTACATGAAAAAAAAAAAATGGATGCATCAAGCACTCCTAAAAGGTGCTAGTTAATTTCCAGTATGTTTGCAGAGAAGTAGGGACTTTGAAATAAACTTATTTATTCAAGTCAGAGATTTGTCAAGTCCCCTTTGACTGGATAGAAGCACAAATAGAAGAAAGATGAGAAGTTAATAATTTCATAAAATTATGGAACTTTATGGATTTATGTGTTGTATTCATTATATTACTAAATCCTTTAATAAGTGAAATTGAAAGAAAAAAGAGCTAAAAACTGTTACATCACAAAGATAGGAAGAATTTTTCAATTAATAGCAACAAAAATAATAAAGCTAATAATAATAATAATGATAATGAAATATCAGTTCTCATTCCTTGATAATTATAAAACATATTTGCTTATGAAATGTTGTACCTATATATGTACATTAAATGTACATATAAGCAGACATTTAAGAAAAATGAGAATATTAAAAATATTAAATTATTTTATTCCATGTAATAATGATTAAAATTATATCTATAACATTATCTGAAACTATGTATAATTTTAACTCTTGGCTTCCAAGCCTATTGAAAATATCCATTTAGTAGATATTCAGAAGTTTAGATAAGAGTGTTTTTATAGTTTTAATGTGTGCAAATATAGAGACATACTTTGCAATATAATCCTCAGTGCATCTCTGGCTACTCATAGAATATTTTCACAGTCATTTTCCACTTAATGTAAAATATTAAAATAATCCAAATAATTTTACAGTCTTGTTTTCATAATTGACATGGTTTGATGTTGTGTCCCCTCCAAATCTCATGTTGAAATGTGATTCCCAATGCCACAGGCAGGGCCTGGTGGGAGGTGGTTGGATCATAGGAGTGGATCCCCCATAAATGGTTTAGCTCCATGCCCTTAAGTTCATAATAGGCTCTTATGTTCCTGTTTATATTTCTATGATATGAGTTGCAACGCCTCATCTTTCATGTGTGATTGCACACAATTTAATCTTTTCCCTTTTTTTTGTCTAGCTGATGGTTTGTCAACTTTTGTTGTTTATCTTTTTTTTAAAATCAACTCAGTTATTGATTTTCTAAATTCTTGTTCTACCTTCTATTTAATTTAGCTGGCCTGTGATATTTATTATTTCCTTCCTTTTGCTAATTTTCTGTTTAGTTTGTTATTTTTCCTGTTTCTTAAGGTATAAACTTAGCATATATATTTGAGATCTTTATTCGTTTTAATGTAGGAATTTGTCACCATAAATTCCCTCTTGGTGCTCCTTTTGCTGCAGTCAGTAAGTTTTGGTATGTTTTGTTTTTGGTCGACTGACCTTCCACAGGTGTGACACAAATGCACAATAGGAAGAAGATGATCTATTTAACAAATATTGTTGGGCAAACTGCATATCTGTATATCAACATGAAAATGCATGAAACTGGACTTTTATCTCACACCATATACAAAAATTAACTCAAAATGGAGTAAAAGCTCAAACCTTAAACTTAAGACATGAAACTGTAAAATTTCCAGAGGAAAATATAAAAGAAAACTTCACGACGTTAGTTTTCGAAATAATTTTATAAATATGATTCTAAAAGTTGTTGGGAAAAGGAGCAAAGGAGAAAGAACTTTCAGAGTGCCTACAAAAATTGGTTATGAGTAAAACATAAACAAGGAACAACAAACTGCAGAAGGCCACAGGAGGCCTCTGGGGAGGAAGTCCTCTCCATGCCTCACGTTACAGTGCAGGGTGACCCAGGCTCTGTTACAATAAACACTATGCTCAAAGACATAAAACCCCTTCATAGGCCGGGCGCGGTGGCTCAAGCCTGTAATCCCAGCACTTTGGGAGGCCGAGGCGGGTGGATCACGAGGTCAAGAAATCGAGACCATCCTGGTCAACATGGTGAAACCCCATCTCTACTAAAAATACAAAAAATTAGCTGGGCATGGTGGCGCGTGCCTGTAATCCCAGCTACTCAGGAGGCTGAGGCAGGAGAATTGCCTGAATCCAGGAGGCGGAGGTTGCGGTGAGCCGAGATCACGCCATTGCACTCCAGCCTGGGTAACAAGAGCGAAACGCCGTCTCAAAAAAAAAAAAAAAAAAAAAAAAAAACCCTTCATAGCACTATGGTAGCCAGACTTGTAGGCTCCTGGTAAGGTCCATATTTATCAGCTGCACATAGATAATAGGCCAAAGATATTCACATGTTCTTGTTTTGTGAAACTCCCAAATTGCCACTGTTACCAGTCCCTAGGAAAACACAGCAGTTCTGGCTCACTGATTCATTTCCGCTTACTGATTCACTCCACCATCACTCCAAGATCAAAGTGATTGTAATCAATAAATAGAGTAGATGATCAGAGCTTGGGGCCTTCCCTCCTCTGGAGTGATAAGTGATGGCTCCCTGGTCCTACTGTCTCTCTTAATTTGTCTTTTTCTCATTCGTTTGTCACCAACGAACTGGGGGTACCCACTGGGGATGTAGGGCTGGCTCCCTGTAAAAGTAGAGGCAACAAAAGCAAAAAAAAAAAAAAAAAAAAAAAAAAGGATATGAGAACCTATCAAACTAAAAAGCTCCTCAAGGCAAAAGAAATAATCAACAGAATAAAAGTCACCTTTAGAATGGGAGAAAGTATTTGTAAGCCACCCAGATGATAAGAGGTTAATTTCTATAATGTATTAGAAAGTTATGTAACACAATAGCAAAAACAAAACAAAACTAGTCTAAACTAATAACCAGATAAAATTAATGGGTTAACAACACGAATACACATGTCTCTAAAAAAGCCAACAAATTTGAATCTCATCAATGTCACTAATCAGAGAAATGCAAATCAAAACCACAATGAGATAACCCCTCACACCGGTCAGAATGGTTGCTATCGAAAAAATAAAAATAAAAATTATTTAAAGTCCTGGAAGGAATGTGAAAAAATTGGAACCATTGTCCATTGTTGGTGGAAATGCAACATGGTACAGCAAGCATAACAAACAGTATGAACGTTTCTCAAAAATTAGGAACAGAACTACTATATGATTCAGCAATCCCACTTCTGGGTATTTATCAAAAACAGGATTTCAGCTATATTAGCATTCCCATATTCATTGCAGCAATATTCATAATATCCAAGATGTGGAAGCAATTTAAATATTCAAGGAAGGATGAATGAATGGATGGATAAAATGCAGTATATACATATGAGGAAATATTATTACTCAGCCTGTAAGAAGAAGAAAATTCTGGGGTATGTGACAACATGGATGAACCTTAAGGAGATTGTGCTAAGTGAAATAGACTAGTAACAGAAAGTCAAATACTGCATTATTTTTCTTGTACAAGATATATAAGATAATCAAATTTATAGAATTAATAGGGTGGTATTGCCAGGAGCTGAAGAGAGAATAAAATGAGAAGTTAATAGTCAATGGGCATAAGGCTTCAGTTAAGCAAGATGAATAAAATCTACAGATCTGCTATATAGCCTTGAGCTTAGAGATAACAATACTGTATTTTACACTTAAAATTTATTAAAACAGTAGATGTCATGTTACCTGTTCTTACTGCAAATAATCTATACTTTAGAGAAGATAAAACATAGCTATTAATCACTGAATACTGCAATAAAATAAAATAAAGCTACATCCCTTGTTAAGAATATTTGATAATTATATGAGGCAATGATATTTTTTCTAATTTTAATGAGAAAAATTTAAAACCAACCAGAAACAAAAATGTGTCATTCTTTTTGAACTCATATAATATATTTTCATAAATATAGTGAAATTCAGAGAATTTTAATAATGTATTTAAATGAAAACATTGCAAAAATGCGTCTACTTCATCAAATATATCAATATTTATGTTATGTGTTTTATCTCTTCATGACAAAGAAAGAATGAACATTTACCTTTCTTATTTTTAAATTTGCTTTATAATAAACTAGTTGAAAATAAGTTATGTGTATTCATATTCATATCTTTCAAACTGAAATCTAATATTTTGTATTAATTATAAGAGATAGATGATCAACTCTCTATGGTGCTGCTTTGAAGAATTCTCAAATGTTTTTTATATTAAGCTCTGATTACCTTTTCTCTAAAGAAACTCAGAGTAAAAATTATATTAAAACTAGGGATTTTTTTGCTCACTTTGAATAATAACAGAGGTAAAGTGTTAACATTTGCCTTAGGAAGTAAAATATATGCCATAAAAATGACAAATGTTGTACCCTCCACCTCTATTATGCTGGTCTTTTTTTCCTTCTACAATACTGCTAACTAAAGCACTAATTCAAATAGTTATTTTCAGAATTATTAGAATATGATATATGTAATATGAGACATAAAAATGCAAACCTTTAACTGTTCCTCATTTTTATAAAAATAGTCGGTAACTATTTTCTGTAGAAAGTATACTTAAAATAATTACATTAAGTCATAAAAACAAGAATTTCATACTTTTAATTAGAAGCCGGTATATATTAAGCAAATCTACCAATGAGCTTATCTTATAACCCTAAGTTAATTACAGCATCTTTCTGGCTCATTGTATTTAAATAAGACGTTCCAAATAAAATTGTTCCTACTTATATATTATTTGAAGACAGAAAAAGTAACTATTTATAATCATGATTAAATAAAGTTTCAGAGAACTGACATTTTTGCAGATACTAGCCTAGCAGTTAGACATTTCTTCATTCATTTATTTATTCTTAATGTGAGCCATTTCTTCATTCATTTATTCCCACTCTTATTTAGTCATTCGTTTATATATTTAAAGAATATATATTAATTGTTTAATCACTAGGATGCTTTAGAACCTATGATGCAGACTATAGCAGTAAAAAAGGCAATATATTCTCTGACTTCAGAAAAATTTAGTCAGGAAAGAGTGATTGACATTAAATTAATGCTTATGCAGTTAACTCTTCTGGACAAGAATAGGGTAATTCGGTACCTCGTTGTAAGAGGTACCTAAATTCTTCTTGGGAACAGAGACCAACACATTTCACATACATAAAAACTTAAATTAAGAGAATATAGGGGAAGATTTTTCCAACAAAGGAATTCACATTTGGGGCAGCGTGAGACGAGACACATCTTTGTACAATGATGAGACTCCAGAAATCTAGCATGACTTGAGACCAATGAATGAAAGCGGATGGTGAAATGTGCTGGCGTGGTTAACAGAAGCCCATGGTGCAGGCCACATTTGGGCTTCTGTGGTTATGCTGAGAGATTGTAAACTATTGAAATATTTTAAAATGGGGTGTGGAAAGCCAATATTTTATTTTCAAGATTGACCAAGATCGATTGGTAAAAAAGATATAGCAATGGTTTATAACTGTTTTGAGTGAGTTAATAATAATTGCTCTGTCTCCCCTAACACTAAATTTTAATGTGCCAAGCAGTGTGTAAAGGGTATTTTTTGGTATATTTTCATGCACGAACATTAAAACAAAAAAACCTACTCATCAATCTTCTACGTATGGTAATACTGAAGCTCGGAGAGACTAACAATTGCTCAGTATCAGAGAGCAGATAAATGGGTGACCTGGGAGAAAACAGTAAGTAGACTGTCTCTGAAATTTTATCTCTCAGGCACTATGTGGAACAGAATTTGGGCAGAGAAATATTGTGAAGTATATAATTTGAGACAACTGAAAGTTAAGTTAATTGATCTATTGAATATACGAGGTTAAGAGAAGTTTCAAATTTCAGAAATGGTGCATGACAATAACAGAGACATGAGATACACTAGTGCATACATGTAATTAAGAGGAAATTATGAATTATGAATTGAGTAATCAGTGAGATACCAAAGAAAGATGTGAATGAGACCATTAGCTACAGCATTCTGCAGCTCAGAAGAGATCTTCTTCAAAGTAATGACTTGGAGTAATGGATGTATAGATGGTCTTTGTTTTTTTAGGTACAGCTGAAAGCAGAGAGTGTAGAGAGACAATTGGCAAAGACCTGGCTGTTAGAAGAGAAAGAACAGCCCAAATAGTCTATTGACAGGCAACCGGTTAGATCAAAACCAGGAGTTACTTGTCACCCATGCCACAGTAACAGACTGAAGAAAGAATGTGAAAACAGCTTTGTCAGGATTCCCAGTAACATGACTGAAATAGAAACACGGGACTTTTTGGGATGTGATCAAGAGCAATTTTCTGTGGGGGTTGCAAGGGCAGAAAAATGAGTAAATAAGTAGGGAGGATGTGGTACCAAACAATGTAAACCATAAGTTTAAGAAATGTACTGTGAAGGGGCAGAAAAAATAGAAAGGCAGGGGTATGCCAGTTTTCAAAGGGAATGCTTCCAGCTTTTGGCCATTTAGAGTGATATTGGCTGTGGGTTTGTCATAAATAGCTTTTATTGTTTTGAGATAGGATCCATCAATACCTAGTTTATTGAGAGTTTTTAGCACAAAGGGCTGTTGAATTTTGTCGAAAGCATTCTCTGCATCTATTGAGTTAATCATGTGGTTTTTGTCTTCAGTTCTGTTTATGTGATGGATTATGTTTATACATTTGGGTATGTTGAACTAACCTTGCATCCCCAGGATGAAGCCCACTTGACCATGAAGGTTAAGCTTTCTGATGTGCTGTTGCATTTGGTTTGCCAGTATTTTATTGAAGATTTTTGCATCAATGTTCATTATGAATATTGGCCTGAAGTTCTCTTTGTTACTTGTGTCTCTGTCAAGTTTTGGTATCAGAATGATGTTGGTCTCATAAAATGAGTTAGGGAGGATTTCCTCTTCTGTATTGTTTGGACTCGTTTCAGAAGGAATGGTACCAGCTCCGCTTTGTACATCTGGTAGAATTTGGCTATGAACTCGTCTGGACCTGGACTGTTTTTGATTGGTAGGCTATTAATTGCTGCCTCAACTTCAGACCTTGTTATTGGTCTATTCAGGGTTTCAACTTCTTCCTGGTTTAGTCTTGGAAGGATGCAAGTGTCCAGGAATTTATCCATTGCTTCCAGATTTACTGATTTATGTGCATAGAGTTGCTTGTAGTAATCTCTGATGGCAGTTTGTATTTCTGTGGAATCGGTGGCGATATCCCCTTTATCGTTTTTTTTTATTGCATCTATTCAATTTTTTTCTCTTTTCCTTTTTATTAGTCTGGCTAGCAGTCTGTCTATTTCGTTGATCTATTCAAAAAACAGTTCCTGGATTTAATGATTTTTTGAAGGTCTTTTGTGTCTCTATTTCCTTCAGTTCTGCTCTGATCTTAGTTACTTCTTGTCTTTTGGTAGGTTTTGAGTTTTTTTTCTTGCTCCTCTAGCTGTTTCAATTTTGACTATAGGGTGTCAATTTTAGATCTTTCCTTGTTTCTCATGTGGGCATTTATTGCTATAAATTTCCCTCTAGACACTACTTTAAATGTGTCCCAGAGATTCTGGTACGTTGTGTCTTCATTCTCATTGGTTTCAAAGAACATCTTTATTTCTGCCTTCATTTGATTGTTTATCCAGTCGTCATTCAGGAGCCAGTTGTTCAGTTTCCATGAAGTTGGGCAGTTTTGAGTTAGTTTATTAATCCTGATTTCTAATTTAATTACACTGTGGTCTGAGAGACTGTTCATTATGATTTCCATTGTTTTGCATTTGCTGAGGAGTGATTTACTTCCAATTATGTGGTCAATTTTAGAGTAACTGCAATGTGGCACTGAGAAGTATGCATATTCTGTAGATTTGGGGTGGAGATTTCTGTAGATGTCTATTAGGTCAACTTGGTCCAGATCTGAGTTCAAGTCCTGGATATACTTGTTGATTCTCTGTATCGTGGATCTGTCTAATATTGAGAGTACAGTGTTAAAGTCTCCCACTATTATTGTGTGGGAGTCTAAGTCTCTTTGTAGGTCATTAAGGACTTGCTTTATGTATCTGGCTGCTCAGAACACTTTCACACTGTTGGTGGGAGTGTAAATTAGTTCAACCATTGTGGAAGACAGTGTGGCCATTCCTCAAGGATCCAGAAATAGAAATTACATTTGACCCACTAATCCCATTACTGGGTATACACCCAAAGGATTATAAATTATTCTATTATAAAGACATATGTACATGTATGTTCATTGCAGCACAATTTATAATAGCAAAGACCTGGAACCAACCCGAATGCCCATCAATGATAGACTGGTACATATACACCATGAAATACTATGCAGCCATAAAAAGATGAGTTAGTTCATGTCCTTTGTAGGGACATGGATGAATCTGGAAACTATCATTCTCAGCAAACTGACACAAGAACAGAAAACCAAACACTGCATGTTCTCACTCATAGGTGAGTGTTGAACAATGAGAACACATGGGCACAGGGAGGAGAACATCACACACTGGGTCTGTTGGGGAGTGGGGGTCTAGGGGAGGGACAGCAAGAGCTGAGGAGGTTGGGGAGGGATAACACTGGGAGAAATGCTTAATGTAGGTGATGGGGGGATGGAGACAGCAAACCACCACGGCATGTGTGTACCTAAGCAACAGTCCTGCAAGACCCCAGAACTTAAAGCATGATTAAAAAAAATCATTATGCTTTGAAAAACCAAACCAAAACAAAAAAAAAAGGCAGGAGGTATAGGAGGAGACTTACTCTTTTTGTTTTGAGATGGAATTTCGCTCTTGTTACCCAGGCTGGAGTGCAATGGCACGATCTCGGCTCACCGCAACCTCCGCCTCCTGGGTTCAGGCAATTCTCCTGCCTCAGCCTCCTGAGTAGCTGGGATTATAGGCACATGCCACCATGCCCAGCTAATTCTTTGTATTTTTAGTAGAGACGGGGTTTCACCATGTTGACCAGGATGGAGGAGACTTACTCTTTTGCTTTACTTTGAAGAATACCTGACTAAGCATATTACACTTCCCACATTAGTACATTCAGGGGAGAAGAGGAGTTTAAAGATATGGGAATGGGAAACAAATGGCATAACAGAGGAAAAAGTTTTCTGAAATCCTGGTGGGGAGGCAGGTTTGAGGTGGTAGTGATGGAAATCCAGGGCACGATGGAATTGAATTTTTTAAATATATAAATTAATAGGTTTACACTTTTATGCCTGAATTTGCAAGATAAACTGTATAATATTTGTTGATGCTCATCTTGATATTTATTAATAGCTATCAAAGTTTGTGCAAAGGATTCCTTATCTAATCCTCACTCATTTATTTCTGAAATTAATGAAATTTTGGATCTACTTTCTTTGGGTTTGCTACCAAAGAAGTTGAGAGGAGTTGACATTTTACCAGACAATGAGTTAAAACGTAAGGCTGAGCATCACTGGGAAGAGCAAGCTTCAGACAACCAAAAGTATAGTTATTTTTAATAACTAATTGTGTGGAAAAACATTGACTTACCTGAAATAATTTGGTGGCAAAACCAAACTGGCATGTAGTTCTTTCTAATTAATGAAAATATGTATTTTTTTTTAATATTTGGTTACAAGGACCTTTCCAGACCCCACTGGGGATACTTCTTGATAGGTGCACCTTTCCACAGTTCAGAAGCTTCTACAATCTAAAAGTTAATTCCCAAACACCTCTGGCTGTAGGAGTTTTGGACAAGGAAATACAGACGTATCACATAGTTTTGTCACTCAGGGCAAATGAGTCTTCATTTCATTATTCGAGCCTCTAAAAGTTGACACTTTTGTTTTTTCTCTACATAAAATCTACTTAAGTATCATATCCACTCTCAATCTATTGTCACCTCACTCTGATTAGATATGTGACATAAGCATATATACAGATCTAACATGATTCTCAACAGGAATATTAGGATATTCAATATTTCATTGTCTAGATAATGTAAAAAATCTGAGAAATTTGAAAAATATTTGAACCCTTACCAGTGTATTTGGTAATATTTCCATAGTCAATGCAATAACTGAAAGAAATGGGCTTCATAAGAAAGAAATCACATTTACGATGCCTGTTGTAACAGGCTAAAAAAAAAAAAAGCAAGTTTGGGCATAGTGGTTCATGCCTGTAATCCCAGCACTTTAGGAGGCCAAGGCAGTCAGATCACCTGAGGTTAAGACTTTGAAACCACCCTGGCCGACATGGTAAAACCCCATCTTCACTAAAAATACAAAACTTAGCCAGGTGCGTTGGCAGGTGCCTGTAATCCCAGCTACTAGGGAGGCAGGAGAATGGCTTGATTCCAGGAGGCAGAGGTTGCAGTGAGCCCAGATTGCACCATGGCACTCCAGCCTGGGCCACAAGAGTGAG
Source organism: Saguinus oedipus (assembly GCA_031835075.1). Classification (NCBI taxonomy): domain Eukaryota; kingdom Metazoa; phylum Chordata; class Mammalia; order Primates; family Cebidae; genus Saguinus; species Saguinus oedipus. Next base: position 58,326,520 of record CM063182.1, read on the forward strand.
AATTTGTCTGAAAAAATAAATAAATAAAATAAAGTAAATTTTTTAAAAAACTAATAAAATGTTACCTGAATTTACATGCTTTGCTACTTACAGCTATTGTTCATTCATTTTCATAAACTATGTTATCTATATTGTTACATATTTCTTATTAACGTATTTTAGAAAAGTTTTTGACTTAGAGAAAAATTGAACAGATGATTATACATGGATTTCTAATACCCTATCCCTCTTCTTTGCACGTTGTTTCTCTATTATTGACATCTTTCATTAGTCTGGCACATTTGTAATAATTGATTTGCCAATATGGATACATTATTATAAACTAAAATTTATAATATTTTAAGATCTCTTTTGTTATTAGCTATGTCTCCTTTTTCTGTCACAGTGTCACATTCAGAATATCACATTACTTCATTTGTCACATTTCCTTAAGCTCTTCTTGACTGTGATAATTTTAGATACCTGAGAATGTTGACAAGTACTAGTTGAGTATATTGTAGGATGCCTTTCTATGGAATATTCTGATGTTTTCCTCATGATTAGACAAAGATTATGGGCTTTTGAACGGTGATCAAAGTAAATTGCCTTTTCAATATATCCTATCAATGATACATATTGTCAACATGATTTATGATTTTTGATGTTAAGCTTGGTCCATTGGCTGAAGTAGTGCTGTCACATTTTCCACTGTAAAGTTATGTCTTTTTACTCCTTTTTCATACTTCACCCATTGGAAAAACGTCACTGTATATAACCTACACTTAAGGAGAGGGAGTTACACTTACCCTTCTTTAGGAGAGTGTATCTATGAAATCTATTTGAAATTATTTTGCCTAAGAGATTTGTCTTTTTTCTTATTTTACTTAAGTATAGCCACATACCTGTATGCATTCATGGATATTTCATAATCTGAGTTATAATCTCATATCATTTTATCTATTATGTTGCTCAAATTATCCTAAGGTTCAGCATTAGAACATCTTTAAATTATCATCTGTGCCCCTCTGACATACCTCCATAAATGAAAGCTTTTTTGTTTAGTATTTTTGGTGGTAGCACTTCCTTATTTCTAGCACTACAGTATGCTGCAGGTCCATCTTGCATACTTTATTCCCAAGCTCTAGAATCAGACGTCACTCCACAGAGCCCTGATTCCTATTAGAAATCAAGATCTGGGTACTAGATTTTCTCATTGCTGCTGGGATGCCATTTCTTTTAGTTCCTATCAGATGACAGAGTAAATAAGTAGATGTGTCTATGATAATTCATATATATACATGCACACACATATCTATAAATATTTCTATATGTAGCCACCTATATCTATGTTAAGCTAAACATGAGTTCTTTAACTGGTATTTTTAAATGTACATTTTAGAGAAGATAAAACACAGCTCTTAATAGTTAAATATTAGGCTCAAGAACAAATTCACAGAGAAGGTGAAAATACAATTGAAACCAAGAATTGTCTAACTTCAAAATCTATGCTCATAATGTCTCCTATCAGTTTCCTGGAATTTTTCAAATAAAATATACATTTCTTTTTCAGTTTCAATATATATTATATAATGATACCAACCAAACTGCAGAAATAAGTGCCTGAAGGAGACATAATTATACTTGTTGTTGACTCACAGACAAAACATCTTTTTGACATCTTTTATTAGTCTGGCACATTTTGACAAAAGACATGCAGTGGGAGTACTCTAGGTTAGCCGAGCAGCTTTGCTCTCTGTGGTTAGAGACCAAGACTCTATTCTATGTCTCTGCTTCATTATTCTCCAGGGTTTGCCACTGTCATTAAATGTAATGTTATATTATTCAGGTGGCCTCACCACTCCACCCAAATTCTTGACGGGAAAGGAGAAATAGGAAATCTGTGAATAATGGGTACAACACAAAGAAGTTCTAGAAGTTGCAATTATCACTTTCACACGCGAGGCAGTCTAAACTTAGTTATATGAACTGCACTCATGTACATAAGGGAGAGGGGAATGCAGTCTGTCCCTGGCAAACCATATCACTTACTATGGCTTGAAGCCCATTGATTGTAAAAGGAGAAGGGGAGAATGGGTACTGGGGGTAATTAGTTGTCTGTTCCACACTCTGATTAACTTTCAGTTAAAAGATAATTCTCATTACTTATTAAAATTAATCAGATATTGATGTCCTATGACATTAGAGGATCAGCACAGTAAGTACCATATGTTTCTATTTACAAATAGAAACATAAATACATAATGTGCACTTAGGCTTAGAAAGCAAAGCTGAAGAAAATGGAGGTAAAAATACGAGACAGGTGAAAAAAGAAATGAAAGTCTGTAGACAGAAAAGAGAAAAACAAAAGTTTGGTGAAAAGTAAAACAAAAATTGGTGAAACTACATTGATATATATGTATTAATATAAAGCATCAATAAAAGTTATTATCTAATGTGAATTAAGTATTGACATTTTACATCAATAAATAGATACTATAAATGCATGTTGGTTGAATTTCCCACAAAATTACTTTTTGTGGGAAATACGTATTCAAATTCTAACAAAGTACATATTATCATTGATTTCTCTCAAACTATTTTTAAAGATAAACATATTTTGGAAAATCTACAGTGATATAAAGCAATGTTATTCGATGCCTGTTTTTTTTTAAAAATAAAGTTTTTGAAATGTTCAGAGTCAACTATAAATTGTATTAAACAGGCAGCAAACAGATTTTGAAGAATTTAAATATTTATTCTTGGGATGTGGCTGTACAATAGCAATTGTTAAATGTCACTGTGAAGAGGCATTGTTAACAATCACTTAAAATACAATGCATTATGCAGTTCTTACTGTTGAAATCACACATACCCATCTACAAAATGCTTAGGAGTGAGAAACTAATTCATCTTGATTTTGTGCAATTGAATACTAGTGATTTGAGAAAATATTTTCAGGAACAGGAAAATATCCATATTCAAAAACACTGTATCTCAAACAATTTAAATGCAAGTAAAGCTGATATGGAAAACTTGGTAAGATGACTTAAAAAGTAGGTTTAGTAATTTTTAAAAAACTATTTTATAAAAGATGCCCATGTGAAATTTTATCAAATATGAATGGAAAAAAGCAATATTTCAAATTGATTTTTATCTTATATCAATATGACCACATAGGTCACTAAATTCCCTAATTAACTAATGTGATAAATATTGGTTGAGCACTCTGTGTGTAGTAGGCACTATTCTAGAAGCTGTGGAAACACTGGCAAACCACAAAGATGACGCTCTTGTGCTCTCATTTTAGAGTATCCAAAATTCATTACTATAGTAAATGTTGTATTAGGCCTGTGACTCTTTCAACTAAGATCTGCACATTTAAAAAATTTCTCTCATCAGGAGTTGGACACCAGCCTGGTCAACATAGTGAAACCCCTTCTCTACTTAAACAATACAAAAATTAGCTGGAAGTGGTGGCATGTGCCTGTAGTCCCAGCTACTGAGGAGGCTGAGGCAGGAGAATCCCTTGAACCAGGAAGGCAAAAGTTGCAGTGAGCTGAGACCACGCCATTGCACTCCAGCCTGGGTGACAGACTGAGACTCCGTCTCAAAAAAAAACAATATCCCTCAAATTTTACCTTTTGTATATCGCATACAATTTCCAATTGTAAACATTGAAAATATATCTTGTATTTTGTGACACATGACATATATGATACAAAAATTAAATGCTAACTCAATCTTAGTTCTGCATTTGAACTAAGTTCAATGAAGTTCTTCCATCTACATCGCTTTTCCTTCTTACTCTGTAAGGGGAATCAATTGAGACACAGAGAACCTATAAATATGAAAGCACCACATTTTTTTTCTTCAAAGTTTTGAAGAAAAACTCTGCTTTTTCTTTAGTTTCCAGATAGCAAAACTCTAGTACATAATAGACAATATATTATTAAGTCACTGAAGGGAATTTTGAAACATTATAGTCTGCTAGGGCTGCCGTAAGGGAATACCACAGACAAGAATGCCTTACACAACGTAAACGTGTTTTCTCAACCTTGTCTGGCGAGGCCTCTCTCCTAGGGTTATGGATGGCCGCCTTCTCACAGTGCTGTCACATGTTCTTACCTCTGCACTCTCTTAGACAGAGGGAAATCTCTAGAGTCAGTTCCTCTTGCTGCAAGGACACCAGCCTTATGGGATCAGGTACTCACCTTAGGACTTCATTTAATCTTTGTTATCTTTCTTAAGGCCCTAATCTTCAAATACAGTTACACATTTTTTGTTAAGATACCAACATACGAATTTGGCAGAATGGACTGGGTTAGAGCACAATTCAGTCCATAGCAATTAGTAATCAATGCTGGTCAGTTTTACTAATAGGTAAAATATTTTGATAATTTTATTTTCAGTTATATTTAAAAAGAAAATGTGCCTAGATACGTGTGTGTGTGTGTGTGTGTGTGTGTGTGTGTGTGTGTGTGTGTGATGCAATTTCTGTTAATGGGAAAAATTTTAAATTATCAAGTATAATTTTCAGTTTTAAGTATTTTTAAAAATCATAAAGAAAACATTTGTATAATTTAGAAGAATAGCTATTTGAATATTTTTCTTTCTAATTTCTAAGGACAAAAATAAATGAGAAAACCAACGCAATATACAAAGAAAGGAATCTTGGAGATAAATACAAGAAGGAAGTTGGGAGCCAAGAATTCTAATTTAATAAGTTACTGAAGTTACTGAACTTATGCATTTTAATTATAAAGAAGGCAAAACACGTTAGGGTTGTTTAAAATCAGTAACAATAAATCCAATGGATTAAAAACTACATTAGCAGCTAAAAGAAAACCAAATGCAACTAACGACACATGTTCCAGAAAAATGTTACAGTTTGAAGTGGGAAAAGATCAATATTTCTTCAGAGTTTGATCTATCTACCATAGTCCACATTCCCGGTATTTGTTTTATTGCCACAAATAATCAGCACTTTAGAATTCACAGGGGTATGGCTTATTTATCTTTTTTTAAAGAATGATTTAATTATTATTTTTTTCACAACAAGTGAAATCATCTTGTTAATCGCCTCAATGAACTTTGATTTTTATCATCAAACACTCATTTTTGTTTATTTCCTTTGCAATTACTTCTTGCTCTTTTGTTTCCAGCGGAACTAGTTGTAACTCAACAACTTTGAGAAGGGTCATAGCGTCTCTTTGGAGATCTATAAGGAAACTCTTGGCAGTGTATTCGCTGTCAAGACTCTGGTGGATGACACAGACGCAACCTACCGTCTCTATTTTAGAAACTTCAAGAACAGCATTTCTGCAGAGCCGCTGGTCACTGTCAGTCTCTGGTATTAGAAGTGAAGTCCATTAGCTAAACGTGGTTCCCTCTTGCAGCACATTTTATTCTCTACGGAGGCCAGGAATAGTCATAGAGAAAATATTTCAACCAAATGTAACTGAAACATACACATATGAGGTTATTTCTTCACAATCAATGCAGGTATAACAACCTACAAAAGCACAATGATATTTTAATTCTGCTTTTAGTGAGGTGAGACTAATGGAATTAACTATAATCGCTTCAACGTAAGCTCAATTTGTCCTCTTTCATTCTTTTTTCTTCTTTCCCCTCTTCTCCTCTCCTTTCTTTCTTCTTCGTTTTCTTGGTTATTCAATCTTTGTCACTCTGACTCATGATAAAGTTGTCACAAAGTGCATGATACTGGAACTGTCAGCTCCTTTAACTTTGTTGTTTGCTCATTCACTCATTCATTTTCGGTCAGGTTTCTTTTTAGTGATTTCAGAGAATTCTCTGTCTCTGCATTTGTAATACAGATTTCTTATTTACTATGTTTACAGGAAAGCTTTCTTCCCAGATGCCTTCTTACTGGGTTACTATGTTTTCTTTCACTGTCACTGGAAAGAGCAGAGGTGGGTGGGGTGGGCTCATTTAATCATTTTATTCCAGCTCTTCCACAGACATCATATGCCTCCCTCACAATAAAAGAAGCAGGAAATGGGAAGTTTTCTGAACTAACAAGGACAAAAAAAGTAACAATGACATTCATTTTATTTCTCATTACACAAATCAGAGCCTACTGTCTGTCTAAAAACATTAGAAAGTAAAAGAACATATAGTCAGACGGTAAAAGTCCCAGTAACTACAAATGTCTCAGAAAGCTACTGGAAATATGGGGATGTATTTTCAAGTTTGTGTATGTTCAAGCCTGTCTTGTGTCTGTGTATGCGTACATGTGCAATTTCTGGAATTACATCACAAATATATATAATATATATATGTTCAAACTATACATACTGATGTGTAGTTTTTATATTAACAGAGAATTTGGATATGTTTACATATCCAAATACTTACGTATGTCTCATACATTTTAAGAGCTACATTAGGGTCCAGCTTTTGGACTGACTGAAAAATGCATTTAGTTATACTTGCATTTAATTGTGCCTACTTGCTTTATATTTAAGACATTTCTCATTTCTTATTATTGTAAAAAAACTATTTCAAGAAACATTGCAATGTATATTCCTTATATTTGGGAAGCTGTTTCAGTTTGTGTGTCCTAGGAGTAGAGTTTTCAAAATCAGTTGATAAAAGAGATGTACGTTTAAAATTTTGCCAAGTTAAATTTTAAAAGATTTTATTACTTACACATCTAGGAACAGTGTGTGAAAATATCCATTGAGTTATATATGATGGATTGAGAAATATTCATTTCCTAATATAGAATGTAGTTGAGTTGTGCATTCACACTTTGGCCTATAACTAACAGTATTAATGACTGAGCAAGATTGTTTCTCCTTTTTTCACATTTATTTATCATGTAGATAATTTTCCCCTGTGCTTTGGCCATTCACATCCCTTTGTTATTTGCCTTATAGATTTGTAAAATATTTTCACAGAAAAACAACATTAACTCTTTATGTATTATAAATCTCACAAAATTTTTTTAAAAATTTTGTTCTTGAGATTTTGTTTTCTCAACAGAAGTTTTTATTTTTCTAATTTTTATTCTTTATTCTTATTTTTTGAAATACTCTCACTCTGTAGTCAGGCTAGAGTGCAATGGCACAATCTCGGCTCAATACAACTTCTGACTCCCCAGTTCCAGCAATTCTGACACTTTACAGGCAGGCTCCACCACGCCCAGCTAATATCTGTAGTTTTAGTAGACATAAGTGTTCACCATGTTGGCCAGGTCTCTATCTCCTGACCTCGTGATCCACTCACCTCAGCCTCCCAAAGTGTTGAGATTATAGGCATGAACCACTGCACACAGCCAGTTTTTAGTTTTCATGTAGTCAAGCTTAAGTACCTTTCAACTATATGGAAGAATTTTAACCCAAATTTCGTAAATTCAGCTTCATTCTTTTAATATTTCCTGTTTTGGTTTTAAATATAAAGAAAATTGATATATTTAGAATGTGAGGATGTGTGAGCGAAGTATAGGGTTGGTTAGGTAGGAATCTAGAGTAGTTAGGGAACACTTTTAAATTGCAATTGTTCAGAAAGAAGTAGATTACAGCCATATCTTATAGGTTGGTGATAGAATAACATCAAAAGTACAGACATGAGACTATTTGAGATGATTTTCACAACTGTTACTTAACGAATTTTACTTGACTTATTGATGAAGGAAAATAATGGAGCAAACGCTGTCTTCCGAGAACATTACATAGGTGTTTGGAACAATAGAATTGTGTTGTTTGTTTTTTTTTTTTTAACCAAGGATTTACATAATAGAGGCAGCATTTTAGCAGTGATTTAACATAAAAAATCTTCCAGTCAAACTCAAGTAAATCAGATTTATATGACTCACAGAAATAACATCAAGCTTTATTAGTAATTCCAAGAGTATAAATTATATTTCAGGAAAAGCAAGTGCAAGTCCAGAGGACTGAGGAGAACTTCCTACATCCTTCCTTCCAGCATGAAACATTTATTCCCTGACCTAGCATAGATAGCGTTTCAGAATGAGGTAAATGGGTTGTCATCAAATACCAGAGACCATTTAAGTCTAGGAAATATTTCCATTTCATATATCACCTCATATGTTTTCCAGGGAACCATGTCTCTTAAATTCATAGATTCTGGATTTATAGTAATACAAGGAGTTTTTGACTAGGGACATCTTATTAAGAACATTGCATAGATAAGGAACCTAAGAAACATGATTAGTTTATTTTCATGGAGGTTAATTTATTATGTTGGCCAGGAAGTCAGACTTGTTCCCTGATTCTTCTCTCCCCAGAGAGCATCCTCTGGTAAAAGGTGTGAATGGATCACAAGACAGTCACTTCAACTCCTTCTGACCCAAGAGTGATGAATGTGACTTAGGTATAGTAGAGTTCATAACCAGCAAATTGTGTCGGGATAGGAGATCAGACAATTCATTGTGGGTAGCTGTAGAGAGCAAAGGGAAATAAATGTGTTATTTCATTTCAAAGCTGTTTTATGATCCTCTTAAAAACAACAAAACAAACTAAAAACTTCCTAAAGCTACATTTCCATGTAATGAAAAAGCTTTGACAATTAAAGTCAATCTCCATCCACTTTATACAGGAGTTGAATATACTTCCCCTAACAAATTATCAAGAAAAATAAGTATGCACATGAAATTATGTTAGTTTATACAAAAGGTGAATAAAACTGTGACATAAAAGAATTATCAAATACATAAAAGTTAGCATTGCCAAGTTTTCACCAATCCTGACCTTTTCATCAATACATTAATTTGGCTCAGAGATATTTATCTGCCTGCAGCAAGATATACAGCTTCCTTCTTTCCAAATATTGGGTTGAAAGCTGAGTTAAGATATTAACAAGGAATTGGGAAATAGGGAAAAACTGTAACTATCTGTTTTATTTGAAAAATAAAAACCTGTCTCCAAGAAGAAAAGTCCATTCTACCTGTTGCTAACAGCAGTCAAGTAGACGTGTTTAAAATTAAAAAAAAAAAAAAGAAGAAGAAAAGAAAAAAACTCCTTTTTTTTTTTTTTCATCTAGAGTTTAATAGCCTTGTTTTGGCTTTTGCTATTACTGCTGCAGGTGCTTTGATTTTTGCTTCTGAATTATAATTACCTCTAAAGGAAATGGGAGGTGGTACCGCACTATTCTGTCTAATTTCCTTTGATTTTCTTCTTCAGAACTTATTTTTTTCCTTTAAACCTTTGCTCCACATATTTTATTTGTGTTACTGCACAAGCTGTGGGACATAATAAGCAGCACTTTAGCACCATTCTGTTCTTTACTCATGGTGGATAAATCACAGCAGAGTCGCTAACAGCTTGTGACTGACAATCTTCCCTGATAGGCAATCTGTGATCCTTTCAGCCTTTTACTAATAAGCTCATTAGGCAAGAATGGCTAGAAATCCTTTCTGGGATGTGGCAATGATCCTCAGCAAATTCAGTGCATGTCTGACCACTCAAACTTTAGAGAATCAATCTTTCCTCAATCAAAACTTTGTCAAGTCCTGGTGAATGTCTGCTGAAGGTTACTGATTTTTTTTTAATAAAACTTTGTCAGAAAAATCAAGAAAGCTTTCTAGTCTAATAAAAGTCAAGGGGACTTTTTTCCTAAACCATGTTGGTGTTTATTTTTTTTTAAATCTTGGTGAATCGGCATCTGAAAATGTTTATCAAATGTTCAAAGTTGCCATAATTTTTAAATTAAAATTGAAAGATGGTTTACTACTCAGCAATTCAGTGAGCAAAAGAGAAAAGAAGTTGAGTTGAACTGAGATATTCTGATTTTTACCATTGGTTAGATTCATGTGTATCTTGTCATGAATAATGAAAGTTTAGCTGGAAATTATAATAAACGCAATAAGAAGAATTATCTATACTTCATGGATATTAGTTAATGATAAATTAATATTGTCTTACAGGGACTAAAACAATGTAAAATTTACTCATATGTATATCTAACCCAATTATAGTCCAATTTTTTTACTTAAATCTTGTTCTCAGATTTATAGGACAAAATAAAAATTTAGTTCCAACTTTATTACAGGAAATTTTTTTTTTAAATCTGCACCTGACATGAATTATATGCTATGATTCTTCATTAATATGAGATTATAAAAATGGAACTGAGAGAAATGAACAGGAAACAATTAAAGGTTTTGTTTTTGGGTCATTCATCAAGTTACTCAAATTGATAGAAATTTGAAAAAATACAAATCAAATAAGTAGTGTATTTACAGTGAAGAAAATTTAATCTTAGGCAGGAATTAAAGAAAAACCTAGCAATTAAGTAGAACCGAAATTATATGAGCCATGTATGTCTATTTATTTTCTTATTTAATTTCATTGAAATAGCTTTTTAATACTGATGGATACATTACTGAAAATCTAAATATAGTATTTGAAATTAATTGATATTGATAATTAACATATTACAAAGTTAATAGAAAGAGACAGAGAGAGAGAGAGAGAGAGAGAGAGAGAGAAAGGAAGAGAGAGAGAGAGAGTGGGAGAGAGAGGATCTCCAGAGAAGACAGATGTAGAAAGAAGATGTAGTGCCATTACATGGGCAAGTATTTAAAAATAACCAATCAAACAAATCAAAACAAACAATAAATTAAATGTTCATTAGAAGTAAAAATTATAAATGTAAATATACTGCTATATTGAGGGACAAGAAGTGAGCATTGTTTAATGTTTTAAATATCTGAGGAACTCTAGAGACGGTAACTCATATTTCTACTGTTTACAAAAGCTGTCAGGTGAAGCCTATATTTGAAATTCTAATTATTTTCTTATCAGTCACACAAGTAGCAGTGAGTCAACCAATAGGACTCATCAATAGGAAGGAACAGTTTCTAACTGCAGAAGTACATTGTCGAGGTGGCCTGACTTTACCAGATAGACTCTACGGTGCCTCACTGCTCCATTTAATATCCAACTTGACCTATATTTTCAAGCTTGGACATGATATTTAAACATCTCCCTAATTGCTTGGTTTCAGCAAGAATCTGTCTGAAAATAAATGGAAACACATATTAATTTATAATCTTACCAAACCTCAGTAAATTATTGCATTACAAATCACTAAAGAGATCGCTCATTTCTCTTCATTTATTTCTGTTTTCCTCTGAGGATCACACAGAGGAGTTAATTACTAAGTTACTATTATTTACAGTGATGTCAAGAAATTTTATGGCACAATAAATATAGTCTAGAATTCCATTTAGAAAAACATTTTACTTCCACACACATAAATGCTTTTTTAAATTATTCCATTATAATTCTAATTAACTAAATACCTCCTAAAATTTAGGTAATTGGATATATGAGGTCTAAACTTGGAGTTAGAAAGCCCTTGGAGTTTTCATAAAACCAGTCTTATAAAAATTGATTAAAGCTGACAAATTACTACCAGAAGAAATGAACTTAATTTACTCGAAAAACTAGAAATACAGATTTTTTAAAAGTCAATAAAATTATCATTTTTGACAATGCTGTACAGTCATTTTAAGCCTATCACTAGATATGAATTGAACACATTGTGGCCCATAAAAATAAGTTGCTACTACTTTTAGAGTCAAAGCCTTCTCATTTCTTCTAGTAGTAGCCTCAAACTTAGAAAAAGTAGACAAAATACATAACAGAGATAATTTGATAGGCGTCTTGCCAAGTATGAATTAAATTCACACAGTGAAAGAGATAACTGGATCTCTCTCCTTTTCTTTCTTCCTCTCTTCCACTTCTCTCTCTGTCTCTCTCTTTCCTCATGAGTTAATTTGTATGAATTTAACTTGTACATGACAAGTTGCCTATCAGTTGATCTCTACTGTGTACTTTATTTTTTCTACGTTTGAGGCTACTACTCAAAGAAAAGTAAAGACTTTGACTCTAAAAGGAATAGCATATTATTCTTATGGGTCACGAAGTATTCAATTTATATCCAGTTATACGTTTAAAATGACTCTATACAGCAATGTAATAAAAATACAATTTTGTTGATTTTTCTTTCATCTTTATTCCTAGTTTTTTAAGCAGATTAAGTTTTTTCTTCTGGGTGCAATTTGTCAGGATTAATCAATTTTCATAAGATAGATTTTATGCAAACTCCAAGGGCTTTATAATTTTTGGAGGATAAGGTTAAAAGGGGTATTTTCAACTGTACCCCCTCATTACTTTAAATATATATTAATGAAATAAAAATAATTTTAAAATTTCTTTCTTTTTTTATTCAACAGTTCTTGTCTTTATTTTTTTTATTTTTTTAAATTGCGTTTTAGGTTTTGGGGTACATGTGCAGAACATGCAAGATAGTTGCATATGTACACACATGGCAGTGTGTTTTGCTGCCTTCCACACCTTCACCCACATTTGGCATTTCTCCCGATGCTATCCTTCCCAGCTCCCCCCCCTGCTGTCCCTCACCTATTCCCCCCAATAGACCCCAGTGTGTGGTACTCCCTTCCCTGTGTCCATGTGTTCTCATTGTTCATCACCCACCTATGAGTGAGAATATGTGGTGTTTCATTTTCTATTCTTGTGTGAGTTTGCTGAGATTGATGTTCTCCAGATTCATCCATGTCCCTACAAAGGACACGAACTCATCATTTTTGATTGCCACATAATATTCCATGGTGTATATGTGCCACATTTTCCCAGACCAGCCTATCATCGATGGGCATTTGGGTTGGTTCCAGGTCTTTGCTATTATAAACAGTGCTGCAATGAACATTCGTGTGCATGTGTCCTTATAGTAGAACGATTTATAGTCCTTTGGATATATACCCAGTAATGGGATTGCTGGGTCAATTGGAATTTCTATTTCTAGGTCCTTGAGGAATCACCACACTGTCTTCCACAATGGTTGAACTAATTTACACTCCCACCAACAGTGTAAGAGTGTTCCTATTTCTCCACATCATCTCCAGCATCTGTTGTCTCCAGATTTTTTAATGATCGCCATTCTAATTGGGGTGAGATGGTGTCTCAATGCAGTTTTGATTTCCATCTCTCTAGTGACCAGTGATGATGAACATTTTTTCATACGTTTGTTGGCCTCATGTATGTCTTCTTTTGTAAAGTGTCTGTTCATATCCTTTGCCCATTTTTGAATGGGCTTGTTTGTTTTCTTCTTGTAAATCTGTTTCAGTTCTTTGTAAATTCTGGATAACAGCCCTTTGTCAGATGGGTAAACTGCAAAAATTTTTTCCCATTCTATTGGTTGCTGATTCACTCTAGTGACTGTTTCTTTTGCCGCACAGAAGCTGTAGAGTTTGATTAGGTCCCATTTGTCTATTTTGCTTTTGTTGCCAATGTTTTTGGTGTTTTGTTCATGAAGTCCTTGCCTACTCCTATGTCCTGAATGGTTTTGCCTAGATTTATTTCTAGGGTTTTTATGGTGCCAGGTCTTATGTTTAAGTCTTTAATCCATCTGGAGTTAATTTTAGTGTAAGGTGTCCAGTTTCTGGTTTCTGCACATGGCTAGCCAGTTTTCCCAACACCGTTTATTAAACATGGGGTCCTTTCCCCATTGCTTGTTTTTGTCAGGTTTATCAAAGATTGTATGGTTGTAGATAAGCTGTGTTGCCTCCGATGCCTCTGTTCTGTTCCATTGGTCTATATCTCTGTTTTGGTACCAGTACCATGCTGTTTTGATTACTGTAGACTTGAAGTATAGTTTGAAGTCTGGTAGTGTGATGCCTCCTGCTGTGTTCTTTTTGCTTAGATTTGACTTGGCTATGCAGGCTCTCTTTTGGTTCCATATGAACTTCATAGTGGTTTTTTCCAGTTCTGTGAAGAAAGTCAGTGGTAGCTTGATGGAGATAGCGTGGAGTCTGTAAATTACTTTGGGCAGTATGGCCATTTTCACGATATTGATTATTCCTAACCATGAACGTGGAATGTTTCTCCATCTGTTTGTGTCCTCTCTTATTTCGTTGAGTAGTGGTTTGTCGTTTTCCTTGAAGAGGTCCCTTACATTCCTTGTAAGTTGTATTCCTAGGTAGGTATTTATTCTCTTTGTAGCAATTGTGAATGGCAGTTCGTTCTTGATTTGGCTCTCTTTAAGTCTGTTATTGCTGTATAGAAATGCTTGTGATTTTTGCACATTGATTTTATATCCTGAGACTTTGCTGAAGTTGCTTATCAGTTTCAGGAGTTTTTGGGCAGAAGCAATGGGGTGGGTCTTCTCGATATACTATCATGTCGTCTGCAAATAGAGACAATTTGGCTGCCTCCTTTCCTATTTGAATACCCTTTATTTCTTTTTCTTGCCTGATTGCTCTGGCTAGAACTTCCAGTACTATGTTGAATAGGAGTGGTGAGAGAGGGCATCCTTGTCTCATGTCGAATTTCAAAGGGAATGCTTCCAGTTTTTGCCCATTAAGTATGATATTGGCTGTTGGTTTGTCATAAATAGCTTTTATTATTTTGAGATACGTTCCATCAATACCAAGTTTATTGAGGGATTTTAGCATAAAGGGCTGTTGAATTTTGTCAAAGGCCTTCTCTGCGTCAATTGAGATAATCATGTGGTTTTTGTTTTTTGTTTCTGTTTATGTGGTGAATTACATTTATAGACTTGCGTATGTTGAACCAGCCTTGCATCCCCAGGATGAATCCTACTTGATCATGATGGATAAGTTTTTTATTGTGCTGTTGCAATCGGTTTGCCAGTATTTTATTGAAGATTTTTGCATCTATGTTCATCATGGATATTGGCCTGCAGTTTTCTCTTCTTGTTGAGTCTCTGCCAGGTTTTGGTATCAGGATGATGTTGGTCTCATAAAATGATTTGGGAAGGATTCCCTCTTTTTGGATTATTTGGAATAGTTTCAGAAGAAATGGTACCAGGTCCTCTTTGTGTGTCTGGTAGAATTCGGCTGTGAACCCATCTGGAACTGGGATTTTTTTTGTGTGGGAGGCTCTTAATTGCTGCCTAAACTTCAGACCTTGTTATTGGTCTATTCATGGTTTCTGCTTCCTCCTGGTTTAGGCTTGGGAGGACACAGGTGTCCAGGAATTTATCCATTTCTTCCAGGTTTACTAGTTTATGTGCATAGAGTTGTTTGTAATATTCTCTGATGATGGTTTGAATTTCTGTGGAATCTGTGGTGATTTCCCCTTTATCGTTTTTTATTGCATCTATTTGGTTGTTCTCTCTTTTCTTTTATATCAGTCTGGCTAGTAGTCTGTCTATTTTGTTGATCTTTTCGAAAACCAGCTCTTGGATTTATTGATTTTTTGAAGGGTTTTTCAGATCTCTGTCTCCTTCAGTTCTGCTCTGATCTTAGTTATTTCTTGTCTTCTGCTAGGTTGTGAGTTTTTTTATCTTGCTCCTCTAGCTCTTTCAATTTTGATGATAGGGTGTCAATTTTGGATCTCTCCACTCTTCTCATATGGGCTCTTATTGCTATATATTTTCCTCTAGAGACTGCTTTAAATGTGTCACAGAAATTCGGGTATGTTGTGTCTTCATTCTCGTTGGTTTTGAAGAACTTCTTTATTTCTGCCTTCATTTCATTGTTTATCCAATCAACATTCAAGAGCCAGTTGTTCAGTTTCCAAGAAGCTGTGCAGTTCTGAGTTAGTTTCTGAATTTTGAGTTCTAACTTGATTTCGCTATTGTCTGAGAGACTGTTTGTTATGATTTCCGTTGTTTTGCATTTGCTGAGGAGTGCTTTACTTCCAATTATGTGATCAATTTTGTGTAGGTGTGATGTGGTGCTGAGAAGAATGTATATTCTGTGGATTTGGGGTGGAGAGTTCTGTAAATGTCTATCAGGTTTGCTTGTTCCAGGTCTGAGTTCAAGCCCTGGGTATCCTTGTTAATTTTCTGTCTGATTGATCTGTCTAATATTGACAGTGGAGTGTTAAAGTCTCCCACTATTATTGTGTGAGAGTCTAAGTCTCTTTGTAAGTCTTTAAGAAGTTGCCTTATATATCTGGGTGCTCCTGTATTGGGTCCATATATATTTAGGATCGTTAGCTCTTCTTGTTTTATCAATCCTTTTACCATTATGTAATGTCGTTCTGTGTCTCTCTTGATCTTTGTTGCTTTAAAGTCTATTTTATCAGAGACGAGAATTGCAACTTCTGCTTTTTTTTGCTCTCCATTTGCTTGGTAAATCCTCCTCCATCTCTTTATTTTGAGCCTTTGTGTATCCTTGCATGTGAGATGGGTTTCCTGGGTACAGCACACTGATGGGTTTTGGCTTTTTATCCAATTTGCCAGTCTGTGTCTTTTGATTGGTGCATTTAGCCCATTTACATTTAGGGTTAATATTGTTATGTGTGAATTTGATACTGCCATTTTGATGCTAGCTGGCTGTTTTGCCCATTAGTTGATGCAGATTCTTCATTTTGTTGATGCTCTTTAGCATTTGGTATGTTTTTGGAATGGCTGGTACTGGTTGTTCCTTTCTATGTGTAGTGCCTCTTTCAGGAGCCCTTGTAAAGCAGGCCTGGTGGTGACAAAATCTCTGAGTACTTGCTTGTTTGCAAAGGATTTTATTTTTCCTTCACTTATGAAACTCAGTTTGGCTGAATATGAAATTCTGGGTTGAAAGTTCTTTGCTTTAAGAATTTTGGCCGGGCGCGGTGGCTCAAGCCTGTAATCCCAGCACTTTGGGATGCCGAGGTGTGTGGATCACGAGGTCAAGAGATCGAGACCATCCTGGTCAATATGGTGAAACCCCATCTCTACTAAAAATACAAAAAATTAGCTGGGCACGGTGACACATGCCTGTAATCCCAGCTACTCAGGAGGCTGAGGCAGGAGAATTACCTGAACCCAGGAGGCGGAGGTTGCGGTGAGCCGAGATCGCACCATTGCACTCCAGCCTGGGTAACAAGAGCAAAACTCCATCTCAAAAAAAAAAAGAACTTTGAATATTGGCCCCCACTCTCTTCTGGCTTGTAGAGTTTCTGTTGAGAGATCTGCTCTGAGTCTGATGGGCTTCTCTTTGTGGGTGACCCAACCTTTCTCTCTGGCTGCCCTTAGCATTTACTCCTTCATTTCAACCGTGGTGAATCTAATGATTATGTGCCTTGGGATTGCTCTTCTTGCAGAATATCTTTGTGGTGTTCTCTGCATTTCCTGGCCTTGGATATTGGCCTGCCTTGCTAGCTTGGGAAAATTTTCCTGGATAATATACTGAAGAGTATTTTGTAGCTTGGATTCATTCTCTTCATCACATTCAGGTACACCTATCAAATGTAGATTAGGTCTCTTCACATGGTCCCACATTTCTTGGAGACTTTGTTCATTCCTTTTTGCACTTTTTTCTCTAATCTTGGCTTCTTATTTTCACTGAGTTGATCTTCAACTTCTGATATCCTTTCTTCTGCTTGGCCAATTTGGCTGTTGAAACTTGTGCATGCTTCACAATGTTCTCATGTTGTGTTTTTCAGCTCCTTCAATTCATTCATATTCCTCTCTAAGTTGTCCATTCTTGTTATCATTTCCTCAAATCTTCTTTCAAATGTTTTTTCAAGGTTTGACCCACCTCTGTATTGGTAGAGTCTGTCTGTTATGGCGGGTTGCCTCGGCAACGGCAGGCTGTGTCAGAAATGGGAGAGTACCTCATTAGGGGCGGAATGTCTCAGTAATGGCGGTCACCCCTCCCCCACCGAGGTGCACCATCCTGGGTTCAGCTGTGCCCACCGTGAAACTCTCAACTCTGAGCATTTTGATTCGCTGTTTCCTTTGTCCCTGTGGGGGTGGGACCCCTCCCCAAACCTGATCACCTGGCTCCCTGCCTCAGAGCCCTTTTGCTTTTTTTAAAGTTGAATGGTTGACTCTCTCCCAGGTATTTCAGTC
Organism: Saguinus oedipus; assembly: GCA_031835075.1. Taxonomy (NCBI): domain Eukaryota; kingdom Metazoa; phylum Chordata; class Mammalia; order Primates; family Cebidae; genus Saguinus; species Saguinus oedipus. Next base: position 58,344,307 of record CM063182.1, read on the forward strand.
ACCTGCTGAAAGGGCAATGGGATCTCTGTAATTTCTCATGCAGCAACCCACTGTGCCAGCTCACACTTCGCTTCCTGGGAATCTCCTGGCCGGGCTCACTGTCAAAGTCCTGTTTAATCAGATGAATATGCTAATCTGCCCTCCCAAATCTCAAATTGCCAGTTTAACAGGGCACCCAGACCAATGCATCTTGTGCAGAGTTCTGCTGTGCTGCGGCTCCAGCCGAAACATCCGCGCCAGCCAAAACAACTGTGCTGGCATCCTGTGTCTCTCCTGCACCTCGGAATTTCCCTGTCCTGTGGGCAACAAAGATTCGTCTGGTAATATGGCATGAACTCACCCTCTGCACCTTCACTGGGAGCTGCAATCCTGAGTTGCTTCTACAGCACCATCTTCCCCCACTCCCGTCTAAAATTTATTTCATTTTCAACCAATAATCCCAACTTACAATGTGGTTATATCCCAATAAATGCATAACTCAAAAATGGTATGTCAAAATGCATTTGATATTTCCATAAACTCATCATGAAGTAGAAAACATCATGTCAAACCATGTTTTACTTTCAAAAATTTTCAAAGCATTTTAACCAGGAATAGATTCTATCTCAATAATCCACTTTTTTGCTCATCCAACGGAAGCCACTCCTCATTTTTTAAAGTTTGATCATATGATTGCAGCAATTAAGTCACATCTACAGGCTCCAGTTTCAATTCTATCTCTTTTGCTATTTCTGCAACATATGCAGTTATTTCTTCCACTAAGCCGTAAACCTCCCAAAACCTTACAAAAATGTACTTTTTAAATTGTAAGACATGAAAATAGAAATAACTCTTTTTAAGCTGCTGAATGGATATTGCGTTAGCAGGCACGAAAACAACATTAAGTTCCTTGTACACTTCCTGCAGACCTCTTGGTTGCCCAAGTACACTGCCAATGAGAGGTAATATTTTGGAAGAATTTTTTTTTGAGGGTAGGTCTCAACAGCAAACTTAAAATATTTAGCAAATCATACTATAAAAGATGTACTGTCATTGGTCTTTGTTGTTCTATTTGTATAGCACAGGTAGAGCACATTTTTCATGATTCTCAAAGGCTCTAGGATTTTCACAATGGAAAATGAGCATTGGCTTCAACTGTAAGTTGCCAGCTGTATTAACCCCTAACAAGAGAGTCGCCCATCCTTTGAAACTTTAAATCCAGGCATTGACTTCTCTCTAGCTGAGAGAAAGTCTGAGATGGAGTGTTCATTGAATGGAAAGCTGTTTTCTCTATATTGAAAATCTATTGTTTAGTGTAGCTACATTTTGTAAATTGTCTTAGGTAGATTTTGATAACTTCTGAAGCTTCTACTTTAGTACTTGATGCTTGCTTCACCTTTAACTTTTATGTTATGTCAATGGCTTCTTTTCTTCAGCTTCTTGAACCAACCACTGCTAGCCTTCGGTGTTTCTTCGGCAGCTTCCTCACCTCTCTCAAGCTTCATAGAATTGAAGAGAGTTAGGGCCTTTCTCTGGATTAGGCTTTTGTTTAAGGGACCATTTTGACTGGTTTGATCTTCCATCCAAACCATGAAAACTTTCTTCATGTCAGCAGTAAGGCTATTCACTTTCTTACCATTTATGTATTGACTGAAGTAAAACTTTTAATTTTCTTCAAGAATGTTTTCTTTCCATTGAAAACCTGGCTGTTTGGTGTAATAAGCATAGCTTTCAGTCCATATTGGCTTTCAACATGCCTTCCTTAATAGGCTTAATCATTTTTAGTTTTTATTTAAAGAGAGAGATGTGCGACTCTTTCTTTCCTTTGAACACTAGGTGAAATAAACAAATAATTGAACACATAGAGCCTATTGTGGGATTATAAATTAGCCTGTTTTCAGTATTATTTTGTCTCATGTAAAAGGGGGGTTTCAGGAGAGGGAGAGAGATGGAGGAATGACCAGAGGATGGAGCAATTAGAAGACAAAGAACCTTTAGAGATTAAGTTTGATTTTTTTATATGGTCATGGATTGTGGTGCCCCAAAACATCTCTAACAGTAAGTATAATAATAATGAAAAAGTTTGAAATATTGCAAGAATTACCAAAATGTGATAGAGACACAACGTGAGCTCATGCTGTTGGAAAAATGGTGGTGAAAGACTTGTTCACTACAGGGTTGCCACAACCTTTCATTTTATAAAAGAGGCAATATCCACAAAGCACAATAAAGCAAAGCCTTTAAAAACAAGGTGTGACTGGACATCGCCAGCAGAACTGATCTCAAGGAACGTGACAAGAGTTCTTAGAGAAGAAAAAAAATGACACTATATAAATATATGAGAGAATGACAGCCAGAAATGAGAGAGCCAGAATGAAAGCCAGAAATAATGGGAAATCATTTGTAAGGTCAATGTATAAGAAATTTTATTAGCATTCAAGTATATTTAAAAAGTAATTGGTTGCTAAAATAAAGATGAAAACAATGTAACATAGGATATATAACATATACAAGAATAAAGCATATGGTAACAATTGTATGAGTGAAAGAAAAAAATGGAGGTATATCATTTTAAAGCTTCTTTATCTTACATGATTTGTGAAATGTTATAATAGAAATTGATAGTAGACTGTAATGAGTCAAGTATGTACACTGTAAACCCCAAATCAAACCCTGAAAGATAAAAAAATAAAGTTACACCTAGTTAGTTTAAAAGATAGAAAGGAATAATTAAAAATTGCTTAAGTCAAAGAAAGATGAACCAAGAAGAGTTGCACATGAATTGTACAGTTAAATAGATGAATTATATGGTATGCGAATTGCATCCCACTAGATAAAGTTGTTATGGAAAAAGAAAAACGAAAAGCATTAATAGGACACATGACCACCCTTCCTTTGTGGAAATGGCTTCTGTGCAGTAGCTTTGACTGAACAGAAACATCCAACATTGAGTTATTGATCTTTCATGGATATTTTCAACCTTATTCACACACCTGGCTCCTGGGTATCACTGGATGCACCACAGGATTATGAAAGATGAAAAATATAATGGAAATCAAAGAATTTGTTGTAGGTTAAATTGTGTCTGCCAAAAATGTATATGTTGAATATTGGGAGGTTAGTATTTCAACATATAAATCTGACTGTATGTGAAGACGGGTCTTTAACATGGAATTAAGTTAAAGTACGTCCATTAGATTGGTTCCTAAATCAACATGACCAGTGTCTTTATAAGAAGAGGAGATTAGAATACAGATTCACACAGAGGAAAGAGCATATGAAAACGCTGGGAGGACGAAACCAGTATCTACAAGCCAAGAAGAGATGTCAGGAACAGATCCTTCCCTCCCAACCCTTAGGTGGCAAAACCTTGTCAACAGATTCATCTTAGACTTCAAGCCTGCAAAACTAAGACAGAAATTTTCATGTGTTTGAGCCACCCATCCTGTCATACTTTGTTCATGCAGCCTTAGCAAACTAATGCTGAGGCCCTGAAGTTAAAAGAAAGAGCAGTGTTTGAAAAGCACCAGAGTTGCTTGTTGTCTTTGCAGTGGCTTCTGTGTTCTATAGAAATGAAGAGTGTCTGTTATTATTGGTAACAAAGTGCAATGGAAGTAATAAATCTAGAATAAGAACCAAAAAAAAAAAAAAAAAAAAAAAAACCAAAGCAATAACAACACAACCAGGACAAATAGGAAATAAGCATAAAATGATTAAAAACATCTATATCAAGGATTACATCAAATATATATGTTCTAAATGTATTATTAATCATAATGGCAAAAACGCAATGACTTTTGCACCAACATAATAAAATGCAAAGCTGTCTGGGCACAGTGGCTCACACCTGTAATCCCAGCACATTGGCAGGTTGAGGCAGGTGGATCAGTTGAGACCAGGAGTTTGAGATCAGCCTGGCCAATATGGTGAAACCCTGTCTCTATTAAAAATACAAAAATTAGCTGGGTGTGGTGGCAGACATCTGTAATCCCAGCTACTTGGGAGACTGAAGCAGGAGAACTACTTGAACCCAAGAGATGATATTGCAGTGAGCTGATATTGCACCACTTCATTCTGGCCTGGGTAACAAGAGCAAAACTCTGTCTCAATAGAAAATTACCCCCTCCAAAAATAAAAATAAAAATTGGTTGGACATGGTGTACTCCAGCCTGGGTGACAGAGCGGGACCATGTCAAAGAAAAAAAAGGTATGTCACATGGGAGAAGTCCAAGGCTTAACTATATGCTATGAGACATGCATTAAACATTAAGCACATAAGATAGAAGAAAACAATTAAAAACATTATGAGATGCTAAAACTAATTCAAAAACCTAGAGAGGCTATAGTTGCTCAATTAACAGAGATATCAGAGCAAATAATATTAGTATTAACAGAGATATCAGAGCAAGTAATATTAGAATTAAAGAACGTCATTTCATAATGGTGAAGTGTCAATTCCTCAGAGGCTTGCCAATCTTAAAAGCTTATGCGCTAAATGGTAGAGCTTCAAAAATATATTTAAAAAACAGATACAGTTAAATGGAGAAATGTACAATTTCACAATTTATAGTTGAAGATTTCAGTAACTATCTCTCGATAATTGGTAGAATAAGAGAACAGAAAGTAATTCAAATTATAGAAGATTTGAATATCATTGCCAAGCAATGTGATCACAGAAACTACACCCAGCAATAGGAAAAGACACATTATTTTATTGTACATGCAGACCTAGTGCATACAGACCTTACACAATGATAGACAAATTCAGGGCCATAATGGTCTCAATCTGTTTGAAAGTATTTACTCCAGATAAAGTATGTTCACTGCTGATGGGATAATTAAATTAGAAATCAATAACAAAGGGAACTACTAGGACTCACCAAATATTTGGTAACAGATTATCATACTTCTAAATAACATGGTTTTCAGAAGAAAAAAATAGAAAGTATGTTGAACTGACAGGAATTGAAATTAAAATCTATGTAAGTTAGATAGAAATAGTAAATTAAACCCAAAATAAATAAAAGAAAGACAATTATAAAGATTAAAGTAAATGAATTAAAGTAAACAGAATCAGATACAAATCAGTGAAACCAAAAGCTGGTTCTTTAAGAAAATCAATAAAATTAATAATCCTAAATTTTTTTGTTTTAGGAAAAAAGTAAGTTACAATTTACCTTATGAAAATACATAAATGATATTTCTATAGATGCTACAAATATTAAAAGAATAATAAAGGAATATTATTAACAACTTCGAAAGTTACATGAGATAGACAAATTTCTAGAAATATACAATCTACCAAATTTTAATTAAGAATAAAAAGACAACTCAAATAGACCCATAATTAATGGAATTACATATGTAGTTACAAATCATCCCCCAACACAATGCCTTAATTATGAATTTTACCTCAAACTTACTAGAAAGTAGTAATAACAATTATACACAGTCTCTTCCAGAAAAATTAAAAGGAGTAAATACTTTCAGACTCATTTTATTATACCAGTATTACCAAAACGAGACAAAGATATTACAAGAAAATAAAACCCAAATATTCATCATGATTCTAGGTGCAAGTCTTCATAACAGCCAATTAAGAATCATAAAATAGTTTCCTTTACAAAAGGAACTCTTGTAAAAGCAAAAGGATCAGGCACACATGAGGAAAAAGTATTTGAAAACATTTATCTACAAGACTGGTATCTAAAATATATAAAGAACTGTTTCTGTAATTAAAGGACATCCAACCTAAATTTTAAAAGTGCTTTTAAAAATGCTTATCATCATTAGTCATTCGAGAAATGCAAATTAAAATCACAATGGGATACCAGTTCACACTCATTAGAGTGGCAATAATAAAAATAAAAGTAAAAAATGTTGACAAGAATGTAGATAAATGAGAACCTTCATATATCACTGGTAGAAGTTGAAATGGTATAGCCCCTTTGGAAATCAGTTTGAAATTTTCTTGAAAAATTGAACCTATATTTGCCATAGAACGCAGCAATTCTGCTACTAGGTATGTCCCTGAGAGAAATGAAAACATGATTACACAAAGAGTTGCATGCCATAGGATCATTATTCATAGAACTAAGCCCACCTGAAACGGAAATGACACAAATTTATCCATCAATTGGCTAGTGGATAAACCGAATATGATATATTCATGCAATGGGATCACATTCAGGAACAAAAATGAATGAGTTATTGATACATGCTAGAATATAAATGGACCTCAAAAACATTATACTAATCAAGGGTAGAAAAACTTCGTCAAAGATCAGCTAGTAAATAACTTGGGCTTGGTAAGCCACGTACAATCTTTATACATATTTTTGTCTCTTCTTCAATCTTTAAAAATGTAAAAATTATTCTTAGCTTATGAGCCGTTGGCTGTATTTGGCCCACAGCCTATAGTTTACTGTTTCCTGTGCTAAGTAAAGTTAATCAGATTTTAAAAATACACAGAATTCAAAGGAATATCTATAGTGTATGCTAGCATCTGAAGGTTTGTGTCCTCCCCAAATTTTTACGTTGAAACTGAATCCCCAGTGCGATGGTACTAAGAGGTGGAGACTTTAGGAGCTAACCATGAATGGGCCTAAAAGAGGCCCACAAAAGGCTCTTTACCCTTCCCGCCAAGTGAGGAACGATAAGCAATATGTGTCTGATGCATATAAGCCACCTAATTTACAGTATTGTTTTTGTTACAAGCGTGAGTAGATTAAGCATGCTCCCTTTTTTGTAAGGAAAAGCTGATGTAAGAAATACACAGGTAGATGCTCATTTGTGCCAAAGGACACAGAGGAAAGATGAATCAGAACCCAATGAGATTAAGTTTCCTATGAGAAGTTTATGGAAATAGGTGAAAAGGAACGGAGGAGAGACACTTATTTGAGTATACCTTTTTATAAAATTCCACTCTGCATAAAGTGGCGATAGTTATATGCACACACGCACACACAAACATACGCAAATAAAATCAACAGTGGGCATGAGAAAAAAGGGCAGAAACCAAACACGAACAGATAAATCTTACTGTATTCAAAATGAATAATAAATAAGGTAACTAGACTGAGAGGAAGAAATAAGGCAGCTACATTCTGAAAACAGCGCGTTGACTGTACACCCTCAGGCGAAAGACAAGCTATCAACAAATATGCAACGTTCTGTAAATCTGAAGTGAGTTCTAAAAACGGTTTTAAAAAATAGAGTACTTATAAAGCTTTTAATTGTATTTTTAAATAAATTGTGATCATTTTTCGCAACAATTAAAAAGGAAATGGCGATGTCATGACGGGGTAATCAGCAGATTACACTATTTGTACTCCAAACAGTTTCTCAGATTGAGGACAGGCAGCTCTTGATTTTCTGTGATGGTGTGAGAAAGGTATAATTATTGATAAGTTAAGTAATACAAAGTTCTCATTTAAAATTACAATTTCTTGTCTTTTTTTTCTACTAAACAGCTCTCTGTCAAGTATTTTGGAGCCAAACAAGGTTGCAGAGCAGTTATAAAAGGCAGATTTGTGATAAGTCAAACCCGAAAGTGAAACTTGCTGTTCTACTGATTAGGATTTGAACCCTAGATAATTTCCATTAAATTTAAGATCCTCATCTTCCCTTCTATAAACTAATATGAACAATCCTCTAGGAAAGAAGCTGTAAACATTAAGTTACACAATTAATTTTAAGCATCAAGAATAAATCACAGTTCATGACAGGCCTTTGGGAAGGGAAAATTATTTTCATTGTTTCTATTAGTCGTCAGGTGAGCAGATTGTCTTGTTTCCTTGTGTAGCTGGTAATCCCTGTTCGTAAAATACAAAAACAGAATATGGCAAAATTTTAAAAATTACATTAAATTAATATTAAATTTCAGAAGAATAAAGATTCTATCTCCCTGTCTTTTTATAAGTTCCCTTTGTATCTCGCTCAAAAGAGAACAAAACACAAGCAGTTAGAATTAAAATCTCTGGATAGTGTGGATACTAAAATGTGAGACAACAAGTGTCTTTTAGTGAAAAATCTGTTCAGCAACTTGCAAAGAAAGCAATGTCATGAGATGAAGTAATAAGTTTTTTTTAAGCCAACAAATGATAAATTGCCATATGAGCTTTTTAGTTACAGCAATGGGTTTAATCATGTTGGGAACCAAAGAATCCCAAATGCATAAAATTTTCCTTAACTAAATTGAAATTACACCATCAAGTGTGAATGCTCTGTACACAAAAATGTGCAGACTGCAATATTTATGAGACTCCATTTGCAAATGACACTTACAATATGATTGTTGGCAAAATGACTAAATATGGAATTAAAACAGAGGCCAAGTAGACGTTTTACTGTAATGGAAACTTGCAAAGGTTTTGAGAAATGTGTGCCCTTTACAGCCTAGGGAAATGAGAGGGAAATACCACTTTGGAATAAGGGTGACGTTGTGGTCCAGAAGCTATCTGACTCATTTTTTACCTTTGAGATTGTGAGTTTATAATTGAGATCTCACTTCCTTCCTTTAAGAAAATAACTTAAAATTATATAACACAATGCATAAAATAGGTCAAATTGCTTTTATTAATGTTTAAATTAAGATTGCCAGAAAAGGTAGATAACCAACTAGTGACAGTATAAATGTCTCTGTTTAACAGATCATTCTCAATAACATTATGCAATCACACTGAGATACAGAAAAGGATTCTGAAAAGATATATTCTTAGATGAGAGCAGTTGTCACCATGAAGTAGAATTATCATATTTTCTTATTTTTCTTATTTTGATTAACTGTGTTTTCTTACTTTTCTCACTTTTATTGTATGATGAGATATGTAGATTTATCCTTCACTAAAATCTTTAACTTTTAGAATATATGACACAACAATGATACTTTTAAGGTGTTTTAACAATCACTTAAGCAATCTTGTTGGAAAACCTACTACAGTTCAGTATTAAGTATAGATATGTGATATAATCAGTTTCTTTTCTCCTCCTTGAGGCTAATTCTACTTCAAGTTCCCTCACGGCTTGCAATTTACATGATAAAACTACCAGTTTCCATAACTTTACCCCTACAAAATCCTATCTGAGTTACAAAATGTACATTCATAGGATTCTCCAATCCAGTGTCTTGGTGTTCTTTGTAAGCTGGAATCTGGGTCTTTATTTGCCCTGATAAAATAAACTATGCTCTTGTGCATTATACCACTTTTAAGAAGCACCAGAGTCACAAGAAAATGACCTGTTTAATTCTTTTTTTATTGTTTCATAGTGTGCAGAAAGTTAAACTAATATCTTAACCCGAGAAATAAGTCACACACAAAGTAAAAGATGAAAAAGAAAAGATTCCATGTACTATCTGTCAGTATGCACTTAACTATCGTCACCAACATAATAGCTTAAGGAGTTGACGTTTATTCCTGTGGCTACAGTAATATAAATACCCCAAATCCATGCAATGACTCTGTGGTGACTCCTGAAATCTCTCTAGAATCACTGGACAGTCTACTCCTGGGACCAAGGATGCTAGAGAAGTGTTTTTCTACCTCCCATTTACCTGCCAATTTCGCCACTGTCTAGGAATTTTTCTAAAATTATAAGCTTATTTATTTAAAAAAACTACTTTTTTACAATTTTAAAAATTACTTTCAAAAATAATTGTTTCTCCTCATTGCACACAACTTTGGGAACAAATCACATTGTATGATAGCTATTTTCTTCTTTGCTGTGTATTGTCTGTAACAGATCTCCATGAGTCGTCCAAAAAATGAAAATGCCCGTATTTGTTTTAGATAACACGCTGCTGTTAGCATTCATGTTTTCCTTGCAAAGACTGGCCATGTGACTGAGATTTGTGCAATGAAAAGGCAGAAGGGGTGGGTGCTACTTGCAAGACTGTTCTTCACCTCTTACTTAACTCTTCTGTGCAGACTTTCCTATTATATTTGTCACCAGAGGCCAAAGGATGCAGTGAAGGACTGGGAGCCCTAGGGAGGAAGCAGTCTAAGGAGTGGAGGACCTTCCCTGGTTGCTGCCCACCAGCATCCCACTGAGATACAAGTGAGAAACTCTGTTGTGTAATATCCACTGAGATTTGAGAGTTGTTTGTTACAGCAGTTAGCCTATTCTACAAGTAAGTCTTTTTCCAGTTTCAGTGTAAAAGCAAACAAGGCTGTTACTGCCTTAACTAATGTGCTTATGACATGCAGTACCATAAACTAGAAGCTCATGTGTCAACTTGCACTTTTAATGATACCATGGGCAACAAGCCGCTATAATCAAATTTGAGCTATTACTTCTCTGACTCCATTTACATAATATGAACCACATGGGGTGGAGAGGTTATATCTGGAGCACGAGAAGATGATTAGATTTTTTGAACAAATTGCACATAGAAAGTATAATCAGGATTTGATTGGCTCAGAGAACAAGAAAGTTTTTTCTGCTATATTTTGTCCTTAGATAGCTGAAAGAACCAGAAGTTCACTCTGTGTTTCTTTGAGTCCCTTGTGCCAGTGTACTCTTTTTATTTCCTAATATGCTCATAAGAATTCATAATATATTATTATTTTTCATTTAAAATGCATGCCTGTTTTAGAAAATACATTACTTATGGTAATTTCCACTGTACTCTAAAGAGCAATAGAAGAAATAAATTATTTTAAATGAATATATAATCTGGAATGTATCTCATTTTTAAAGCTACCTGGTATTTGCTGAGTTCCTATCTAGATAGTGAACGTAGCTTAAGGCATTTTGTCCTGTACATAAGGTGTACTCATCCATGTTCACATATGCATATGCGTGAATAATCAGCAAATAGCAATCCCGGTTCTCGTGTTGCTGACTTAGTATTGAGGAGGTGTTTCTCTGGAAACCTTTGTGCCACTTTCTCTTATTCTAGTCAAAACCGCTACCATCAACAAGAGTAAAAAATCCAGGGGCAGCCCCTTGGGGCAGAGTATAACTTGTGAAATATGCCCCTATTTCTCACAAATGCTCAGTGTATCACCTTCTGTAAAAAGGAAGAATTAAATCTTCAGTTTGCCCTTTATAGCTATGCTTTACAACATTTAACAATTTATCATTCCCAACTACAGTCAATAAGGATGTATTTTTATAAAGCTCTTCCAGATTCCCTTTGTTGTTTTCAGGATTTTCAATCTATCAAGCTATATGTACCATAAGCTCTGGAGCAGTGACCATTTTGGAAATAGAATCATCCTGTGGGGATGCCAGTTGGCCAAAGCTGGCTCTGTATTGAGGATGGGGTATCAGAAACTTTTCTGCCAGTTTTCAATCCCAAAGGTTTTTTAGTTCTGCTTACACTTAGAAGTCGAAAACTACAAGAGAAGATCACTGCCAATATAAAAGTGGGAAAAACCGTTTTGGATCCAACGAAGGAGAGCTAAATTCATAAGGTGAACAATTTCTAGTGTGGATAAGCCACTCCAAAGAAAGACATGTTGTGAAAAATTGTTTCACTTTTTGTCAGAGTGCTGGTGGGAGAGTTGGCAACCATAAAACCAACTTAGAAAAAAATTAAATGAAATTTTAATTAATTCTTAGAGGCCAAGCACAGGTGAGCATAAAATATTACGATCCCTGGGAGCTTCCGACTAGAGTAGAGGCTGCACTCTTCTCAGTACTGCTCAGCACTGCTTTCCACGGACTTCTACCAGGGGTTCATCAGAAAGATGGGGGTCAGATCAAAGTCAGATATCCAAGAGACGAAAATGAGTAACAATATAACTTGAGCAACGGGATGATAGTTTTGAGCAACTGAACCTGATTAAGATTTTTAGAGCACTCCATACAACCACTGCAAAATACACATCATTTTCAAGTGCACATGAAGCTTTCACCATGATTAATAAAATTTGGGGGCAAAAAACAAATCTCGATACATTTTAAATGGTCAAAATATTACAAAGGGTGTTGTTATCTGACCAAAAACATTAAACTATAAATTAATGATAGAATAATATTTTGAAGCTCCCCAAATATTAAGAAAGGCATTTCTGAATCCATGATTCACAAAAAAATGTGCATAAATGAGAAAATCGTTTGTACCAAACAAAAATGAAATCATAATGTATTTAAGTAAGTTAACTATAGCTCAAGTGATGCTTAAGTGTTGACAGCTTTAAAGGCCTCTATTAGAAGAGAAATAAATTCTCAATAAATAATGTAAACTTAAACATCAAGAAGTTAATAAAATTAAATCTAAAGTAATCATAAGTGTGATAGAATGTTAAAACTAACCCTGATGATATGTACCATTATATAACACACTTCCCCTTGTGTGTAAACTGCACATATAACATGTTTCTAATTCATAGATTATAGCAAAGATGATGGAATACAACTCCTGTGGATATATTACCTTATATGGCAACAGTGAAATATTTCACAGATATAATTAAGATTCAGGACTCAGCCGGGCTGTACTGATTGTCTTGAAACATAGAAACAGTGACAAAATAATAAACATATGTTGTTTTCTGCTACTACTTTTATTAGAAAGCATTATAACAGCAGAGGAAATACATGAAACCAAGTGTTTAAAGAAAAAATAATGATAATTCTATAAAAGTCCTCTGGAAAATTGAGGATGAAACACCTCCTATTACTTTTCAGAGTTACCCTAATTACATAACATGACAAAGATCTTACAAAAAGAAAACATACACAATTTACCCATGAAACTAAATATAAATATTATTAAAATATATTTTTAGAGTGAATCGTGTGTGTGTGTTTGTGCTGTGTGTTGTGACTTCATGAGCAATAATAGTTTATCAGGGAAATACAATGTAGGTTTGATATATAAAAGTAATCAATGTAATATATCATATCAGTTAACCAATAAATAAAAACTATATTATCTTCTCAACAGATGGAGAAAAAGCACTTGAAAAAATTCAACATACTTCCATAATAATTTTCAGCAACTAAAAATAGAGGTCCCTGGTACTGACCTTTCAGAGGGTTAAAGGGAGGGAGAGCATCAAGGTAAATATCTAATGCATGTGGGGCTTAATACCTAGGTAATGGGTTGAAGGTGCAGCAAACCACTGTGGCACGGGTTTATCTGTGTAACAAACCTGCATGTCCTGCACATGTATCCTGGAACTTAAAATAAAATAAGAGTAAATTTTTTTAAAAGAATAGAGGGGATATTATCTCAACATAATAAAGAGCATATAAACAGGACACAATTAACATTACACTCAGCAGTGAAAAAGTGAAAACATTTTTACTATGTTCAGGATAGAGGCAAGGATGTCAACCTTACTACTTTTACTCCACATAGTGTGGAAGTTCTAGTCATAGTAAGTAGGCAAATAAAAGACATCCAAATCAGGCAAGAAGCAGTAAAATTGTTCCTGCTTACAAATGACCTGATATTTTATATAGAAAACCCTAAGGGCTACACCTACATCTACACACACACGCGCACACACAGTCACACACACTTGTTAGAACCAGTAAAAGTGGCAGAATATACAATCAACATACAAAATTAGTTGCATTTCTGTACATTACTAACAAACTATCTGAAGAGAAAATAAAAAGAAATCTTATTTACAGCAGCAACAAAAACAGTAAAATACTTAGGAATAAACTTAACTAAAGATATGCAAGACTTGTACACTGAAAGCTACAAAACATTTATAAAATAAGTTAAGGAAGACATTAACAAAGGCAAATAAATTTTGCATTGAAAATCAGAAGACTTAATTTTGTTAAAATTTCCATGCCACCCAAAGCCATCTATATATTCAACACAATGCCTTTCGAAATCTTTTTGTCCTTTTTTTACAAAATGGACTTTTTTACAAAAATGGAAAATAAATTCTAAAGTGTGTATAAAACCATAACAGACCCTGAATATCTAAAATAATCTTCAAAATAAAGAACAAAGCTGGAGGCGTCATATTCTCTGATCTTAAAATACATTAAAAGCTACATAATTAAACAGTATGGTACTGAGTCAAGGTAGACTGATAGACCAGTGGAACAGAATAGGAAGCCTAGAAGTAAATCTTCACATATGTAGTCAAGGTATCTTTGTCAGGCAAGAAAAAAATACACAGTAGACAAAGGATACTATTTTTAACAAATGGTATCTGGAAAATCAGATATCTATATGCAAAAGAAAGAAACTGAGTCATATACTATACAGAAAAATCAACTCAAAATGGATTAAAGGCCTAAATATAAGACATGCAACTCATTTTATGAAACCAACATCATCGTGATACCAAAACCAGGCAGAGACTAAACAAATAAAGAAAACTTCAGGCCAATATCCATGATGAACACAGATACAAAAATCTTCAATAAAATACTGGCAATCCAATTGCAACAGCACATCAAAAAGCTTATCCATCATGACCCAGTAGGCTTCATCCTGGGGATGCAAGGTGGACTCATCTATATGCAAGTCTGTAAATCTAATCCATCACATAAATAGAACCAAAGAACAAAACCACACGATTATTTTAATAGATGCAGAGAAAGCTTTTGACAAAGTTCGACAGCCCTTTATGCTAAAAACTCTCAATAAATTAGATATCAATGGAAGGTATCACAGAAATAATAAAAAGCTATTTACTTGAAAACCCACAGCCAATGTCATACAGAATGGGAAAAAATGGAAGCATTTTCTTTGAAATCAAGCACTAGAAAAGGATGCTCTCTCTCACCACTCCTATGCAATATAGTATTGGAAGTTCTAGCTGGAACAATCAGACAAGAAAAAGAAATAAAGGGGATTCAACTAGGAAAGGAGAAAGTCAAATTGTCTCTATTTTCAGAAGACATGATTGTATACTTAAAAGACCCCATGATCTCAGCTCAAAATCTCCTTAAACTGATAAGCAACTTCAGCACAGTCTCAGGATACAAAATCACAAGCATTGCTATACACCAATAACAAATGAAGAGTCAAATGAAGAGTGAATTTCCATTCACAACTGCTAAAAAGAGAATAAAATACCTAGGAATACAACTAACAAATGATATAAAGGACCTCCTCAAGGAGAATTACAAACCAATGCTCAAGGAAATAAGAGAGGACACAAACACATGGAAAAACATTCCATGCTCAGGATTAGGAAGAATCAATATCATGAAAATGGCCATACTGCCCAAAGTAATTTATAGATTTGATGCCATCCCCATCAAGCTACCAATGACCTTCTTCACAGAACTGGAAAAAGCCACCTTAAATTTCATATGCAACCAAAAGAGAGCCTGCATAGCCAAGATAATCCTAAGGAAAAAGAACAAAAATGGAGGCATCACTCTACCTGACTTCAACTACACTACAAGACTACAGTAATCAAAACAGCATGATACCAGTACCAAAACAGAGACATAGACCAATGGAACAGAATAGAGGCCTGAAAATCAACACCACACATTTACAACCATGTGATCTTTGACAAACCTGACAAAAACAAGCAATTGGGAAGGATCCCCTGTTTAATAAATGGTGTTGGGAAAATTGGCTAGCAATGTGCAGAAAACAGAAACTGGACCCCTTCCAGACACCTTACACTAAAATTATCTCCAGATGGATTAAAGATTTAAACATAAGACGTAACACCATAAAAACCCTAGAAGAAAACCTAGGCAAAACCATTCAGGAACATAGGCATAGACAGAGTCTTCATGACTAAAACAACAAAAACAATGGCAACAAAAGTCAAAATAGACAAATGGGATCTAATTAAACTAAATAGCTTCTGTACAGCAAAAGAAACAATCATTATACTGAACGCAACCAACAGAATGAAAAAAAATTTTGCAATCTACCCATCTGACAAAGGTTAATATCCAGAATCTACAATGAAATAAAACAGATTTACAAGAAAAAACAAACAAACCCATCCAAAAGTAGGTGACAGATATGAACAAAGACTTTTCAAAATAATATGAAACCAAAAACGTGGAAAAATGCTCATCATCACTAGTCATTAAAGAAGTGCAAATCAAAAGCACATTGAGTTACCATCTCATGCCAGTTAGAATGACGATCATTAAAAAATCTGGAGACAACAGATGCTGGAGAGGATGTGGAGAAATAGGAACACTTTTACACTATTGGTGGGAGTGTAAATTAGTTCAACCATCGTGGAAAACAGTGTGGCAAATTCCTCAAGGATCTAGAAATAGAAATTCCATTTGACCCAGCAATCTCATTACTGGGTATATATCCAAGAGACTATAAATTATTCTATTATGAGGACACATGCAAACCTATGTTCATTGCTGCAGTTTAAAATAGCAAAGACCTGGAACCAACCCAAGTGCCCATCAGTGATAGACTGGACAAAGAATATGTGGCACATATACACCATGGAATACTATGCAGCCATAAAAATGAATGAGTTTGTGTCCTTTGTAGGGACATGGATGAATCTGGAAACCATCATTCTTGGCAAACTGACACAAGAACAGAAAATCAAACACTGCATGTTCTCACTCATAGGCAGGTGTTGAACGATGAGAACACGTGGACACAGGGAGGGAAACATCACACACTGGGGTTTGTTGTTGGGGCTAGGGGAGGGACAGAATTGGGGGGAGGGTGGCGAGTGGTAATGTAGGGAAGAAATGCCAGGTATAGGTGATAGGGAGATGGAGGCAGTAAACCACCTTGCCATGTATGCACCTATGCAACAATCCTGCATGTACCCCAAAACCTAAAGTACAATAATAATAATAAAGACTTGCAACTGTAAAACTTCTAGAAGAAAACAGGGAAACATCATGACATTAATCTGGGCAATGTCATGAAAATTATACCAAAAGTATAGGTAACAAAAACAAAAACAGAAAAATAATACTTGTCTCCTTAAAGTATATCAAAAGGCTTCTACACAGTGAAGGATATAATCAAGAGTAAGAAGTACCTTACAGAATAGAAAAAAAGTTATTTGCAAAACATATGCTAATAAGGTGTTAATTTCCAAATTATATCAGGAACACCTACAACCAAAGAGCAAAGAAGCCCTAATAACTCAACTTAAAAGTGGGCTAAGGACTTGAATAGATATTCCTCCAAAGAAGAATATAAATAAATAGCCAATAGGTATATTGAAAAATGCTCAATGACACTAATCATCAGGGAAATGCAAATTAAACCACAATGACATATTATCACCTTGTACCTGCCAAAATGGCTATTATCAAAAACAAAACAAATGTAACAAGTTTTGGCAAGGATGTGGAGAAATTTTAATCCTTGCCTTTTGTTGGTGGAAATGCAATAGGTGCAGCTACTGTGCAAAACATTATGGCGTTTTCTCAAAATAAAAACAGAACTACCATATTAACTAGCAATCCCAAATCTGAATACTTATCTAAAAATAATTTAAATCCAAACTTTAAAGACATAGTAGCATTCTTGTATTCATCACAGCACCTTTCACAATAGCTTAGATGTGAAAATGATCTAAATTTTCATAGACAGATAAATGGATAAAGAAAATGTGATACACACATATATACACACACTTGCATACAATGCAATATTGTTCAGACTTAAAATAGAAGAAAGTTCTAGAATACGTAATGACATGGATGAACCTGTAGGACATTATGCTAAATAAATTAGGCCAGTCAGAAAGCTTAAATCATCCATTATTCCACTTATATCAGACTTTAAAAATGTTCAAACTCATAGAGAAAAAGAATAAGATGGTGGTTTCTAAAGGCTAGGGGAGGGAGAAGGAGGGTTGACCTCCCTTTTTTCATTGGGTATAAAATTTCAGTTATGCAAGATGTAAAAATCTAAACATCTTCTATATGATACTGTACCTATAGATAAAAATAGTGCAAAGTTTTCTTAAGAGGATAGTTCTCTGTTAATTTTTCTTACTACAATAAAGTTAAATAACAATAAAGAAACACAAGTTACATAAAACCATATAGCCAAAGGAATAAATAGTTAAATGTTCTGCTGTGGAAAGCAAATAAACATAAGCCAAAGAAAACCCCAAAACATACAGGAAGCACTAGTGAGTGTTCTAGTCCCATGGTAGATTGGAAAGGATATAGAAATAAAGGAAGATATATTTCTATTTTAACAACATGGGAGACTTCAAACTTTATATTTGGTACCCCTGTTGTGGCCTTCCTAAGCTCGGCTTCTTACTCTTAACTGATATTGAGATATGTTCACTCTCAAAGTTCACTTAGTCCCCAAGAGAAGTTTGGTGTCTGTAATTGAAATAATATATCTTGGTCTGGGCATGGGCTCTCAGGCCTGTAATCCCAGCACTTTGGGAGGCCAAGCAAGGTGGATCACCTGTGGTCAGGAGTTTATGACCAGCCTGGCCAACATGGTGAAAACCTGTATCTACTGAAAATACAGAAGTTAGCCAGGCATGGTGATGCGCGCCTATAATTCCAGCTACTCAGGAGGCTGAGACTGGAGAATCGCATGAACCCAAAAAGGGAGAGGATGCAGGAAGCAGAGATTGCATCATTGCCAGGTGACAAGCATGAAACTCTGCCTCAATAAATAAACAAACAAACAAATAAATAAATAAATACATAAAATATCTTGGGGGTCTCTTGGAGAGGGAGTACTATTGAAAAACCATTAATGTTTTGGGTCTTGACCTGGCCAAATAATGTCTTCCATTTATTCACATTGATAGCATGCCATGTCTTTGTGGAACCTCACAGAAAAACTACCTAACTTTGCTTTAAGGAATATCTGAGTAGGGACAAATATATCAGGGAGGGCTTCCAATGAAATGATTAACTAGGTCCATTTTAGTATAATTTAATCAAGCAAGAGAATGGATTAAAAGGCATTTCTGCAGTAAAGAGCATAGCGAAAAGCTCTTGAAATGAACTTTTGTGGTATGTGAATGCTGGTGGAATACTGAAAGGGTCCAGTGGAACCTGTGTGGTAATGGTAGATGAGGATGAAAATTTTGAAGCAAATTGCAGAGGGCCCAGATTTGCAGGAAAAGCCAGAAAATTGAGTCTTTCCCCGAAGACAACAGAAGACCATTTAAGACGTTTTAGGTTGGTATGTGATTTTCCCACTTCAATTTTGCAAAGTAAAACCATTTCACAATATTAGTACTGAATCGTGGTCTTAGATGCGGAATAACCATAGCAGTGTTTAAATTCATTTGTAACTACTGTTCTCACAGGCCACAAGTTACATTTCTAACCTGACAATCCATGTTCATCTCCAGCCTTGCCAATAGTAAAAGTGCACCACATTTAACACATGCTGAAAAGATATAGGTAAGTTAAGTGATGACATGATTCCAAATAGTGTCAATAATAGTATTGTATAAATCTGTGGGGAAGTGTGCAGTTTAGTAGTGTTCTGCATATTCACATATTTATGAGACAGATTTCCTGAACTCTACCATTTTGCAAAACTGTGTCTATATCCCCTGCACAGCTCCCATTTTCCTCCTCCCTCCATCCCCTGGTAAAAACTACTCTGCTTTGTGTTTCTATGAATTTGAGTGCTTTAGACCACTCGTATAAGCGGAATCACATACTGTTTATTGTTTTGTCACTGGCTTATTTCTCTGAATAATTTTTAATATTCTACTAATTTGTGCTACTGATTTTTAATAACCTCAGAAAGCGTGTTCCACTTAATTTTAGACATTCCAACAAAAGAGATTGGTTTGACCCCAGATTTGAAAAGATTTAACCTCAATATTGATAATGATGTTTTTTAGATTAGTTTAAATATTTATAACTTTTTGAGTACCAAGTATAAAATAAAGATAATATGAAATATTTCAATATTTTTCTTGTAGATTTAATAGCTTAACAATTAATTCAATAAATATTTAATGAGTTCCTGCTATATTAATGGCACTGCTCTATGCTCCGGGGATAGAGCAGTGAACTATAGAAATAAATATTTGCTTTTATTGAGTTTACCCTATAAAGGAGTGAGATCATAAGACAATAGACAGTTGATAGATTTAAAAAAATTCAGGCAATAACAAGTGATATGAAGTACTATGAAGACACGTTGGCTAAATCTGAGATATGTTGGTTATACCTTAAATGCGGAGCTACCCCAGAAAAAAGAAAGGGAGGAGCTTCACTTTTCCTGGGAGAGTGAACCACTAACAGACAAACATGAATTTATTTGAGAACACCAGTAATGAACAACTCATATTAACATTAAAAGTCACAAGATCTATAAGTGTAGAAAACAGACTTTATTTATTATAAAGTGTTACAGCCTGAAAGATGGTCAGTCTGACAGGCTGGGAAGCACAGCCTCCAGCAGAGACCAGAGACAGTCACTTTGAAGGAGATGTTGGCTATACATATTCATATTTATGTTTGTCAATATACATATTCATATTCATCAATACACATATTCAAGCGGTTGCTGAAAGAGCTGTGAATATTCATGAAGATGGGCCAGACACATGTGATTGAACAAACTTGCATGTAATATGGCCCATGTTCACTTTGGGGTGGAGCCTTAACATGTAAGTGTATTAAAACTAGGCCCTTTAAAACACCTTTGACCATTCTTTTAATAGGTTACAGCTGACAAGGTGGCCATTCTTCTCCCAGAATGGCCACTCTTCTCTCACCTTGAAGCCATTCTTCTCCCCGAATGGCCATCTTGCTGGCTGTAACCCACTGTAAGATGTAAAGTCTATTGTCTAAACTTATAGATCTTGTGACTTTAAAATGTAATACATGTAAATAAAGGCAGTCAAGTCACAACCTCTGTAAACCAACCAGAAACAGTCCATGATTTGTGGTTTTCTAATCAGGAGAAAGTTACTGAAATTAGTCTTGTCTCATCAAAGCTGTAATAATGGAATATGGAATTGGTGCTGGGGATCAGTTACTCAGTGTCTGGTGAAGCTGTAATTGCCTCACTGTGGCTTATCTCAAGGCCAGTGCTTGTTTAAAGAAAAAGAAAAATCTTGTGGCAATCAGAACACAGTGTATTCTTTAAATGTTAGGAGTGAATAACTAGACCCTTGCCTGGAATGGCCTTAGGTCTTGTTTATAATTTCGGATCTTATTGCCACAAAGAGTCCATTCTGTTAGTTGCACAATCTCCATTTTAAACATTAATGCTGTTCAGTTGTTGCCTCAAACCACAAAAGGGTGGGGTATAATGAGGCATGTCTGTCCTTCCATTCTGTCATGGCTGAAAACTCAGATTTTAAGGTTTATCTTGGATCCCCTTGACCAAGAAGGATGTCCGTTCATTCAAGAGGAAGCTTAGGACTTTATTTTTATTTTAAAACATAATCGACATATATCTTTCTATATAGAATAAATGTTCTTTATTCTCATGGTAAATAATTTATACCCTTGTGCTGTTATTACATAAATGTCTCCCAAATGAGCATCAATGATAGACTGTACGAAGAAATGTGGCACATGTACACCATGCAGTATTATGCAGCCACAAAAAAGAATGAGTTCATGTCATTTTCAGGGACATGGATAAAGCTGGAAGCCATTATTCTCAGCAAATTAACACAGGAACAGAAAAGCAGACATCGAATGTTCTCACTCATAAGTGGGAGTTAATCAATGAGAACACATGGACACAGGGAGGGGACATCAAACATCGAGCCTCACTAGGGGTAGGGCAAAGGGAGGGAGAGAATTGGGTGAAATATCTAATGTTGTCAGGGCTTGAAACTTAGATGATGGCTTGATAGGTGCAGCAAACTATCCTGGCATGTGTATACTTATGTAACAAACCTGCACATTGTGCACATGTATCCCAGAACTTAAAGTAAAATTAAAAAAAAAAAAATGTCTCTTTCTTGTTTTATGCAAGTAAAGTTCAAACACATTTAATCACTTCATCCCATCTGGCCTTAGACTTGTCAACCTTTTAGCTTTACTGAGATGCAGCACTGCTGAAAAAATAAAATAGGTTATATTGATGAAAGTAATATGTACAGACAAGATTACATTATTACTATTTCCAGTTGTAGTGGTAATAATAGCAGTAGCATTTATTCATTATTATTTATAGCTTGAGGTACAATTAAAAACACACTTCTGTCTAGCAACACAGGCTTTCAAAGCTGAAAGGAATCCCTGATTTAGTCTAATCACACTTCTTACAAATAAAACCAGACCAGGAAGATAAGTGAATGATTAAATTAACACAGATAAAATCTTACAAGTGATATTGTGTTCAGGAGATCAGGCATGAAGTCAAGTACAGAATCCCCGTGAATGATGGAGTGGCTGTCTATCTAGTTCTTTTATCTGGACAAGAAAATCATGATAAAAATGGAAATGTAGTCTCCTGTTCTTCTTACCTAACATGTATATCACTGGGGAATAGAATCTGATTCTCCATAGCCAAGTGTTTCTTGGGAATAGGCGGCAGATTTGCTATGCAATTCAGCATAGATACCAACCTCTGGAGAATGTGGCAAGCAGATAAACTTGGATGCTGCACTAATTAAATCCTTGGGGGATCCCAATTACTAGGAGGAGCCACTGCTCACTTCTTTTGGATATTTGCATTTGTAGTCAGGATCAAAAGCATTTGTAGATGTAAATACCTATACAGCAAATATTATTTGTCTTGAGGTCTCATAATTTCCCAGAGAGTATCCCAAGAATGAAGCTGGGAAAAGTACATACAATTATATACAACCGAAATCTTGTGTCCCAGTTTATCTTGAATGTGATTCTGTGGCAATGAGGCTAAATATCAGTTTTATGGACATGAAGTTACTCGATGATATTAACCAGAAGATAAAGGAAGAAACAAGGACAGTAAAATTGAAAGGAGACAACTCTATTCCAGGCACTTTTATTAACTAGCTATGCCAATTTTGGCAAGATACTTAACCTCTTTGAACTTCAGATGTTATTTTCTTTTCATTATTATTTGTAAAATGGAAATAATTATAAATTTTACTGCCTTCAGATATTGTGTTTCCAAATATAAGTCAAGTTTCTCTTACTTTTTGGAATCAAACTAGAATAATGTAAGGCTCTATGTCAATTGTTAGGCTTGTTTGTCCTCAGATTTATTCCTTGACCTTACTCTGCTCTACTCTTTCAGGAAGTAATGCAGACCAGTTGAAGCATTAGTGTCAAACTCCTGTGTCTGCTAGCTCCTGGATGGGTTAGGGCAACAGGCGGCACAGTTAGGAGAAGGGAGAAGGGAAGAATTTAGACTTTATTTTCTGTTCTTTTCTGCTTTGTGCAGTGTTACTGGTAAGAGCTGGTGTCTGTTTCTCTAACGTCTGCTATACAGGATGACTGATTTTCATGTCCGTTAGTTGACTTTGGCCCATTGGCATCAGAAACACCATTCTCTCCCTTTCTTTTCCTAGCATTTGGGTAGTAGTGGCTAAACTTTGATTATGAAAAGCTATATACAATGATAGATAGATAGATAGATAGATAGATAGATAGATAGATAGATAGAGATATGCTGTGGGATCATTACAGATTTTTGTTGTACAGATTTTTTTGTTGTAACATTTCAATACAAAAAATAAAAAAGCACTGTTTGTTTATTTGCTTGTTTTTGTCATGTGCATATCTGCTAATACCTTTTAGAACATGCATTTTAATGCACTTAGCAAATTGGGCTCAGAAGCAAAGTCACTGGCCTGAGCACGTCAAGAGGTCAAAAAGGATGGTGTGCATTAAGCCAGGATCCCCTAAGAACAGCACCTGTAGTGAGTAAATTAGGAATAACAAAACAAGAAGTAATGAGAATATGTCTCTCTTATCTCTGAATCTTGATAACATGAAGAAAACCGAAAAAACAATCTACTCTTAAATTCTAAACATTCAAATCTTAAATTCACATTTAATTTGTGGCCCAAACAAATACCAAGATGAAAAAAAAATCAACCTCAAAGAAGTGCTCTCCCATAAAAAACCATTGGTTCACAATAAACAGAATCAGTAAGCACAAGTAAACAAGCCTCCATGAATAGGTGACAGCATATATAACTCTGGTGGCTTTAAACATGCCAACTCGATTGAGACAAAATAGGGTCCCATGATTGCCTTCTCTATACTTTCCATTACTGTTGGACACAAAATTGGTTTCCATGACATTTGGAAGTAGAGCAGTAGCTTCCTCCTCTTAAGAAGTTAATGTAAATAGTCTTACTCATATTTTGAAGGATGTTTGGACTCACTTTGCTGCATAGGCAGCATCTATTTGAAAGGTCCTGCCTCTTACCACTCCCTCCTACCCCCACTCGACCCCACCAAATTATGGCAAGGTGTCAGTGTGTCTCTATGAAGAGTGCCAGTTCCTCCTGGGACAGGTTGCCTGTGACATCAAGGTTAGAAACTAGGAGATGGGGAGAGCCTGTGAGTATTTCAGTTTTCCCCATGCTCCCTCATTTCCTGTTCATATGTTTTTCCCCTACTGCTGGTTCCGCAATATGGGACTCAGTATCAGATGCAGAAGAAACAGCTTATCTATGTGCACTTCACCAGCTCCCACAATTTTAAAAGGTCAAATTGCTACAATCAAACTCTTTTTCTTTTCTTTCTTTTTTTTTTTTTTTTGAGACGGAGTTTCACTCTTGTTACCCAGGCTGGAGTGCAATGGTACGATCTCTGCTCACTGCAACCTCCGCCTCGTGGGTTCAGGCAATTCTCCTGCCTCAGCCTCCTGAGTAGCTGGGATTACAGGCATGCGCCACCATGCCCAGCTAATTTTTTGTATTTTTAGTAGAGACGGGGTTTCACCATGTTGGCCAGATTGTCTCGATCTCTTCACCTCGTGATCCACCTGCCTCGGCCTCCCAAAGTGCTCAAACTCTTTTTCTACATAAGTTCATAATTCTGCTCCTCAGGGTAAAATTTCACAGATGAAATAATAAACTGTATAGTTACACCTAAAAGACTTAAGATTGAATTATCAAAGGTAATAATATAATTGTGAATTTAGTAAGTGAAAAGCAATCAAAGAAGGCATTGAAATTATGAAAACAACTGATAAGTTGGACCAACTGATCCATGGAAAAGCTAAATAAGATTTCTAGAAATAATAGCTGGAAAATCTAAAATTATTACAGATGAAGAGAATGTATAAACAAAAAAAAATGCAATACAGTACTTAGAATAAAAGATATAAATATTAACATGGAAATTAACAGAAAGAAAATTAAAGTGATAATTTTAATTTCAATCACATAAAAATTATTTCATAATATTGGAAAATAGAGCATACACTCAAAGAGCAGACACAGACTACAGAAAAAAGAAAAATAGTTATATGTTATCATAATCATAGAACTAATATTGCAAGTTACAACATAAAAGAAACCTAGGTTTAGATGTCTTTGTATATAACTTACTGAGTTATTGAGTTTCTTGTGTCTCCAGGAAGATCTCATTCATCAAATATAGGAAAACCTTGACTCTGACTTTTTCAACACTATGCAGACACGAATATCTTTTGAGCTCTTTGATTTTTACAAGTTATTCTCAGCTAGTACTCTCTGAGTCCTACATTCAACTTTGTGAATTCTGTACTTCATTTCTTCCACTCAATGAGACTGGCAATCTTTGTATACAAACAATATGCACACCTATAAAGTACACAGAAAGATATATATATGTCTGTATATATGCATATTTATACATGTATAGATGTAACAAAATATTGATGAAACAATCTTTAATTATGCCAATAAAATAAATGGGATTAACTAATATGTTAAGAGGAAAAAACATGCTTTAAAAGGCATAATCTAACATGATGTAATATTTAAGAATACAAGAGGCATGCTTGGGTTTAGGGTAAAAGTTCAGAAACCTTTCTTTGGAAAAATAAACAAGGATATAGTAGGCAAATACAAATAAAAGGACAGATCAGAACTCAGATCAAAAAGTATGAAAAGGAACAACAGCAAAAATCACAACATTAAAGATGATAAATTCCAAAAAAGGTACAAGTTACAAATATCTAGGCACAGAATAGCAGAGCAACAAGTTTCATGGATAGAAAATAAATTCATTAAAGGAGAAATAAATAAAAACATTACAGTTGGATATTTTAATTTTCCAGTCTTCATTTAAAATAAACACAGTCAGGAGTGGTGACTCACGCCTATAATCCCAACACTTTGGGATGCCGTGGTGGGCAGATCACCTGAGGTCAGAAGTTCAAGACCACCCTGGCCAACATGGTGAAGCCCCGTATCAACTAAAAAAATATATAAAAATTATCCTGGCATGAAGCGGGGTGCCTGTAATCCCAGCTGCTTGGGAGGCTGAGGTGGGAGAATCACTCGAACCTGGGTGGCAGAAGTTGCAGTGAGTCGAGATCGCACCATTGCACTCCAGCCTGGGTGACAAAGCGAGACTCTATCTATAAAATAAAATAAAAACCATATTATATATTTAAAGCACATAAATAATAAAATGAGCCTAATTGATTTACATAATATTCTGAACATGCTTTTTAAGTATTAAAGAAACATTTGTAAAGTTACTATAAATTATATTACAAAGTAAACTTCAATACTTTTCAGAAAATATAATACAAATAATATTTGCTAACCAAAGTAAAAAATAAATTAGAAATTACTAAAGACCACCAAAAAGTCTTTCTACCTAGAAATTGAAATATTTGTCCTAGAAACTCTTGAAACCAAGAGAAATTTGAAAGTTGAAGTTAAAAAAATAGTAATGCATGCATGTAATGGCAAAATCTATTAGTTAAAATGAAAATATTTTTATTATAAAGTTTATACCATTAAATATATTAATTAGACATCCAACTTGAAAATATGTGAAAAGAAAAATTAAGGAAATCAAAAGGAAGTACACAGAAGAAGTTAAGAAAAATAAAACCAGAAATGAATAATTTATAAAACAAAAAAAGAATTATTTTTATTACAAATTATATGTTCCAAAATATCTGCCAAAAAATGAATAAAGGAGATTCAACTCTCAAAAAAGGAAATATATGCATACATACATATAATTGGGGGACATCTTGGAGACTGGCTACCTTACTGACATGGAAAAAATAATAGAATCATTCTAAAAGTTAGAAAATCGCCTTGAAGACATAGAAACAATTTTATATTCTAGGATCGGAAGGCTTAACATGATCCAGCTGATTATTCTTCTTAAGTAATATTTTAATTTAACACAATCCCAGCTAAAGCAATATTAAATTTTCTACTTGAGCTGGTCAAGTTGATTTTAACATTTATTTTACAGAACAAACAAAATTGTCCCAGGAAACTTTAGGAGGAGAAAAAAGGGGAACTAGCCTAATTAGTTATTAAAACATAGTATAAATCTCTTAAAACTAAAACTGCTTCATATTGGCTTATGGATAAAAAGTCTGAACAATGAAATTGAATAGGAGAGCCAGAAATATATCCAGTGAGATAGGTTCATTGATTATAATAAGGCAGATTCTAAAATTAATTAGGAAAAGATGCACTTGTTAATAAGTCATGTTAGGACTTACTGAAAATCGCTATAATGAGGAATGTAATATTAAGCTCTCCTTCATGCTACAGACAGAAATGAATTACATAAGGATAAATTTCTACAGGAAAAGTCAGGTGAATTTCTCTTAAGTGTAATGTTGTGGAAACCTTAAATATATTTCAAATCCAAAAGAAACAGGGAAAAAATAGACCAATTTGAATACATGCACACAAAAAAAGTAAAACTAATAACAGCCTAGATGTTTGGGGTACGAATTATCCCCTTCCCCAGGTAGCAAGCTTAGTACCCAATAGGTAGGTTTTCAACATTTGCCCTAGTCTTTCCCTCTCATAGTCCCCAGTGCCCATTGTTGCCATTTTTCTGTCCATGAGTACTAAAGTTCAGCTCCCACTTATAAGTGAGAACCTGTGGGTTTTGGTTTTCTGTTCTTTTGTTAATTTGTTTAGGATAGAAGCCTCCAGCTCCATCCATGTTGCTGCAAAGGACAGCATATAAGGTGTATATGTACCACATTTTCTTTAGCCAATCCTAAGTTTATGGGCATCTAGATTTATTCAATGTTTTTTCTATTGTGAATTTTGCTGAGATGAACTTACAAGTGCATGTGTCTTTTTGACAGAAAAATTTATTTTCTTTTGGATGTATACCCAGTAGATTCCTGGATAGAATGGTAGTTCTGTTTTAAGCTCTTTGAGAAGCCTCCAAACTGCTTTCCACAGTGGCTGAACTAATTTACATTTCCACCAACAGTGAAATGGCTCTTAAATGTGTGAAAATATTTTCAATCTTCCAACTACTCATAAAACTAAAAATAAAAACTACATCTTGATTCAGTTTCTTTCTTCCAGGGTAAAAATCAAGTTTGACAATAAACAATGTTAACAAAACTCTGATGAAACAGGACTCTCACAAAATAGTGTTAGGAACAACAAATAATACAACCCCATTGAAAACTATACAACATTGATGAAAGGAATTGCTAAAGACACGAAAGGAATTGCTGAAGGCACAAAAGGAAAGATTTCCATTGTTCATGGATTAGAATAATTAACATCTTTTAAATGTCCATATTACCCAGAGATATTTATGGAGTCAGTGCAATCTGTTTCAAAATTTCCATGACATTTTTCACAGATATGACTACAATGCCCAAAGCAGTCTTGACCAAAAATAACAAAATCAGAGGCACTATGTTACCTGATTTCAATATCTACTACAAACCTATGGTATTCAAAAAAAAAACATGGCACTGGCATTTTTAAAAAGGCACATAGACAGTGGAATGAAATAGAAAACCCAAAAATAAACCTATGCATTTATATTCAAATAATATTTGACATAGGTGCCAATAACACACAATGAAGAAAGAACGGTCTATAAAATAATGGTGCTGGGAAACTGGATGTTCTCATGCAGAGAAATGAAATTAGATTGTCACCATACACCATGTAGAAAAATCAACTAAACAAGATTAAAGACAAATACATTACTTGAAATAGTAATTCTACTGTAAGGAAACACAGAAAAAAATCACCATGACATTACTCTGAGGAAAAATTTTTTGAATAGGAACCCAAAGCACAGGCAACAAAAATTAAAATAGGTAAATGAAATTCATCAAACCAAAAAGCTTCTGCCCAGCAAAGGAATAATCAGAGTGAAGAAACAAGAATGGGAGAATATATTTACACACCATACATCTGATAAGGAGTTAATATCTAAAATATATAAGGAACTCAACCAACTCAATAGTAAGAAAACAAACTAATTTAAAAATGAACAGAGAATCTGAATAGACATTTCCTAAAAGAACACACAAAATGGCAACAGATATAGAAAAAAGTATGCTTAATATCAAACATCAGGAAAACGCAAATGAAAACCAAAATGAGATGTTACTTCACATCCGTTAGAATGAATATCACTGATAAAAAAGATAAGTGTTGGTGAGGATGTGAAGAAGAGCAAACCCTGGCACATTTGGTGGGAATGTAATTAGTACAACCATTACGGAAAATAGTATGGAGGTTCCTCCCTACCATATAATCTAGCAATATCAGTATTGGGTATATATTCATAACAAAAGGAAGACATCCAAAAGCAGAATGTCACTTGCAGCTTAATTTCAAATTATGCAGTGGGCATCATAAAATGATCTTGTGTTCATTATCAAACTCATGTCTATTATTTATCTGCAGCTTAATATGCTGAGTTGTTTCAGGAAGGAATTAAGCTCCAATGTTCTAGTTACCATTCATTATGTGCAGTAAATGAAATTTTGCTCCTATGTAGAAACTTGGAAACTCCCTTACTCCAGACCTAACTGGCAAATAAATTCTTTTGCCAAAAACTTGATGTTTTTAGAAATAAATCCTTGATCCACTGGTTGAGATGGAATTAATTCATATAGATTTGATTTTTATGTCCTTAAGTAACTCAGAAAATGAACCACAGAAGACAGTGCCACTCATCTTTTTCTCAAACCATAGCCACTAGAGTGTAAGCAACTAATCATTAATGATATATTTGGGAAATTAATTAGCTGTGAAAACATATAGAAATCTATCTCAGAAGGAGAGATCCAAGATGGCTGATTACTAGCAGCTCAGGATTGTAGCTCCCAGTGAAAGTGCAGAGAACCAGAGGATGCCACACTTTCAGATGAAGTTTTGTTGCTCACTGATCAAGAGATTCCCAGCAGAGGAGCCCCACGGGTTGCCAGCACAACTCTTGTGGTCGTCGTGGAGGTTTTGCCGGCACCCTGGTGTGGCGGTTCTTGGTGCAGAGTAAACAGGACTGGCTACCTTTTTGGTCGACATTTGGACTTACAGGAAGGCAGAGTTGCCCACTCAGCTGATTGTAAAAGGGTCTCAAGAAGGAGGCCAGACTGGAGATTCCTGGGCAGAAAAGCACCATGAATCTTAATGCCGCTATTTTAGCCAGCACAGTGGGTTGCTCAGATTCTGGCGCTGGGAATCAACAAGCTGTCCACTCAGAGACCTAATTTGAAAGTCAGTAATTACAAAGGCGACAGGTGGATAAATTTACAATGATGGAAAGAAAACAGCGTAAAAAGGCTGAGAATACCCAAAATCAGAATGCCTCTCCCTCTATAGGGGATCACAGTTCCTCATCATCCAGGGAACAAGGCCTGATAGAGAATGAGTGCGTTCCAATAACAGAATTAGGTTTCAGAAAGTGGATAATAAGAAACTTCTGTGAGTTAAAAGAACATGTTCTAGCCCAATATAAAGAAACTAAGAACCTTGAAAAAAGGTTTGACAAAATCCTAATGAGAACAATCCAAAGAGGAATATAAGTAAATTAATGAAACTGAAGAATGCAATATGAGAACTCCATGAAGTATCCACAGGTTTTAACAGTCGAATTGATCAGGCAGAAGAAAGAATATCAAAGGTTGAAGACCAACTTAATGAAATGAAATGAGAAGACAAGATTAGAGAAGAAAGAGTAAAAAGGAATGAGCAAAGTCTCCAAGAAATATGGGACTATGTGAAAAGACCTAATTTATGTTTGATAGGTGTACTTGAATGTCATGAAGAGAATTAATCCAAGCTGGAAAATATTCTTCAGGATATTATTCAGGAAAACTTTCCTAACCTGGTAAGGCAGGACAATACTCAACTCCAGGTAATACAGAGAACACCACAAAGATATTTCTCAAGTAGAGCAACCCCAAGACACAAAATTGCTAGATTCACCAGGGTTGAAATAAAGGAGAAAATTCAAAGGGCAGCTAGAGAGAAAGGTCAGGTTACCCATAAAGGGAAGCCTATCAGACTCACAGCAGATCTCTCAGCTGAAACCCTACAAACTAGAAGAGAGTGGGGGTCAATATTCAATAGCCTCAAAAAAAAAAAAGAATTTTCAACCTAGAATCTCATATCCAGCCAAACTAAGCTTCATAAATGAAGGAAAAATAAAAATTTTCATGAACAAGCAAGCACTCAGAGATTTCATCACCACCAGGCCTGTGGACCTCCTTGCAAGAGCTTCTGAAAGAAGCACTATACAGGGAAAGGAACAACCAATATCATTCATCCCAAAAACTTACCAAAAGGTAAAGAGTATCTCCATAATGAAGAATCTATATCAACTAATGGGCAAAATAGACAGCTACCATTAAATGACAATATTAAACTCACAAATATCAATATTAATCCTAAATTTAAATGAATTAAATGCCCCAATCAAAGACACAGACAGGCAAATTGAATAAAAAGTCAAAACCCATTGGTATGCTATATCCAGATCCATCTCATAAGCAAGGACACACAAAGACTCAAAACAAAGGGTTGGTGGAAGGCTAACCAATCAAATGGAGAGAGAAAAAAAAAAGGAGTTATAACTTTCATCTCTGACAAAATAGACTTTAATAGTAACAAAGGCTAAAAGAAACAAAGAAGGACATTACATAATTGTAAAAGGATCAATGAAACAACAGGAGTCAATGATCATAAATATATATGCACCCAATATAGGAGCACCCAGATACATAAGACAAGTTCTTAATGACTTATAAAGAGACTTGGACTACCACACAATAATAGCGGAAGACTTTGACAGCACATTGTTAATATTTGACGTATCAACAAGATAGAAAATTAACAGGAACATCTATGATTTGAACTCATACCTGGAACAAGTAAACTCAGTGAATATTTATAGAATTCTTCCCGCCAGGTCCACAGCACATACGTTTTTCTCAGTATCACATTACACCTATTTTGAAAGTGACCACGTAATTGGAAGTAAATCTCTCTTCAGCATTTGCATAGCATTTCACCGACTTAAATGAAATATTGATTGGCTGTTTGTTTGTTATTTTCTTCCCTTATTCCTTCCTGTCTCCGCTGTTAAGCACAGCTATCGTCATAAAAGAGGTTTTTAATACCTGTTTTTAGATTGCATTTCAGCATGGGCAATAAAGAAAGACTTCTGTTCTCTCTTCCCCTTTCTCTTTCTCTTTCTTTCTTTCAAAAAAAATCTATCTCAAAGGATAATAATTTTAAAAGTGATGTAAGTACAACAAAAATAATATATTTAATTAATACACTGTTCTTTCCATAAAATGTACATATGCCTATTAATAATCAGGAATTAGTATCTAATTTGACAATTTGAAATTAGTAAGTCTTATGTTTTCTATGAAAACATCCAGTATTGTTTCAGAGATAGTAATGTAAGGAAATAATTATAATATCATATATGAGAGCACTGTAAGATTTTGTGGGATTTTACAAGATACAGTAAATAATATTTCCTTTAGCAGCATTAAATTAAAACTCATGAAACTGCAAATATTTGATGGTTCTTTGACTTACGGAGTATACAATTGTATGTAGCT
This sequence comes from Saguinus oedipus, assembly GCA_031835075.1. Lineage (NCBI taxonomy): Eukaryota > Metazoa > Chordata > Mammalia > Primates > Cebidae > Saguinus > Saguinus oedipus. The sequence continues at coordinate 58,377,119 of CM063182.1, forward strand.
TAATCCAATATTATTAATTCTCATAGTGTTGAAATTGAGCCTGATCTTGAAATGTGATAGATGGTTAGGATTAAGTTCTGCACCCAACGACCTGAATGCTACCAGAACATTTTATTTTTTGTTAAATTATTTTTGAAAGTAAGTGATCAGGGCTGTTCTGAGGCTCTGTACTACAAATACCTGATGACCTTGGTACTTTCTGAATTTATAGTCTAAAGTTGGGTCCTAGTGTGACTCTTAGTCTCCCCATCACAGAAACCAGGACGGAGACAATCATGAAATAAAGGGACAGAAGCTACAGTCCATTCCCACTTAAGGAGAGGTTCAGAAGGATCCCACAGGACAACTTCATGTAATCTGCTGGCTAGGATTGAACCAGAAGACTATACTTATCTTGTGGGATGTGGGGAAATGTAGTATTTTGTAGGGAGCCATGTGCCAGAGACTAATTTTAGTACTATGGGGAAAAAGGCATATGGGCATTGAGAATCACTCAGCTTCTGTAACACTAAGTAACAGTTTTCTAGTTGTATGCAAAATGGCGAGGGTTTAACAGAAAAAGGAATAACATTTGCCATGGTACAAAATCATAAGAGTATATGAAACATTCAGGCAGTTATATTTTATCTCAGAAGGGCTGAAAATTATATCAGGGTAAATGGAAGAAGGTACACTTGAAACAACAGAGCTAGGTTAAACAGTAGGAGGCCTTATATGATGGGTAAAGAATATTGGAATTTATGCCATCTGCAATGAGTAGCTATTGAACAATTTTTGAGCTGGTGACTGAATCAACAGTGTTAAATTTTAGGGGAAAAAAAGAGAAGCCTGCTTTTTTCTTGTGTAATAATGTTCTGATTTTGCAAGCTCATTGTATTTAGCACATGTGTACAAATAACAGAGTAAAAAACGTGTGAAAAATGCAATAATTCTAGTATGCTGAGTTTTTTTTTAACCGAACTTTAAATGGCATTATTTTACCTTTAAACAAGCTTAACATAGAGAGAGTAAATAAAGTGGAATCTCCATGGGTTTAGAGTTGCGGTCAAATTTACATTATAACAATGATAAATACCAAATTGTTGATAGAAAAAGATATTATTTTATACAATTAAGTTTACAAAAAAATCCAAAAACTGTAAATATATCAAATAACTTCTTTTTAAAAATGAAATTATGGCCTTTTAAAATTGTCCTTATTCTTTAAACACATAATGATTTTGACAGATATGATCCATATCATATTGTGCAAAGTAGTTAATTTTTGGTAGTCAAAATTTTGAGTAGTATGCATTTTAAATGCTTTGTAGTTTAAGAATTAAATATAAATGCAACTTTATAATTTTTAAGTTCTCCTTTCTTACTAGCTGAGGCAAAGGAAAAGTATTTAAGGGAGAATGAACAAAAATCTGAAGTTATGTTGCTGATAGCTGTTTGGACATTTGGCTTTGTTGTTGTATCTAAAAGTCAATAGAGTGGTCCATAAAACTGATTGCAGAGCACATTTCAGAACTAATCAAACAAATTGACTATTGATGATGTGCATAGGGCAAATCCAATTACATTTCACAAAGCTTTATATTGCTCTATTTCTCCTTTAATGTTTTCTATTTATTTATTTTAATTTCAAGTTTGAGTAACAAGCCCACAGATGCAATGTGATTAGACAAAGAATATCTTGGACTTTAGAATCTGAAGTTTAAGTGAAATTTTGGGTCCATTCTTTGTAGCTCTCAGTCGCCAGATATGGCTTTTAAACTTTGTGGGTTTCCATCTCATAGAACTAAACTTATAGCCATTTTAAGATTAAATAAGATGATACAGGTGCGAATATATTGTAAAGTATGTAATTTAGTTAAAGTAAGTCATTTTTTATTAACTTAATGAATAAAATGTGTAAAATATTGAGGACCAATAAAAAGCACAGATTATGGTGCGCACATATGCAAATACACACACACACATTTGGAAACTGCTTTCATTGTTAGACTTTTTTGTCTGACTCATTTTGCTTTTTCCTAATGATACTTTGAAAGAAAAGGATAGATTTTCTTATCATACTTTTCACAGAATTCCAGTACAGCTCCCTGTGATCATGAGGACAATATTTTATCCTTCATTGTACCCATGCTACCCGCTGTAAGGATGACAAATGCTACAAGGATGACAATGCTGCTGCTTGGAAGTGAGAAATGTAATTAGCAGATACATACAAAATATTTTAATGCCAACCCCCTTCTGAATACCTATACCTGCCAGACACCATAATAATGATGCTTGTCTGCCACTTGAACATTGATCAAATGTTCCATTGGGGCTTGAAAAAATATGCTTCAGTTATCGGAGACCTGGCACAACCCCACAATTGGAATCAGGAATACTGTGAAATATTCAACATCTGCTGCTTCACCAAGCAACATTTTGTTTTAATTCCATAGGCTTATTTGCATCCTCTTAATGTTCTTTTGCTAGGGATTAATCATTCATGAAAATAATAAATACTCATTTAAAAGCTTGAAAAAAAAAGAAGGCTTGTTTTGATGGGCATTGCTCCTGAAAGAGGAGAAAAAAAATAAACTCATGTTTCAAGAAACTTCAATGCTAGATTTTTTAAAATTGGTATGGCCTCATTTTTTTCTCCAGTAAAATTAGGCATGCTGCTTATCATATACACAATGGGAAGTGAAGAGGGGAAAATGTAAGTAGCTATCTAATAGTTATCAGCTTATACTTTTAAATTGATATATATTTTTTCATTTGTAGAATGTTGTGTGTATGTAGTAGGCAATATATTTGTGGGGTACATGAAATGTTTTGATATGGGTATGCAATGTGAAATAGTCATCTCATGAAAAATGAGTCATCCATTTCCTCAAGCATTTAACCTTTGTGTAATAAACAATCCAATTATACTATTTTAGTTATTTAAAAATATACAATTAAATTATTTTGACTATAGTCATCCCATTGTGCTATCAAATACTATGTGTTATTTATTCTTTAAACTATATTTTGTAACCATTACCCATCCCAATCTCCCCCCAAATGGTAACCATCATTCTATTCTCAATCTCCATGTGTTTAATTATTTTGATTTTTACATCTCATAAAATAAATGAGAACATGCAATATTTGTCTTTCTTTACCTGGCTTATTATACTTTATGCAATGACCTTCAGTTCTATCCATGTTGTTGCAAATGACAGAATCTCATTCTTTTTTATGGCCAAATAGTATTCCATTGTGTATAAGTACCACATTTTCTTTATTCATGAATCTGTGAATGAATATGGCATCTATGAATGAAACAGGCACTTAAGTTGCTTCCAGATCCGGACTTTTGTGAACAGTGCTGCAACTAGCATGAGAGTGCAGATATCTCTTCGATACACTGATTTCCTTTCTTTTGGGAATATACCCAGCAGTGGGATTGCTGGATCATATGGTAGCTCTACTTTTAATTTTCTGAGGAACCTCCACACTACTTCTCCATAGTGGTTGTGCTAGCGTACATCCTTACCAACAGTGTAAGAGGGTTCCCTTTCCTCCACATCCCGTCCAGCATTTCTTATTGCCTGTCTTTTGGATAAAAGCCGTTTTAACTATGGTGAGACAATATCTCATTAAAGTTTTGATTTGAATTTCTCTGATAATCAATGATGTTTAGCATCTTTTCACATGCCTGTTTATCATGTGTATGATAAATGTAATCTTCTTTTGAGAAATGTCTGTTCAAATCTTTTTGAAGATTTGATCTTTTTTAAATCAGATTGTTAGATTTCTTTTCTGTAAACGTGATTGAGCTCCTTATAAATACTGGTTGTTAATCCCTTATCAGAGAGGTAGTTTGCAAACATTTTCTCTCATTCTGTGGATTGAGCAGGTGTTTTAAACTCTTAGGTCCATGTGAAGAAATGGATTTCTTTTTTGCATAAATTCAATTTTTAGAAAGTATTTCCTTATGTTGAACTAAAATGGACTTTCCTACAATTCAATTCTGTAGTTCGAAACTTTTATTTGGAGAGTCATAAAAAACTTCAGCATCTCTCATCAACAAATTCAATCTCTTCTACTTAGTCATTTCAATATGTGGGGAAAGCTATCATGTACACTAAAAGACAGTAAGTGTCTTCTGCCCAAATCCTCATAAACAAGCACTTACATCTCTAATTTTATCACTGACTTCTTTCCCAGTCCTTCATTCTGACTCTTTAAAGTAAGTCAACTTCCCTGGCTACTCCATAGCCTTCTGAACTTTGTGACATCATTGAATTTATGACTGTCATCTTAATAATAACATCTTCATTTACATATGTCGTCTTATTTCATTTACAAATAACATTTGCTTTTATGATTATTTTGAAATACTTTTCTTATTTAATTCTTATAAAACTTTTCTGAAAGTAGCATTGTTGTCTTTAATTTACAAATAAGAAAACAAACCCTCAGACTAGGTGGGCGATTTTCTCAAAAAACAATAATTTGCAGCGTTTTCGTGTTCTTAATCCATGTAATAGCAGTGGAGACCCAGCTGGAGGCGGTGGCCATGGTCAGCTGCAGTGGGGGAGGCCTGGCAGGGGCTGGAGCCCTCCGGAGGGAGCTGGGACCAGGCGGAACCCAACCCCTTCCAGGATGGCGGGCGGCAGCCCCACTATCGCCATGGCAGCTGCAGCCAACCATTTGCGAGTGAGGACCAGGGACTTCCTGCAGTCTTGGGGGCCCAGGAAGCCCCCCGCTTCTTGCAGGTTTGAAAGTGCCTGCTCCCACTGTTCGGCCTATCTCCGCTCTGGCACCCACTCTAATTTCAGAGCAAAGTTGTGGCTGAGCCCCGGCACTTTCACCACCTGGCTGGGTGTGCGCACTCAGGGCAGCACTGACACGCCAGCTCCCTACAGCCTCAGGTCACTTCAGACTTTTGGCACCAACGAGCATCAGAGGGATGCCAAGGGTGGCACTAAGGGTTATTTGGCACAGGCTTGCAGGCACCCCTCAGCACAAACAGCTTGAGTGCCACGGGCACCTGGACAGCAGGTTAATGGAGGCTGGAGGCAGACAGGCTCCTGGTCAGAAAGACGCAGGTCCCCGGTGAAGCCCCACCTTCAAGCCAGGGAGGCCTGTAGCCCTGGTGCTGGGCTCTCCATTCCGCAGACAGAGTGAGAACTTGTGCTTTTCCGGTGCCCATGGCGACCCACGGATCAATCAGCACACACTTCCTCCCCTCCGAATCCCATAAAAACAGCCCAGACTCAGCCAGACGCGGATAGAAGACTGGAGTACCTGACCGTGGAGAGGAGCCACCCATCGTGGGTCTCCTCTGAGCTGCTCTGTCACTGAGTAAAGCACCTCTTCGCCTTGTTTTGGCGGCTTTCACTTGTCCACATACGTCATACTTCATGGAGGCAGGACAAGAATTTGAGACCCCCTGAATGGTGGGACTGAAACAGACGTAACACAAACGGGGCTGAAACACTCCCCTTGCTTGCCACGTTGCGGGCAACAAGGAAAAAACACAGGAGAGAAGCATTATTGCCCCTTGGGGAGCCCAGTCCTAGGAGTTCCTGCCTTTGAACCAGGGCTGTGACACCCTCTTTGGGGCTCTGCAGTTCCTGGAGTCTGAGATTCCAGTCTCCACCGTGTTCCCTGCTGCCAGTCATGGAAGCTGTTGTGGTAAATCTGGTCCAACCACAGCCTCGCAGGCAGCTGGTGGTGCCCATGCTGGCATCTGGAGCTGCCCTCTGTGCCACAACCAGAAGGTCTGTGCTCAGTGGCAGGACCCCACATTCACTTTCTCACACACCCCTTGTTGCTGTGCACCTGGCTTGCCCTTGGCAGGCATGTGATCTAGGCCAGTAGCACGAACCTCGAGCGCAGCCTGCCTGGACGAGTGAGTGGAACGATTGGAGTCGGTCCCAGCAAACCTCAGGCAAAGGCACCACAGATCACAGAGGTTTTGGGGCAGAAGAGTGACACCCCAAGGATCCTGTGACGCATGTCAAGTAATAAGCACTGTCTCTAAATCTTCAAGAACTCTGTAGATTCAGCACTATTCATGCCCTCATGATATCGTTTGACGGAGTGAGTCACAGGTGTTTAAGAAACTTCTCCAATGTCACAGACTTAGTAATCGGTAAAGTGACAGTCACCTAAATAAAGGTTGTAGAATTCTCACAAAGCATCTCACAAGTGTTCCTCTGTATCTATGTCAAGCACTATATTAGATGCTATAGGCATAAAACAAACAAAAACATGGCTTCTGTAATCAAGGTACTTAAAGAGGTATAAATGTATACATTCAATAAAATTTTGCACGGGCCATAATAAACTAATGCAAGCCTTAAGGATATGAGACTTAGGAGTTTATAGAAGATGAAATAAAGCTTTACAAAAATTTGAGTCCCTGGCTTTGAAAGATGGGTTAGTATTATCCTCACAGGCAACCAATTTAGAAGCCAGTGTGGCATTTTCTACACAAAACAGAGGAAATGTGAAACATGATATGATGGTGAAATTACAATTACTTCTATGTGTCATATTACCTAAACCAAAGCAGAGGAAGCAAGGGAGTCATGCTACACTCAGGAAGAAGGCGAGAGGTAGGAACACATCACAAAGTGTCTTCTCTGCTAGAGCTGGGGCTTAGAGATTAGCTAGGAATAATTTGAAAGATTTGAGCAACAACAACTATAAAACCAAAATGATTCATTCAGTTTCATGTATTTGAATATTGTGCCCAATTTACTGAGTATGGAATCAGTAAAGACAAAAAAACAGATAAAAGCCTGTACTCATGGAGATTATTTCTGGTCAGTGTCTTACTAAGATAGTTTTGAAAATAATGTGGGGAAGAAAATGTAAGGCAGAAGGCTAGAGGCAGAGATGTTAATTTGAAGCTATTGAAATTGTTCAAATAATAAATACAGGTGTGAATTTAAGTACTGCTAGTGGGGTTGAAGAAAGGTGATGTAAAGTAAGACTTTGCAGGATTGATGATGGAAGGATTCTGGGCTGTGAGAGAATGAAATACCTTTAAGTTAGTTCTGAGTATAAATATGGGCTTATCTGGACTCCTTTTATATTTTCAATTTGATTTACAAAATATATTGAAGTGGGTGAGTAGAGACACAAAATGTCTTGACAAGTTATTAGAAATATTTATTCACATAGATACTGATACATTAATTTACAACATATTTGTTTCAACAGCTACAAAAAGCCATAATTCAGGGAAAGAGTAGCCCCTCCTACTGAGTTAAACTAAGATTCGAATCCTGATTCAGCATTTATTTATTTTGCAAACCTGGAAATTCTGCTAAAATTGTGAGAGCCTTAGTTAACATTTTTGTAGTTGGTGTAATGATAAGAAATGTACAAACTCAATGACTTAAGGGGACATCTAAGGATCCTCATGAGGATTCTGAAATTAGCAAATGTGACCAGGATCAATGAGTAGTGAAAGGGGAGGTGAAAGTGTCTACAAAATGCATTGTCTTTTTAACAAATTGGAGGTTCTTTTATTTTGTTACCAAAACATCAGGGGTTTGGTCTAGATCCTGCTGCTTGCTGCACAGAAAGCCAATCACTGAGATGACGAGTATTACCAGGGAAGAAGGCTTTAATCAGATGCTGCAGCTGAGATGGGAGATCGGTCTTAATTCCGTCTCTCATACTGACTAAAATTAGTTTATATAGCAGGGAAGAAATGTAACTCTGTGGGAAAAAAGGAACTACATAGGCATGAGGAAAAGGAGTTGGTCAAAAAGAAGGAGGTGGGGTTGGTAAGGAAAACAGAAATTAGAAAGGGGTCAGGAAGCAATTATGATGAATGAAAGGTCTGGTATCTCATTGTCTGGATGTAGTAATCCGGTGAGTTTCAGTTCTTTGCCAGTTTTTTTGAGAGACCTGTGGGTTCTTTACTGAGAAAGGAATAGAGATAAAACAAATGTAAATTTTAAGCTTTAAGACCAGAAGCTCGATTTTTCTGTGTATCCAAACAAACAAATGAAAGTATCTATGGTACTATTGAGTAATTTTCAATTTGAGTCTCCTCTTTTACTTATCAAGCTGTTCTTTCTGCTCCTTGTCTTAGAGAGGAAAAAAAAATGTCTTGTCTTCTCCTCTCATATTGGCCTTTTTCTTTGTGGTCTTTGATCTCTTAATTTCTTGCCTACTCTGAAATATTGCTTTCTTTTTCATTCTCAGTGTCTCATTTTCCTCAGAAATATGTTTCTTTAGACTACAAAAATTAATGTGAGTTCAGCATTCCAATTTTTTAAAGATTCTTTACCTAACTTTTTATTCCAACTTTGGTGACTTTATCTCCTACCCTTCATTACTATATATGTCTAAAATATGAAGCACACTCCTTATTTTTTTGTACCACTCTGTCTTGTTCTCATTTTTTCTCTGTACATATTTTCTCTTTTTCTATCTGCAAGACAGGGTCCTTCCCCCTTTAGGTTCTAAATTTTTTATTGTAGAAGACTAATATTTTTAAATTATTTTTTAAATATATTCCTGATATGACTTTAAACAATTTAACAAGTACATAATTTAAAGTATCATCCCTTCAAAAAAATACCCTCTTGGCTAACCATTACTTATATATTTGTTACAGTAGTTTACCTACAATTTATTAATATCACTATTCTTAACTGTCTATATATTATCTATGTATGTGCCTGTATCTATTTAGATGTAGGCATATATACATATATACATGTCTGGCTATCAATACATATTAATGAAAAATTGTACAATATATTTTGGTCTACAATCTATGTTTACTCTCAATTATTTATTGATTTATTTTACTCTTTATTTATCATGGACACCTTCCTAGGCACACAGACAACATTTATTCTGTTTTCTTTCATGCATAATCCAAAAGCAAACTCCAAAGATTATGTGATTATGACCATACATATTTCAGTGTGCATCACTAAACACAAATAGCATTTCTACAAAATAATTGTCACTATTGCATCAAAAAAAATAAATACTCATTCACTGATATCACCTAATATCCAACCCATAATCAAACTTGCTGAAATGTCTCAAAAATTGTAACATGGCAGTGAGTATTCCAACAAGATCCACATTTTGAATTTAGTTACTATATCTCTTTGTATCTTAGCTCCATATTAACTTATACAAAGCTCATTTTCTGTCTCCCTCTCTTTCTATACAACTAACATTAAAAAAAAGTCAATTATCTGTAGAATATTCTACATTCAAGCTTAGTCTTCCAAGCTCACATAGTTGCTGGCAGAACTCAGTTTGTTACATTGCAAGGATGATGACTTCATTTCTTCACTGCTTGTTGTCTGGAGGTTGTCCTTGTATTCTAGAGGGAACTTTCAGTCCCTTGTCACCTGAGATTCTCCAGTATGGCCACTTATGTCTGCAATACCAGCAAAGTCACACTGCAATGTTAGGAGAACCATGTATACGTCATCACATACATCCTGACACCTTTGCTGTATTTTGTTGATCAAAAGGAAGTCACGAGTCCTGTCTGCACTAAGAGGTGACATCACACAAGGGCATGGACATGAGTGGGTATCAGGGATCCACTGTGAGAATGTCTTTCACAGTTAAATTTCGTATCAGGGAGGGCACAATGAGACAACTCTGAATATGTAATTTACGTTTATAATTCCATAGGCTTGCTTTCTTTTTATATATTATTATTTTTTAAGACAGAGTCTCACTCTGTCACCCAAGCTGGAGTACAGTGGCATGATCATGGCTCACTGCAGCCTTGACCTCCTGGGCTCTAGTGATTCTCCCACCTCAGCCTTTCTAGTAGCTGGGAATACAGGTGCGTGCCTCTATGCTCAGCTAATTTTTCATATTTTTGTATTTTTTGTTTGTTTGTTTGTTTGAAGAGATGGGGTTTCGCCATGTGGTCCAGGCTGGTCTCAAACTCTTGGGCCAAGATGATCCCCATGCCTTGGTCTCCCGAAGTGCTGGGATTAGAGGTGTGTGCAGCTGTGCTGGGCCCGTACACTTACTTTTATTAGTTTTATTCTTGTGTAAATTCGACTATTGCTTTCTTCATATTATTTAACATTTTTCCAACACAAAATCTCTCCTAAAATTCAGGCTGGCTTTTACCATTGCCTGCTATTCATCAGGATTTAGTTGTTTTACCAGGGCCTTAATTGTAACATGCCAAATTGCTTTCGACTCTTCTTCTATATCTGCTTCTGCTTCTCTTGAAATTTCCACTCTGTTGATTCTGACATCATGCTTTGTGATCTAGGGTAATTGTTCTCTCTTCCTTACCGTATACTGACACTTAGATTTTAGGTTCTGCATATTCTTCTACCGTAATCTCTCTCTTTTCCACTCTTTATACCTTCAACTTCTTTGCTGGGTCACACCCTCATTCTGTCTAAAACCAGATGGAAATATTTGCACTAGATCTTCTTGCCTCTTCTTTCTTATCACCTTCTTTAAATTCATTTTACACAGGAGTCTGGCTTAATATTCCTAAAGTGCTGATAAAGTTGTATTATGCCATTCAACACTAGATAATAGATTCCTATTGCCTGCAGGGTATTGTTCATATCTTTAGTCTCACAAAATAGGCCTTTTACAATCTATTCCCATCCTGCCTTTTCAGGTTTATCTCTCGCTATTTCTTTCACACACTCAGAGTAAAGTTACATAATGGATTACTTCTTATTCTGCAAAGGTATCACATGTTCTCCCATGTTCAGGCCTTTGCTCCTGTAACATTATATTCAGATACCCTCAGCCAGAAGGAACATTTCTGGTTTCGGAAATTTGATTTTATTTGTACTGCTCTTATATAGAACTACTTGCCTTTAATTATATTTATATTTTTTATTCTCTTTCTTGAGAAGAAGTGATGTTCATACAGTATGTTTAGCATCACCCATAACTCCTGTTCAATGCCTGGCACATCATATCCTCTGTATATTTACTTATTGAATTAATAATATGTTAATTAAATTAATGAGTTTCTCATAATAAGACCAGGAACACACTTATTACAAATGTATTAAATACTTTTTACCTTCAAAAACGTATGCTAAGCAACTCTAGATAATACATTGTATTTATTAAGTGCCTTTATTCATGCATATTCACATATTCTGAATGTACTCATAAACTGTAGTCCAAGCTTTAATCACAGCAGCATCTTCAGAGTTTCTTCTTTGGTTTTCATTGGAATGGCTTTCAGAATACAAGATAAATTACTCTTCTCAGATCCTAAAGAACAGTGGAGGTCAAGTTGACACACAAATGTAAACTGAGATTAGGAGCTATTTTGTGACAGTATTTTGTTTACCTGCCATTCTAACATCTGTTTCAGAATATCAGTTTTTAATAATAAAATGAAACATTAAAATTTACTTTGCCCAAGGGTTGGCAGTTTAAACTGTGTCATGAGGAAGGACAAACAAAAACAAAGAAAACAAACAGAAATGTTCCCTTACTGCCCCAGAGCTCTGAGATGGAACGCCAAGCAGGTACACCTCTAATAATGTAACATGCAGTGAAACATCCACATACAGAAACTTTATGTCATTTACTGCCTTATAAAACTGTAAGTACCCTCTTAAAGTCAGTATATTCTGACACTTTGCTACCTACAGATATCATGCTGAAATCCACAGGAGTTGGGCATTAAAAATTGAAAGCAGAATGCAGTTCCCTGAAACTGGATAATTGGAAGCTAGTGAAATATCTCAAATATGGGTGTAATAACAAGTCGACTGCTGGCAAAACATGAGTAATCTGGGTGCTGTATTTAAATTTTTAACTGACCCTTTGGCATACTGAATCACAGAATGTAACCTTCAAAGAAATAAGAGCTTTGTTTTGCCAATTTTGTGCAGGTGCCGCACTACCAACAACCTACTCTACTAACATTATCTAAGAAAAAAAAAAGAAAAAGTTTTAAAAAGACTTTGTGTGTACTCTATAGCAATTGGTCTTTTTAGTGTGCTTATACAGAGACATCAAGTGTAATTTTTTTCTTTTTTGAACTTTTTAATGAGAAATATTTAGGTCTTTTATGAACGTCTATATTGCTTTTGACAAAGATTTAGTTTGTTTCTTGTTAATATTATTCCTATGAATGAACAGTTTTCTGTAGCATTTGTAAATGGATTAAAATAAAAAAACCAACACAGGTTCAGAAAACCAAATGTGGCATGTTCTCACTTATAAGTGGGAGCTAAAGGATGAGAACACAAGGACACAGAGAGGGGAACAACGTACTGAGGTCTTTCAGAGGGAGGAGGGAGAGGATCAGGAAAAATAACTAACGGGTGCTAGGCTGAATACCCAAGTGATGGAATAATCTGTACAACAAACTGTACAGGACACCTGCTTACCAATGTAGCAAAAGTGCACTTGTAACCCTGAACTTAAAAAAAAAAAAGTGTCATTTTGAAAACTTTCTATAAATGACAGTCCCACAGTATGACTGTGGTTTGCTTACATCATTGGAACTTATTACGCTTCTACAAATTAGCCTGTCCCATTAAGGGTCTATTGATAGAACTCACTTTCCAAACAAAGGGCGTCTATAGACAACTGTGTTTCAGAATCAGAGATGGCTCTACTATGCTATCTACACAACCCTCTTGTTCTCCAGCTGATGCCGAAGTGTTCTCTATTAGAGCATTATTCCCTCAGTTGTTGGTGTGTGTATGTCAACAGCCTTAGGAGAACTGTGCTTAGCCAGTAGGGTAGGATGCTTAGCATAGACCACAAGGATACTAGATGAGCTCAATGACACAACAAAGAGGATGCACATGTATTTATTTCCATACATAATTTTACTAAGGTATATGCTGAACAATATAAAGTGAATCAAAAGTGACCTCTATTAGTTAAGTCTCCAGAAGTCTGCACAGTGATTTGATTTGAGCAAGCATGGATACAGAAAAATAAATCATTATAGGTATGTGTGAGCTACTGAACTTCAAGACCACACTGCTGCATCACACAACGTTAATCGCATTATGTGGCAATGAGGATGAAACTACAAAAATCAAAGCAAATATACTAGTAAACCTTTGGTTTGTGTTTAAATATGTTTTTATAAATTTGGAATTTCCTTTTGAATCTTTTAAAAAAACAAAAGCTTTACATCCAGAAAGTTTTCATTATGCTTTTATCCAGAATTTTATTCCTAGATTCCTTCCAGTAAGAAGTTTATTTATTCATTTAAGAAAATTGTGAATTCTGAATTGTAGTTTTGAAATCTAAGTAGATAATAAATTAGCATGTGCAGCTACATAAATAAAAATGAAATAGCCTGTGTAGACTTAAGAAGCACTGAAATGGAGTAGACGCCAGGGAAAATGGAATATGATGACACTTTCAATAGATAGTTACAATTTTTTAAATGTTTATCTTTGGTTTACAATTTTTCAAGTCTTTCAAAAACAGATGGCATTACATATTTTCAATAAATAATTACAATTTCTTACCCATAGATCAGATTTATGTTGCTCAGTATTTTGAGAAATAAGGAATATTTGTGAAAGACCTAGAAACTCTAAAACTCTGAAATTTTGTTTCATGTGTATGAACCAAGGGTTAACTGAAAGATCTGTGGACATTTATGATCATCTGTCTGGGGAACAAAATCCCCTCCAGCCTCCACTCTGCTCCAGCTACCATCGTGCTGTCTTTTCCTTTATAGTGGTACTTTCCTGGAAAACAAAAAGCCTTGATTTACTCAACTCACCTTCACCCTACAACTCACTCCCCTTGGACCCAAAGCCCTAGTGAAGCTATTCTAATGTGGGTTCCCAGTTGCTTCTTTTGGCAAAACTCAAGGGCCACTGGTTTGTCTTCTCCATAGCAGCTGACCCCTCAGCAGCAATCTGCATAGTTAGTTCCCTCTTTCTGCCTCTTTGAAACAATGCCCTGTTTCATTCCGTGATGCTTTATCTGGGAGGGTTTTCTCCTCTTCATCGCCTCTACTTTTCAGTCTCTTTTGATGAATTATTGCTTTTTATTTGACCACCTATGGTTTTAAATATGATTTTCGTGACATCTGTTTCTCAGATACCTACCTAAGCATGACTTCCCTAAACAACTGCCCGGTTGACACTTCTTCACTGTCTATTAGGCTTTTAAGATCCCCAATGCACATGTCAGAATGCTTTAGTTTAACCTGAACTCTTTGAAAATTTTAATTCTTGTATTCTTGCTCACTTAACTACAAAGCTTTAATTTTTCTATTCTTGCTCACTTTCCTCCAAACCTTTGCTCACCAGCCAGAGTGAACATTTCAAAAGGTAATTCAGATAGTTTTCAACCTACTCGATACCCACTTGAATAGGTCAGTTGCTTCCCATCACATCAAAATCAGCTTGAAACTCATTAGCCTACTCTACACAAAACTTTGTGATTTAGTGTTTGTATCTTCACTTCTGTCTTCTGGAGACTCCTTGTATCTTCCCAGTATGGCCTATCCAGTCCCTCTTCTTTCTTTCTTGATCGTACCAAGATTATTCAAACTTCAGTGCCCATGCACTAACTACATCTTCTGCATAACACATACATTCTCCAGATCTTTCGAAAGTGACTTCTTTATTAAATCATTAAAATCATACTAAAAATAGCAGCTCTTCAAAAAAGGACTCTTCTCATCGCCGACTTTGTTAGATACTTACCCTAATTATTTTCAATCACATTTTCAGACATTTAAACCATTATTTCAAATTATCTTTCTGTTTATTTTACCTTTAAAAAATTTCTGTCTCCCCTTACTATCATATACGCATCGTGAAAGCAAAGGTCTTGTTCAGTTTAGTTTGCCCAGTAAGCTACAGTTTCCTTAGAAGTATCTTTTAATAGCAGACACTCAAATAAATATTTTCTGAATGAATAAATGGATGAAGTCTGTTGAAACAGCAAATTCTGCTTTTAACCTGGTTATATTTTAATTAAGAGAAGTTATGAGAACACTGAAACTAAATTGCACTTCTTGAGACATTTATGTTCCTTTTATCTTCATTAAATTCTAAAATTTGGCATAAGCAGAAGAGCAGCATAGCCTACATTGGCCAGGAGATAGTTTCTGTTCTGGATTTTCTGCATTATTTCTCCTGTATCACATTACACAAAATAAAAGTTATTATACTAGTGGACTTGTTTCATATATCCTCATTCATTCTGCCATTATCTAACTATGCAATTCAAAAGGCTAGTTACAATTAATGCTTTTGTATTTGTCCTCTCAGAAATGTGCTCAGCCCATACACATTAGCTGTGATATTTATCATTTCCTAGCTGAAATTTTTATGTGTATACATTTTTTTAGAACTACTGCATTGGTCTACTCTAAGCAGCAGTGATAAAAATGTATCACTTTACAGTTGATGTGCAGAAAGTACTTCTTATAAATAACAAGGGTTTGTTTCAAATGGATATAAACAATTCTTATTCTCTCCCAAAGAAGAAAATAGACTACATAGGATAATGGGGAATCAACTCTTCCTCGTTTGACGTTTGATTTTTGTAAAGCTTTGACATCAGTGCGTTTTATACAGTTGCTGGAAAAGAAAGTGCTATTCATAAGCTTGCTGTTATCCTCAATTTCCTCTACATCGTCAAAGACTCTTTCATCGCTGTATTCCATAGCTTATATTTACATGCATTGCAATTTCTGCAATTGATTTCTTTCCCTCTTATCTCACTAACCTGGCAATGCACCCACAAAACTTTATTTACTGAAATTCTTAACTTGAACCTTATCTTGTTCTTCAACAAATATGACTGAGCTTCCAATAGTTTCCTCAGAATCTACCCTCCAAACCTCCATAGTAATCTGTGACCTTCTTCCTTAAGGTCAATAGCATCAGCAGCATTCTGTTAACTTGGACAGCAGAGGAGGGGGGAGGTTTGACACACAGAGTTCTAGATCTATCTCTAGAGCTCCTGAATCATAAACTAGACTTTAACAAGCTCCTCCAATGATTTATTTGTGCACTGAAATTTGAGAAGTCCTGCTCTGTGACATCCCGCTGAACAACTCTGCCAATGGCCCCTGCTGAATTAAAATATTAGATGAGCTAGCTCATTCTTCTTCCTAAACATCTTTCTTGAGATTTTCTTAGGCAACTTATCTGGCAACATTGAACTGTTTGTAATTACCCACCCATTAAAAGCATGTTTTCACATTGATGATTATAGAAAATTTACAGCTATATAACGTTTAGGAGTGTAGGTGTTGGCATTAAAAAGAACTGAGTTAAAATTTCAGCAAAACATTTTCAGAGCTGAGCCTTCTTAAAAAATTACTTGACTCCTCTGACTAGCTGTTTCTTCATCTTAAAATAAAAGTTATTTTAGTACTTTGTAACATTATGAGGGTTAAATAAGGAAGTATAAAGAAGGCATTCAGTTGCAATAACTGGAACATATAAGCACACCACAAATAGAGGCAACTTTGCAATGGCCTCCAGGAGACCTCTTCTCTTTATTCCTAGTGACCAAAACCTACTTGAGTGAAATACTCTCTAATTAGATGTCTCCCAGATCCACCCCAGGTATAATTCTCCCACACACCTGTCATACTTTCATACCTAAATTACTATCTTGTTATTTTCAATTTATGAAATTCCTTTAAGACTTTCAAGTCAATAAGGGGAGTAATTAATTTAGAGGGGATAAACTGCATTCTAAAGCAGGTACCTAAAAAATAACTTCATAAAAGCATAGAATGAAGTATTAATTATTATAGAAACTGCTAATTGTATTGGATATCTGTTCTTACCTTCATCTTCATTAGCAGAATCATTCTCTTGTTTGGGACAGCAATGCTGCCTGACATAATATATTCCCTAGCCTGGGGCTCATCCTAATGACAGTGTTCTGACCACTGCATTTGCTTTTCACAGAAGCAGATCACCTGTATTTTCCTGATGCCCTTCTTCCTGCCTTTAGTGCAGACAAAAGACTGCCCTATGTCACTACTATATGACAGGCATGAAGATGTGAGTCTCCTGTCAAAGATTATTAAGCAGAAAGAAAGATCTTAGACACTGTTGATATTGTAGAACCACTTGACCACTTCTGAACTGCCAACATGTGGACTTCCTGGAAGATAAGGAAGAAAAAAAATTTCAGTAAATTAATATAGCTGGGATCATGTTACATGCAAGGAAATACATGGTAACAAAGTGGAATTACTTAATGGGCTCCTCAGGGTATAGTTCAATCACTTAAGCTACTTAATAGCAAATAATAACGTTATACTAAGAATAACATCTACTTTATAACATACATAGATTATATGATTTGTGTACCTACATATATGCAATGCCTTAAATATTTTAAAGTTGATATAAAGTGTTTGCTAATTTTTTCTGTACTTGTACATAATGGAATGAAAATTTGAATATACATCAAGTACTTAATGAGGCACAAGGAAAAAGTCCTATTCCCTAAGAATGTTTTGTTTGCTAGAATAAGCTAACAAGATAGCGTTTCAACCATATTTACCCTTATATTTTTTAAAGTAAATCTTCCTTTTTGTTTATTTTATGTTTTTACAATTGGAAAGACATTTAACCAAAACTAAATATTAATTACATCTAAGGAATCCATAAAACCTTAAAATTCTGTGCGACAGTTTGTGTGCACGTTTATTCTTCTGGGGAGAGTTTCTACAGTGTTCATTTGTTTTGCATAGTCATGTAAGAATAGCTCTACTATCGTTATATTCCACTATTCTAAAAAAAAAAAAAAAAGAGGTTATTACTTTGGTATTACTTCTATTTTCCAATATCACTTTTACTTCTCAGACATAAAATGGCTATATAAACTATATCAGGGGAACAAAACATAATTTATATAGTTTTAGAACTTATTCTTTAAACTCCGTTTCTAGAATATTCATATCAAAGTAAGAAAAAGGCAGAAAACTGGCAAACTGATTCTGATGCAAACTCTTAATTTATACACATATAACATCAAAAACTTATTTTGCTGATTCTGCTCTCATTCATCTAAATTTAGACAGCAGTAATGAAAGCTGCAATTTTCCTTTGAAAATTACAAATCTGCAGCAATAATTGTATCTGCACCTACTCTCTGCCTATTTTTGCCATGTTCAAAAATACTCGTATGGCTAGAAAGCAGGTGTTTGCTGTGACATGTGCCTCATGACTGCCTTCCTGTGCAAAACAAGAACTGAGCAGCATATGAAACCTTTACCCAGGTGCAAATGGAGAAGACCATCTCCAAATGCCCAGACTGTGAATTCTTAGCCCTTCCAGGATGAACTCTAACTGTGACTTTGATAGACTGGAAAGGCTATAGTTTCTCTTGTTCCTTTGCAGAGCGTAACATTTACAATAAACATATTTTGTTTATTTTAAGGTTTCTAAATTTTTTCATTTTGGTTATGAAATAGTTTTGTTTTTGTGGTGTCCTGGGAAAAAGTAAATGGCATATCATCCAACAATGCCACAAAGACGTGCAAAAGTTACAGCAACATCTTGTGCTAGACTGCAAGCTCTGGGAAGACAAGGCTTGTAACTCATTGAGGTTGTCTATACATTTAGTCTATTGCACTAAACCTGCACTAAACCCATCAATACTGCGCTGATAAAAATATTGTGACACTAAATATTGAATCAATGGATTATGATAAATCTAAAGATGATGAACTCTAGGATCCTCTACTCCAGAGAAAAATAACATGGCAGAAAAGCTGTTGGTTTCTGGGCATTTTCTATAACAGGACAACACACGCATGCACAGATAACCTTCAACTGACTGTGGAGGGAAAAAAAGCAAACTGGATTCCTTAAAATACAGATTCTTGTCATTGAAATAATGACAAATATGATATTGTATGTATTTAAATGTGAAATATTAGTGAATACTGAAACATAAGATAAATATGAGCATGTGTGAATCCGATAATATGCTCTTGGAGTAAGTAACAGAGAATCAGATTCAAGCAAGCTTTAAAAATAAAAACATTAATTTGAATAATTGGATATATAGCCTTAATGAGGCCTTTGGGTTTTGTTGATTAGGTGGCTTGATGAAGCTATCAAAGATCTAGATTGCTTGTGTCATTTTGCTTTGCATCCACATTGTTGCTTGCATCTTAACCTATTCCCCATGATTCTTGTTGGATGGTAAATAGAAGCAGCCGGAAGACAAGCACTCTTGTTTACCAACACAAGGAGGAAAAAAAGAGGCCCTCTTACACGAATAAAGAAAATCTTTTCCGAAATATTCAGGAACTTTACAGATGACCAGTCTGGGTCAGAGGTCTTGTCTTAACAAAATCTAAGTAAGGGAAAATCGCCTTTTGTTTGTTTTTTTTGTTCTGACTTTGAGTTTTTCCTCAGTGACATCCACTACCGGAATGAATTACAGAGGCAGGGTCATTTCCTTGAAGTAGATGAGCTGCTGCCGAGGTGAGGAGGCAGGGGACGTCAGTGGATACATGAATACAAGCATGATTTTGGGGAAAAGAGTATTCAAAACAGTTGAGAAAATAAAAAAA
Source organism: Saguinus oedipus (assembly GCA_031835075.1). Lineage (NCBI taxonomy): Eukaryota > Metazoa > Chordata > Mammalia > Primates > Cebidae > Saguinus > Saguinus oedipus. Next base: position 58,396,644 of record CM063182.1, read on the forward strand.
AAAAGTAGAGTAAAAAGATCATTTCTTCCAATTAAGTATTTAATTAAAGAAAAGAAAACAATCTGAGTATGAAGGAGAAACATCTCACAAGTAGCAGATGACCAAGCCAAAGCAAAACTCTGAAGTTTTATAATTGTCTTGGCTAAAAGAGATTCTTAAAAATGACAAAAATGTTTTCAAAATCAATAAGAACATGTTTCTAAATGTAAAGCCCAAGGGGGGAAAAAAAGCTGTTGCTGAATGACCTATGAAGCTGCAGTTATCCTACCCACATAGAGGAGATAATTAATTCACCAAGACAATCCTGCCTTTATTTTGTCTTGTGCTCCAATAACACAGAGACAGTATCTCAAGGCAATGTAAATGCTAGCCATAATCAGAATGCTAGAAAGGGATCCTAGTATATCATGATCCTGCCTAACACCTGGGATTTCAGACATAACATTGGCCAAGCAGAGCTGATTCTGCCTCATCTGGCATATGGTGCCCTTAGTTTGCAGATGCTCTTTTAGGCATTCCATTGCTGTTTATGCCAATCCAGTTGAATACTGGGTAAATTCATTTCTTCCATTCTTTTGTTTTTGTGTTTTCATTTAATCACAGCTCTCACTCTCTCACATATATTTTGTAATTTCAGCTCATTATGTTTTGATGATAAAATGTAATTCTTGGACCTCTATCTTAAGGAAACAGGATTTTTAAACATCAGTTCTTTAACATTCATGTGTTCCACAAAACATGCCCCAATCTTCCCTCTCCCAAAGCATGCACTTGTTTATAACCTAGATATATTTAAGCAACACTTTCTTGCATTCTCACCCACTATCAAATAGATAGGTATTGTAAATTTGATAGTAGCACTCCTAAACCTGACATTGCAATATGTGAGGCACCCTCATAGTTCTCTACTTTATATATTATTTTTATGGTGAGAATTAAAGCTTTTATGAGGCTGTAATTTTTGACATTACCATTGCTTCCTGGGAACTCAATGTTATCCTATTCTACAAAGAGCGAAGCAGGAGAAAGAACACATTTCCAAGGTCAAGTGAATGTTCCTGATCTGAAAGTTAGAGGCTCTAAGCAAAAACATTAATGTATTTGATTTAAAATGTGTATAATACAATGGGGAAAAAAAAAAGAAAATATGCATGCCTAAGCTTTGATAATACAAATTAATTTTATTTATAATTTTTTTGAATATTAAAATACTAATGCTTAAAATTTCATAACACATTTGAATACTGTAAACAAAACCAAAATGTTTAAAAATTGTATCAATTGTATAAAGCCTATACAAGTAAATTAAGAGAACTATTAAAACCTTAAAATAATATATCAATAAAAATTTTCATTAGTGTATACAAGAAATATGTTGTGTGCCTTGAGTATGCATTTTGAGAAATTTAAAGGGCATATATCAGATGCCTCTCCAACAGAAACTTGAAATTGAATAATACAAAACATGTCAAAATACAACATGGAGAAAATCTTTGACAATCTCGAATCTATTTAAATTATAAAAATATTGGTAAAAAGTATAGTAATAAAATATTGAAAATGACTTTCATTGTGTAATATTGGTCCTAACGCAAATCACCAGGAAATTGCTTAAGATTCACTTCATGAAGCCTTGCGGTAAAAGCAGAGTAAAATAGTTTGAATCGAGCTTTTCCATTTCTTGCCAAAGTGTTAAAAAAAAAAAACTACTTAATTTATCTGAAGCTATATTTTTGTTTGTTTTTTTCTTTGACAGTAGTTATGGTTAAAATGCATTATAATTGGCATTGAATTAGATCATTTATTGGCATACTTTTTGTTTGTTTGTTTCAAAAGGAGTCTTGTTCTGCTGCATAGGCTGGAGTGCAGTGGTGCCATCTTGGCTCACTGCAACCTCCGCCCCCAGGTTTAAGCAATTCTCCTGCCTCAGCTGCCCAAGCAGCTGGGATTACAGACATGCACCACTATGCCCAGCTAACTGTGTTTTCAGTCGAGCGGTTTCACCATGTTGGCCAGGCTGGTCTCAAACTTCTGACCTCAGGTGATCCACCTGCCTCAGACTTCCAAAGTGCTGGGATTACAGATGTGACCCACTGCGCCTAGCCTCTGGCACCATTTTTTGAGATAAAAATTCACAAAACCTGGAAGTCAGCATCTTAACCATTTTTAAATTCTACAATTTAATGTGTTTTAGTATACTCACAATTTCAGCACTTTTAAATTCTAGAACATTTCCATTACTCCAGAAACAAACACAAAAAAACCCTAGCAAACTTACTTTCCAATTCTTCCATCCTCCTATCACTAGTCAATCTACTTTGTGTTTCTATAGATTTGCCTATTTTTGAATATTTTAAATGAATAAAATCTCACAATATGTGGCCTTTGGTGAAAAGTGCTACACGTTTTTGTATATATGGAAACTTTGTTTCTTTTCGTAGACGAATAATATTTTATTTTATGGATATTGTGTTTCTCCATTTGTCCATACATGGACATTTGTGTTTTTCCTACTGTTTAGTATCACGAATAATGCTAATCTGAACATTCATGGGCACATTTTTGTGTGAACATATGTGGATTAGATAATATTTTAAAATGTATAAAGCCTAAAAATACCTAATAAAACCTAGTAATACTAATGAAATCACCTAAGAATGCATTTGTCAGAATGCAGCCCTGACATTAAGTGCCACATAACTAACCGTATTTAGAATATTCGTCACCTCATATATTTCTCATTTCTTTGTGGTGGGAAGCATTGTATTATTTATCCCTGCATTCCTACCATCTTGCACTTTACATCTAAGAATGAATGAGAGTATTTTTTAAGAATATGTTGCTAGTTCAAAATGGATTCTTGTCATATATTAAGGTTATGACCTAAATATCTTAGGACACCAAAAGGTCCAATATGTATATAATAACATTCCCATTTTAATAATCTTGGAATATATTCATCCTGCAGTAATCAGATAATAGCACTGTCAACATATCTTCTTCACAATTACTCTCAGTAACTTTTAAACACTTTCAACTATTCCTTCCTCAAAACTGAGGAAACATAATTTTTTAATGTATCTACAATTATTCATGCTGTAAATTGGGATATCTTTAAAGAAAATTCTTTGGAAAAGTATTCTACTCTCCCTAAAAACGTATTTTATTTTGTTTGCTTCATTTTATCTAAATGGTATAATAATTTACCAAAGAGATAAACAATGTCATGATTTCATTTTTATAACATGTTATTGATGACATATATGTCATCTATATTTGTATTCTTTTTCTATGTAAAACCCTAATTAATGGAAATAACCATAAGATTTACAGAAATACAAGCAAAATCACAATACAATGGTAAAGTTGAAACATCGCACTTGTTTTTACTCCAAACTTGCAGAAAATATAATTGTCTTTAAATAATTTTCAATGGTAACTACTAATTAATTGAGTGCAGTTTTGGAATATGCTTTATTTGAGATCTTCAAAAAACCCATACATTTTCAGTTGTTCAAATGTTTATGTATCTGTATTAGAAAACAGGTGAAATGGATAAAATTAAATAAATATTAAAGAGTTCTTCTATTTATTCCTGGCGCCAGGATGAAGTTTTCCACTTTATTGAAGTAAAATAAAGATGAATTTTGCTGCTCATGGAGGCTAGAGTTTCATTAATTATGGCCACAGTTTGTGAAGTCCATGTGTGGATAATCTACACTTATCAGTATAACACTAATTCAACGTAGGGTATATTGTGATTGTGTGGCTTATTGTTTTAATTATTAAAAACCCTTCACATATCGATTTAATTATTTATTATGGTAAGCTTTTAACTGCATTCTTTGCTAGCTTTTTGTTTTGCAGAGTACTACAGAGCTAATATTGGGTAGATATTTTACAGAGCATCATATACTTTTAATGTTAAAACATTGTAGAAAGAAAAATTCCCTTGCTTTTCAGTCTTTATTTACTTCTTGGATAATTTTGCATTGATTATTATATAAGCATAAGCAGAATTTATCCAAAATATTTTAATTCATCTGTTCCTAAATGCTATAGCAATACATTTGAGGCAAATAATGTGACAGATAATGTAGTTTAATGGAAAGAACACAAGAATATAAAACAAAGGCTGTTTGTGACAAATATGACAGCTCTCACTTCCAGAGAAAAACAAAAATAGAAACTTTGTCCTTGAACACTGACATTACAGCCTTTTACTTTGTAAACATTTAGTTCATGTTTAATGAAAATATGGCATATTTTCCTCTCAGGTTAGTGGAAAATAATAGCTTTAGACATTATCTTTGACCCTCAAACTATAGAGGGGATATGAATAATGATGAGCTAAGGGGTAGAGAGCATTTTAAAATAGCCCACCATGTATCAAATAGGGGCATTTGACTCTTAGTGCTAAGAATATCTTCTCATAACTTTGAAACATCTAACATAGGTCATTTTAAAAAATGGACTATTTTCTACTCTCAGATACTTTTAAAACTTAATCTAAAATCTTAGAGCTAAAAGGTACATTTGCCACATGTTAGTCTAAGTCTAGATTTTGCAAAAGAGAAACAGAGGCCTAAAAAGATGAAGGGATTTCTCCCAGCTGCATTAATACAAAGCACAATCTTATATCTTAGTAGCCTGTCTCATTGTGTCACCCACATTTCCACTTCACCGAGTTCCCTGGACATCTCTCTCTTGGAAAATCCAACTGAATAGGATACTTAGCCAGAGATCAGCTCATTTGTCTACACAGTGGCATAAATAGGAAAATGTCTTACAACTAAAGAGCTGTAGCCCTCAAGTCATTTTGACAAAGGTCACTTAATCAATAAGAAGTCAGATTCTCAGCAGGTTGAATGAGAGCTACCCCACTAAATTACAGCTGTGGATCTATCATCCATAGCAAATGTTTAGCCCTGAAAGCATCCTGAGCTTTAGGTGAATAAACCAATCCTCCAAGATAATCTTAGGTTAAACTAAAGACAGCACTTTGAAGTTTCTAGTGACATTACTTCTGGACCTCAGCATTTTCTATTAATGAGATTTATGATAGCAAGTTATCTAATATTTTCAAGCAATATGGATATAAATTATTATCAACTATTTTAAAGGCAAAATAATTTTCCAAGACTCAATAAAATTATGAGTACACACACAATTTTGGGTTTTTAATAAAGTGCAAAAATATCACCTGAAATACATATATTAAAAATTAAGTCTTAGTTTTGACACTGTTATGAATATAACTGAATTATCATGTTGATAATTTTTGTTTCATCAGTTAATCTTGGTTCTTTAGTTAGCAACATTACTTTGGATACCAAATGGTAATTTTATAAAATTTAGGTACACATATCTGCGCACATGTGCATGCACACACACACACACACACACACGTTTTTATTGTATAAGAAAATCTCATCTGCATTATTCCAATTCTATTGGCACCTTTGTGGAATCAGTCAAGTAGTTATTACTTCCATTTGGTATATGAAGTGCCCAACACATGAAAAGTAAATCGCTCTCGTACAAATTTCATGAGGGAATTTTTAAACTAGATTCTTTCCTTTACATTCTCTTGATTGAAAGTTCCTTTCATGACTAAAATTCTAAGAAAATGTTGTCTGATGACTTATTTTTAGTAAGCATTCCAAGTTGAAACATAATTTCATTATGATATATATGCACTTTGGTTTATAATAACACCTTGAAATAGATTAAGTGCCATATTATAATTCTATAAAAAATAACTGTGAGACAATAAAAATCAAAAACTTATTTACAAACATACAGCCTGAAAAAATAAAGAAAATAAAAACAAATTTGTTTATATTGCCATACTCGACTTAATTTTTGAATGCTCTACTTTATTTTAAATTATCTTATACACATATACATATATGTGTATATATATTATTACACTTTATCTTCTGGGGTACATATGTAGATCATGCAGGATCGTTGCATACATACATGGCAATGTGGTTTGCTTCCTCCATCACCCCGTCACTTATATCTGGCATTTCTCCCCATGTTATCCCTCCTCAACCTCCCTAACCCCGCTATCCTTCTCCTAGTCCCCCCGACAGACCCCAGCGTGTCATGCTCCCTTCCCTGTGTCCATGTGTTCTCATTGTTCAACACTCATCTATATCTGGCATTTCTCCCCATGTTATCCCTCCCCAACCTCCCTAACCCCCACTATCCCTCTCCTAGTCCCCCCTGACAGACCCCAGTGTGTCATGCTCCCTTCCCTGTGTCCATGTGTTCTTATTGTTCAACACTCATCTATAAGTGAGAACATGCGGTGTTTGATTTTCTGTTCTTGTGTCAGTTTGCTGAGAATAAAGGTTTCCAGATTCATCCATGTCCCTACAAAGGACACAAACTCATCTTTTTTTATGGCTGCATAGTATTCCATTATGTATATGTGCCACATTTTCCTTGTCCAGTCTATCATCAATGAGCATTTGGGTTGGTTCCAGGTCCTTGCTATTGTAAACAGTGCCAAAATGAACATAACTGTGCATGTGTCTTTATAATAGAAAGATTTATAATCCTTTAGGTATATACCCAGTAATGGGATTGCTGGGTCAAATGGAATTTCTATTTCTAGGTCCTTGAGGAATCACCACACTGTCTTCCACAATGATTGAACTAATTTACACTCCCACCAACAGTGTAAAAGTGTTCCTATTTCTCCACATCCTCTCCAGCATCTGTTTTCTCCAGATTTTTTAATGATCACCATTCTAACTGGCATGACATCATATCTCAATGTGGTTTGATTTGCATTTCTCTAATGATCAGTGATGATGAGCATTTTTTCATGTTTGTTGTCCTCATAGATGTCTTCTTTTGAAAAGTGTCTATTCATATCCTTTGCCCACTTTTGAGTGGGTTTGTTTTTTCTCGTAAATCTGTTTTAGTCATTTGTAGATTCTGGATATTAGTCCTTTGTCAGATGGGTAGATTGCAAAAACTTTTTCCCATTCTGTTGGTTGCTAGTTTACTCTAATGATTGTTTCTTTTGCTGTACAGAAGCTCTTTAGTGTAATTAGATCCCATTTGTCTATTTTGGCTTTTGTTGCCAATGCTTTTAGTGTTTTAGTCATGAAGTTCTTGCCTATGCCTGTGTGCTGAATGGTTTTACCTAGGTTTTATTCTAGGGTTTTTTTTTTTTTTTTGGTGTTAGGTCTTGTGTTTAAATCTTTAATCCATCTGGAGTTAATTTTAGTGTAAGGTATCAGGAAGGGGCCCAGTTTCTGCTTTTGGCACATCACTAGCCAGTTTTTCCCAACACCATTTATTAAACAGGGGATCCTTTCACCATTGCTTGTTTTTGTCAGGTTTGTCAAAGATCAGATGGTTGTAGATGTTTGAAGTGCCTCCGAGGCCTCTGTTCTGTTCCATTGGTCTAAATCTCTGTTTTGGTACCAGTACTATGCTGTTTTGATTACTGTAGCCTTGTAGCATAGTTTGAGGTAGTGTGATGCCTCCAGTTTTATTTCTTTTAAGTTTCTCCAATCATTTATAGGATGAAGAAAGCTAAATGTAAGTACAAATTGAATAACAAAGCTTTTATTTTAGTAGTAAACAATATAATATAATTTTTAAAACTGTGCCAAAAATTGTTTTCACAAATAAGTTCTAACAGCAATTAATATCTGTCCTTCACTTTGAACCTTTTATTAATGCAAAGTCACTGAGAGTTTACTCTTGTTGTTTACTCTCCCTTTTATTACACTGAGTCAACTTTAAAAATTATTTAAACATTAAAACTTTACATGCTTTTGAAGTCAAGTTTCTATTTGTATGTGGGCTGAATTTTACATGTATTTTTCATGGTACTTAACAATCTATTCACTTGTACAGTATAATATTGACAATAAAAACATACAAGCAAAAAAATGTAAAGTGGTTTGTTTATTATTTTTAAATCTGTTAGCTTTCTCTGTTCATGCTTTCCCAGGTTAGGAAACTGAGACTATACTTAACTTTTTAATATAAAAATAACTTTATTCAAAATGAATTGTTATTGACAGAATTTTTAAGAAAATGAAAGGTTCTAAATAATCTTACTGATAATGGCTGATAACTAAAATGCTATTAGATTATAAAGTTTATAAGAAAAGTGGGTCTTCCAAATCATAAATTCTTAAAAATGCAGATGGCAAGTCATTGTGTCTTTTATGAAATTGATAATCCACAAAATAAATTCACATTACAATACCATAGCTATATATATTTCTAGGCAATAAAAGATGACTTTATATCACTAATAAAATTAGCAGTAATGACAATGACATCTGTATTGTAATAAGTGAAACTCACAGAAGTTAAGAAGAATAAATGGCTTCCATGTTATGTATAAAGTTTAGAGAACAACTTAATTCATTTTTTCCAAAAGAGGCAAGTTATTCTATAAAATAAATCTATACTGTTCCTCTTACTGAATGACTTTAAAGAAAAAAATGTATACTGGACAAGCATTCAGAGTCACTATGTGGTTTTCATTTGGTTAGAAAGAGAAGGAATAGAAATAAATATACACGTTTCCAATCCTCAAAAAATGTCCTATTATTTAGTTCTGATTGGTTTATGTGTGGGTTTGTCTGTATTAATACACATGCAAACATAAATAAGATAGAAACGCATCTGTATTTTCATTTTCTCATGCTAACTACATTTGATTTCATTCCAGTAAATAACTAAATTATTTTCCAAACCCACCAAACATTTTGTTTAAAACTTCTGAAGCTATGCAAAACCATTTTTTTCAAAATGTTCTTGATACATAACTTTCACAAATTGGTATTTGTTTTTTGTTGTGTTTTCATTATAGTTTTAAAAATAATAATCTAAGTTATCTAAGTTAAGAGCTAAAAGTTTTAAGAATATAATACTTTGCTTTGTAATTTTCTTTTAAGGTTGGCTAAATGACCCATAATTGACCAGTTAAAAGTATAGTTATTTGCAGTTGCTACATTGTTTTCACAAATAATCATATAAAAATGATGCATACGCTAAAGGTTTAATAATATTTACTGATAAAACCCTTTTCTGTGTATTCCAATGACATGTGGATATATGAAATTCTAATGGGCAAGCATAAAGCATTTCACACACTTTGAAGAAATTTTAATCACCTGAGAAAATACTTTCTGTATCACACCATGGAAAGAATAAAAAGCGATTGTGATAAAAAAATTTATGTATCTAAATATCTTATCATATAAAAACCAATGTAACTGAAAAGTGGCTCTCACCTTTCATATCATGTCAGTTTCTCGTCTGATTGATGTTCCGCCTAGTTGAACTCTTGACTGCTTTGCTATAATGGAATGTTAAGAGACCACCGAAACAGTGAGAAAACTACCACCAGTACTGGTCAGTATGTGACTCTTGGAGCCATGGGGTCAGTATGTGACCCCAGAGCAAACCTAAAATGAAGTCTTACAGAAGAAGAAAAAGGGAATACAGAATGCTATTTAAACTTTTTATACTTTATAGACAATGGCCTCAGGATATCAGAGAAACATTCTAGAATTAGCATTTCTTTGACATAACATAAATCAACCCAAAGTAATAGTAACCTTTGTTATCACACAGTTTACTAAAATATAAAACACCTCAATGCCACACTGATCAGCAAATACCTTCTGTTTCCACAGATGCTAAGTACTTATTGATTTAGCTTTACCTGCTAGTGGTCATTAAGGCCTGAAAAAAAGAATGACCACAACACCATAAATCATTCTCATGCTGAAGCATTGATTAAACACCTGTATGTACATGAAGGTATTTGGTGAAATCAGACAAGGTGAAGAATGTAAAAATCTGAACATTCGGAGGATGTCAAGATAAATGAGATAATGTGATGCAGTTATAGATTACAGCCTAATGTGTGGCTGTACAGCCTCTATGTAGAATCATTCACGTCTAATGGGAGAAGTGCAAGCACACCCGGTATCTCAAATGTGCTATTGCATGGCATAAAATGTATCCAGGCTTATTGCCAAATATGATGTTACATTGAAACTAGATATTTCTTCAATATTCTGTGTATCTACATAGAAAATAGTACAAGTATATTTCAATTGTGTTTTGGGTCTTTTTTCTGCTTGGGGGTATTTTTATTCTTAAAAATAGGCTAGAAAACTTAAAATCTGAATGTGATGTGTGTGCTGGTTTTGTTTCAGTTTTGTTTCGTCTTTTAATCCTTAAGAAAACGGGTATCTCTAGGATGCTTTGGCTTCCACCTAATCATAGGCAGGGATGGGGGTCTTATGAAAATTACAATAATTGATCAGTAAGAATGAAAACGGAAATTCATCCCAGTTTTGAGAATCTTAACGTAACTTTCAAAACCATGAAAATTTGCAAAATGTCCCACCTTTACTGTCACCTGCAAGGTATTTTTCCCTAAAAACTTGGGCACTGAAGAGGAGCTCTCTGATTTCAAAGAAACTGTAGCTTTGTCTTGTTCTTCAAAAAGCCAGAGAGTGCTCACAAAGGCAAGTGCTTTTTCTTTCCATTCTGCACCCTCCTTGGCAAGCACGAGTCCACATACCTTTAGCTGATTGAAGCATAACAAAGCTAACTACTTGCTCCAAGAATCAGACTCCGACTTCAGGCTACAGCTCAGAACAGAAGGGATCTTCGCTAAACAGAAAGAAAGTTAAACAGATGCAACCCTCAGTGACAAGCAAGAGAGACGACACAGATGCGGCGGGGAGAAAACAACTAAGGGCAAGCCGACATTCAAGCAACTGCGCAGACACTGAACACATAAACTAAATGAAGCATTAACAGGTTATATAATTTCAATTCGAGTTTGTGTATGAGAGAAACTTTTTGTTCTGAGACAAGAAAATATGCAGACTAAATTGAAAATAAAAATCAACCCTTTGCAAACCATTGTGCTCGTTCTATTCAGAAAGGATTAAGAATTTGACCTTCAATACTCAACAGTTGTATCACTGAAAAAAAATAATAAGGTTAAAGGTTTTACATATTTCAAAAATGAATGTCCTGAATGATCATTAAAGCAAATTAGCAGCCCAGGTTGGAGTGCAGTGATGTGATCATAGCTCACTGAAGCCTTGAACTCCTGGGTTAGGCAACTCTCTCATCTTCAGACCTTCTGAACATATTTTTGGTTCAATATTTGTCTTCAATACTTCTTTAGTTTATATATTAATTAACTAACATACCTATTAAATGCCCATGATATGTCAGGTACTGATGTAGGTACATGGTACACAAAGATGATAAGGACCCTGTAACTATAGTAAAGGGGGGTAATAGAGAAGTATTCAAAATAACGGAACATCAGCAAACAATAATTGAGGTGATGAGCAAGTTTTACTTATATTTTTTACTTTACCACAAGGTTTTAATAACTGCTATATATATGTGTACTATGCCATAAGCAAAACAAGAGTAATTTTTAAACTCCTCTATTGAAAGTTCCATATATTTTAAACACAAAAAGAAATAGCCTAGCATCCTAACATTCTAGGAATTCCCAAACAACTTCTCTAATAGCAGAGATTCATGATGTGCAGGTGGCCAGAGTGTTCCCAAAATAGAAACACTTCTAATCTTGGCAAATCTGTCCTTGAGATGCTTATGTTGGACTGGTGACCATCTGTAGGTAGGGCTAGAAAAGAGAGTGAAACATCTTACCTGGGCAGAAAGCAATTAAGAGAAGGATCTTTGTTCCATAAATATTTGTGAAAAATAAAAATTTGTTTAGAAGAATTTAGGCCAAGAGACAAAATGGTCTTCTTTTGACTGAGGACAGATAATGTAGATTTTAAGCAAACATCTAAAGATAAAGGTAAGAGAATTTTGTTCATAATTGTATCACATACCTAAGTGTATAAGTAAACTTTCCTATAAGTTTATGGGGAAGTTTATAAACTTATAGGGAAGTTTACTTATTATACAAGTTGTATAACTTATACAACTTTATACAAGTTAGAATATAAAAAGTACATCAAAATTTTTAGCAGACTAATAGTATCTACCAAAAGAGATGATCTTTTACCATAAAAAATAACCACATACAAAATCAATTTAATTAAAATTATTTATTAACAAACCTAGATATTTAAACTGAATAAACCTTCTTTTAGCATTCTTTGTTATTCCTACACTATATTAGTTCCCCATAGAAATTCCCTTCGTAAATATCCAGTGAAGAGTAAGGTGTTTTCAGTCCAATGTCCTCTCTGGACAAATGTGATATCAAAGCTCATTTTATCAGCTTCAAAGTGGAATATTATAACATTGAGCAGAACCTTGGAGGAAGAGAGATTCTGAATTATTTTGCTATATTTTTATTCTTTTTTATGTCAATGAATATTGCTTCAGTGTCTCATTTATGCTTTTATAACCTCAGTTCCAAGACAACTCATACAAAAATGGCTATAGAGTCATGAACCTCTTAACAACAGGGATATGTTCTGAGAAATGTGTGGTTAAGCAATTTCAGTGGTGTGAACAACATACACAATTTATACAAACCTATGTGGCATAGGCAGCCTCACATTTAGGCCATATGGTTAACCTATTGTTCACAGGCTACAAACCCATACAGCATGTTACTGTATTTAATACTGTAGACAATTATAACACAACGGTATTTGTTTAAACATACCTAAGCATAAAAAGTTGATATGGTTTGGCTGTATCCCCAATCAAAATCTCATCTTGAATTGTAGTCTCCATAATCCCTGTGTGTCAACAAAGAGACCATGTGGAGGTTACTGAATCATGGGGGCAGTTTCCCCCATGCTGTTCTCCTGATAGTGAGATCTGCTGGTTTTATTAGGGTCTGGCATTTCCGCTGGTTGCATGCACTCTCTCCCTCTTGCCACCCTGTGAAGAAGGTGTCTGTTTTCCTTTATCTTTCTCCATGATTGTAAGTTCCTTGAGGCCTCCCCAGCAATATGGAACTGTGAGTCCATTAAACCTGTTTCTTTAGTAAATTACCCAATCTTAGGTATTTCTTCATAGTAGTATGAGAACATGCTAATAGAAAAGTACAGTAAAAATATGGCATAAAAATAATGATGCACCTGTATAAGGAACTTACAATGAATAGAGCTTGCAAAACTGGAAACTGCTTTGGGTGAGTCACTGAGTGAGTGGTGCATGAATGTGAAGCCTAGGATATTACTGTGCACTATAGTAGACTTTATAACATTGCACTAGGTTACACAAAGATTATAAAATATTTTTCTGTCTTCAGTAATGGAATAACCTTATTTTACTCTAACATTTTTACTTTATAAACATTTAAGTTTTTTAACCTTTTGACTCTTCTGTAATAACACTTAACTGAAAACAAAAACACATTGTACGGGTTACAGTCAGTGAGCTATGATCACTCCTCGGTACTCCAGCCTGGGTGACAAAGACACTGTCTCTAAAAACTTTTAAGAACACATTGTACAGCTGTACAAAAATATTATCTTTCTTTGCATCTTTGTTTTATAAGCTTATCTCATATTTTTAAATGTTGCCTATTAGCTTTTTTCTTTTTGCTTTCAAACTTTTTCTTTAAAACTAAGACAGAAACATACTCATTAGCCTAGACTTTCATAAAATTAGCATCATTAAAATTGCTGTCTTCTGTCTCCATATCTTGTCCCACTGGAAGGTCTTCAAGGCAAATAACATAAATGGAGCTGTCATCACTTTTGATAATAATGCTTTTTTCAAAAATGCCTCCTGAAGGAACTCCTTTACAGTTACTTGATTTAAAAAAAAAAATACGTAGAAAGAGTTCACTCCAAAATAATGACAAAAAGTTTAATATAGTAAACACATTAATCAGTAGCACAGTCATTCCATTGTCATTTTAAAGTAATAAGTACTGTACATAATTGTACATGCTATATTTTTATGTGACTGGCAGCACAGTAGGTTTGTTTATAGCAGCATCACCACAGACATGTAAGTAATGCATTTGCACTATGACATTAGGACAGCTATGACATCATTAGGCTACAGGAATTTTTCAGCCCCATTGGAATCTTATGGGATCACCGTCATATATGTGGTCCAATATTGACTGAAATGTTATTATTTGGTGCATGACTGAATCTTGAATTAATTTTCACAGAATATGTACATGTTCCAAAGCACCATTTCATACTTCACAAATATGTATGATAATTTTGTGTTAATTTAAAAATATAAAAACTATAGGAATTTTAAAAACATATATTCTAATGGGAGGCTCAGACTGTTAAACACTTATTCTGTAAGAGTACATGTCCATGTGTAGAGGATATTATAGGACTCCTTGAGGAGACGGACAGGTGGGCAGTCAGCAATATGTGACACAAAGTGCTGCGATTAAAAAAAAAAAAGAGTTAATAAGGGGATACCAATAGTTTCATCGAACACATCTAGAAAATTTGAACAAAAACATAAGTCATGTCCAAGACGTCAAAGAAGTGCTGAAACCGGGATAATTAAAGACAGCAAGATTCCAGAGAAAGAACCTCTGACATTTTTAGAATCTTTTTACCTGAGGGAATTTGCTGTCTCTGCCTTTGTGAAGGAGGCTGAGAAGGTAGGCGATGGCCCAGAAGTATGTTGTTAGGCAGAGAAAAATTAGTAGAACTTCTGTTCATCTCCTGGGGCAAGAAAGAGAAAATGGAGATGCGATGGCCTCTAAATACATGACTGTTTCCCCTCTAAGTTTACCTGAAGGATGAGGAGATTAAAAAGGCTGAACAGAAAGCCTCTAAGAAGTGAAACAGAGCAAGTGTAGCCTTCCTGAGGAGACAATGGCTAACTTTCACTCAACTGTCCAGGGTCAGAGTCAGGGAAAACACACCAAGCTTTCAGAGTGCAGTTACTAAGTTAGCACACCAGGACACTGAAATAACTACGATTATTCAACTGTTAAAGAACATCAAAGAAAATAGTGAAAAGGTAAAGTAATAATGTTTATACCAAAAAAATTGAAATACTTAAAAGAATATAATGAATAGCTAGAATTGAAGAAATGCAACTTCTGAAATTAAGAGTTTAATCGTTGAATTTAACAACGGATTAGAAACAGAAAAACACAGGATTCTTGGTCTGGAATAAGGATAAAAGATAAACATTAGATAAACATGCCAATAAAAGATAAACAGAAAAAGAAAGAAAGAAAGAAAAGGAAATATAGAAAAGAGTTTCAGATAAATTGAACACAGAAAAATTTGTGTGGCCTACTTGTAATTTCTGTTCTAGAGGAAATACAAGAGAAAGGGGAAGGCACTGGATTTTAATACATAATGGCAGAAAAAGTATTAAAACCGAAGCATTTATGGCAGCTGGTTGCAAATTTGCTCCCCAAAAAAACTGTGGGTTAATGTTCCTATGTGCAATGGCCTCTGTTGTTGAATATGGGCTAGCACTGTGCCTTGCTTTATGCAACAGACTGTGATGGGGAAACACTGTACCATTTGAGACCTAAGCCTTAAAATTGACTGGCATCCTCTTCTCAGTTTGCTGGAGCTTTGAGTCACTATGTAAAATTCCAGTTGCCTTTCTGGAGAGAGTCCCTGGAAGATAAGCTATAATAGGCAAAGAATGATTTCATAAAGAAGAAACAAGCAGCCAAGCACAGTGGCTCATGCCTGTACTCCCAGAACTTTGGGAGGCCGAGGCAGGCAGATCATTTGAGATCAGGAGGTCAGGAGTTTGAGACCTGTCTGGCCAACCTGGCAAAACCACAGCTCTACAAAAAAACACAAAAATTAAAATTAGTTGAACGTGGTGGAGCATGCTTGTAATCCCAACTTCTTGGCAGTGTGAGGTGGGAGAATCACTTGAGTCCAGGTGGCAGAGGTTGCAGTGAGAAGAGATGGCCTCAGTAAACTTCAGTCAGGGCGACAGAAAGAGATCATGTCAAAAAAAAAAAAAAAAAAAAAAAGAAAGAAAGAAAGAAAAAAGATCAAGAGGAGGAGAAAGAAATAAACATCTTTTTTTTCCAACATATAACTACGCCCAACTGGCTTGTTTTATTGGAGAAGGGGATGTGGAATAAACAACATGAGATAAATAAATATCTTATATATGTGAGCGGAGGAGCAAAGTTTCCACCTCGACTGAAATATTCTATCATCCAAATGACTGCATATCCAACCATGAAATAAATGGAGAAACCTAGGTGAGGTTGGCTTAATAAATCTTGAGCTACACTCAGCCAAACCCATTGAAACATGAGCTCATAAAATGGTTATTTTAAGCCAATGAATGTTAAAGTGCTTTTAATGCAGAAACAGACAGAACAAGTATCAATCTATAGATCAAAAAACTCATCAAACCCAAAGCAGTTTAAGTAAGAGAAAGCCACACTTAGGGGTTTCTTAGTAAAATGCTTAGAAACAGATAAAAAGAGTTTGAACCATCCCAGGTGGTGGCGGTGGGGGACAGGGGTGTGTGGTGGAAATCAAGTTATGTTAAAAGTTGCGACAGTAGCATTTGTCAAAATAAATAACAAAACAAGGCCTGAATGAATGTTAGAAGACAATGGAATGGCTTTTTCAAGGAGCTGAAGTAAA
Organism: Saguinus oedipus; assembly: GCA_031835075.1. Taxonomy (NCBI): domain Eukaryota; kingdom Metazoa; phylum Chordata; class Mammalia; order Primates; family Cebidae; genus Saguinus; species Saguinus oedipus. The sequence continues at coordinate 58,413,233 of CM063182.1, forward strand.
TCATTCCCAACAAAAAATTACATACTTAATAAATATATCATTCAAATATAAAGATAAACAGATTTTAGACAAATTCAAAGAGAATTTGTTGCCAGCAGACCTACATTACAGGAAAAATAATATTGTTTGTATAAAGCAACAATAATGCTGCCCTATGGGAATTCCAATACATGTAGATTAAAAATGCTTAAAACAGCACAGATGGAGAGAATTAACTCAATGGAATTCAAGTGTTCTATTTTATTTTTTTAATCCATCACTTAAAAATTGTTGAAATAATGTGTAATTAATAATAGAGAGAGAAAATATAGAATATAAAATATCTAATACAGAAGAAGTAAGAAAAAACAGATAAAAGTAAAATAAAACAGGTGGTCAAAGAGACAATAAGTGTGAGAAAATGAATAATATATATCTGAATATATCAAGAATTACATTAAATAATTAATAACATATTTCATAAAACAGGCTAAAAACACTTGTTTTAAGACTAAAATTGTCAAATTAATTTAAACAGCAGCAAAAACAAAAATCCATATAATGCTTGGAAGAAGCATAGGAAAGTTAAAAGGAAACTTAAAAGCAAAAGCATGATGACTGTTCTTGGTCAGGCCTGTAATCCCAGTGCTGTGGGAAGCCAAGGCCAGAAGATCAGTTTATCCCAGGAGTTCGAGACTGGCCTGGGCAACATGGCAAGCCCTCATTGCTACAAAATATAAAAAATTAGCTGTGTATGGTGGCGCACACCTGTAGTTCCAGGTACTGGGAAGGCTGTGGCAGGAGGATCACCTGATCCCACGTGTCGAAGCTGCAGTGAGCCATGATTGAGCCATTGCATTTCCGCTCAATGCAATCAGCTGAAATGAGGTGACAGACCAAGAGACAAAACAAAAACCTACAAGAAACAAAAAGCATGGAAGAAGATCTATCATGAGCAGACTCTGTAATAACTGTATTATTAATATTATTATCAGCCAATATAGTTGGCTGAGAGCAATGGCAGGTACACACAAAGAATAAGGACACAGAAGCTGAAAATAACACAATTAACACATATGCACTATGGCATAGATCAAAGATTGCACCAAACAAAGACAGCATATAGTTTATTTTTAACTGTACCTATAACATTTTAAAAAACTGACCTCTTGCTAAGCCAATGGAGCAACAGTCAACAAATCTCAAAGCATTAATATAATTCAGAGCATTTTCTTCTGTATCAATTTAAAAAGCTAAGTAAGAAATCATCAGCTGTTCAGAAAGCACATCAAATATTATTGCATAAATGAAGAAATCACAGAAATTAGAACTGTGAATATGTATGTGACTATGGCATATAAAAGTTTTTGAAATTCACAACTGGTGTTTAGAAAAAAATTAAAATGCATAATACACACACACACACACAAAATGTATGAAAGACTGAAAATACTTGATTATTTTTGAGGCTTGTATCATCATTTATGATTGAGGCTTTTATCTCAAAACCCAGTTTTTAAGCATATGAAATTCACAGAAACTAAAAGGGGTCAATAAATAAAAATAAGAGCAGATATCAGTGAAATAGAAAACATGCATACAATAAGAGCATTGCTTAGACAAAAATAGATTGTTCAAAAGAATTAATAATATTGATAAGCTTTTAGCATGACTAATTACTGGTAGAAGAAAGAAAACATAAATATCAATAGACGGAAAAACTTGATTCCTATAGTGGATGTCCCAGTGGAATAAGGCAATAAATCAACAATAAACAAAATAGATAAATAAGCAGATAGACAGAAATGCAAATAAACTAACTGTAACTACACAAAGTAACATGAATTTCACAGACATAAATTTGCAATTAATGAAACCAGACATAAACACACATACTGTATGATTCATTTATATCAAGTATAAAAACAGTAAAAATATATTAATGTTATTAGAAGCAGATAGGCTTTGATTTTCCTGAGTTACTTAGCAGGCAGCAGCTTTGGTTGGAGGGGAGAAAGAATTCCTTGGGGATTGGTATGTTTTGTGCTTTGATCTGGGTGCTGGTTGCATGAATGTGCTCAGTATGTAAAAATTATTTCATATGCACATTTATGAATCGTGTATTTTTTATATGCATGCTAAACTTAAAGAAAACGTTTAAATTTTACAAAAGCAAAAAGTCTTGGGAAGGCACATATCCTTTAGGTAAATTAGATACTTAAAAACACATCAGTGCAAGAGACTTCAGATATCTTAAATACCGAACATTTTTTCTTGAACAGAATTGCACAGAGATCTTTACTGGTAAGATTTCATATTAACCAATTTTGCCTTCTAAGAGATCAGTGTCTTTCTTTTCCCATTTTAGGGTGTTTATTCACCCAGAATTTGTGTGTCTGTGTGTGGGGTTGGGGATGAGTGGAGTTTTTCATGTCATTGGTTTCCCAAACATAAATTCATAATGGGGATTATGCTAGGACCCAAAGAGACATGCTTCTCTCAACAAATAATGTAAATAGATAGATAAACAAATGAACAAACCAATAAAGAGCTAAGCCTCCTCCCAAAATAGATGAGAGTGATATAGTTTAATAATAAGGTCAGACATGAAGGGTCCACGATAGAAAGAGTGGGGGTTCTCCCACTGCATAAATGAAACTTGCAGTGTTAGGCTGGCTCTCCTCCTTCTGAGAACCACCATAGGATTTCAGCAATAGACTTTTCAATTGGGTTAATATCATGTCAGTAAAATTGTGCCTATTGTCATACAGATTCTCTAGTACTTATAGGAAAAGAATGAAAGCAAATTTGGTAATGGCATGCCTGTGGGTCAAGTTAAAATCAAATGATCTCACAGCATATTGTGTAGCAGCACCAAAAAAGAAAGGCAATGGCAGAATGATGACGTATACTTAGCATATGCAGCCAGATTTAGAAAAACCATTGTCTTGCTGTGCTCTTCTCCTCTAGAATCATATTGTAAATGACAGTTGGATTGGAATATTTAAAATAAAGAATCTGTCCCATTGTTACAGGATCTTTGGAGCATTGCTTTGTCTGGCTGGAAACCTCCGTGGCCAGTGGCACCTTTGCCAAAGTTCTTGATCTGCGTCCAGGAAAAATGAGGTGTGCAGACAAGTGAAGGGTGAGCAAGACACAGAGAAGCTTTACTGAGTGTTAGAACAGCTCAGAGGAGACCCCAGTGGGTAGCTCCTCTCTGTAAGCAGGTTGTCTCACTGAGAATTCAGCTCTCAGCAGTAAGGAGGCCATGGAGTGGGTGGCTCCTCCCTGCAGGCAGGTTATCCCATGTGACACTCTCAGCAGAGAAGATGTCCTGGAAAGGGTAGCTCCTCTCTGCAGCTGGTTGTCCTATCACCTGTCCATCCACTGCCCTGCTCTAGCTGAGTCCAGGGCTTTCATATGAACCTCAAAGGGGAGGAAGTCCATGGGCAGCCATGAGGGGGCAAGAAAAGGCACCGCAAGTCCCGGCTCTGGTCCAGGGGACCGGCAACCTGTACAGCAGCCTTCAGGCCTTCCCTGAGTGGAAGGTGGGGCTTTATTGGAACCTGTCCCCTTAATCCAGAAGGCTGTCTGCCTCTGGTAGCCATTCACGGCCACTGGGATCACTAGACTTTCCTACCATATCAGAGGCCCCGCTGACAGCAGGGAGAAGTCGGGAACTCGGGCAGGCACTTCCACGCTTGCTAGGGGAAGGGGTTCTCCCTGGGCCCCTAAGTATTCAGGGATGCATTCAGGCACGGTGGCTCACACCTGTAATCCCAGCACTTTGGGAGGCAGAGGAGGGTGTATTGCCTGAGCTCAGGAGTCTGAGACAAGCCTGGGCAACTCAGTGAAACCCCATCTCTACTAAAATACAAAAGATTAGCCAGGTGAGGCAGGGTGCTCCTGTAATCCCAACTACTCGGGAGGCTGAGGTAGGAGGATTGGTTGAACCCGAGAGGTGGAGGTTGCAGTGAGCCGAGATTGCACCACTGCACTCCAGCCTGGGCAACAGAAACAATATTCTGTCTCCACAAAAAAAAAAACAAAAAAAAACAAAAACAAGAATGTGCGGAGATGCCTGAGTCTGCAGCCATGGTTTGGGCAGCTGTAGCTTTTCCCAGGAGGGCAGGACCCCTTCCTGCCCCGGCCCCCTAAGAGCACAGGGAGGCTTGGATCCACATCCACAGTTGAGATGGCTGCCTGAGCGGGGCTCCTGCCTGCTCCATAAATCAGGAGCAGAATCCTGTGTCTGCAGCTGAAGTTTAGGCGGCTGCAGCGGCATCTCGGGAGCTCCCACCCCAACTTAGAAGAGGTGGGGCTCCCCCCAGCTTCATGGAGGATGGAGCCCCAAAAGTGCCTCCCTGGTGCAGCCAGCAGGATGGCAGCAGCAATCCGTCTGGAGCAGCAGCTGCCGTCAACATCACATTGATATTGCAAACTGTATTTGTATTTTTCTTATATCTAATGTACACATTGTTTGAGTTTTAAAGTTTTATATACACTATAAGCATAGAAACTTCATAATAGTTTTACGTTTGAACCTATTTAGAAATTTACTTTAAACTTCACTTTATTTAAAGCAAAATCTTCCTTAACCTTTTAACGGATAACCATATTTTAGTGAAGTTAGGACACTAAACACTCTTTTTCTAAATTGTGTGTTTGCTTTTTATGTTCAATGTCAAAGAAAACAACTCCCTGTATAAAGTTAAACAGCTAAGAAAGATTTTATTCAAGCCTATCTCAACAGCACAGAGAGGTCAGAGCTCAATCTGAGCTCAATTAAATGGAACAAAGCCTGGGGAGCTTGTAAGACCCGGATTGGGGAACCTTAGGCTACTTATGTTTCCAATTGGCCTTAACCAAGGGAAACAAACTTGTTCATATTTTCCTAACAAGTAGAACCAGGTGCTTGCTCGAGTTAGGCTGCTGGCCTCCACAGACTCTGAGATACAGGGCCCTGTCTCCCTGGATAACCGTTACATTTTAAAGGAACTGCTCCCATGCTTTTGACAATGATATTTCTGGGTTGTAAATGTTTTAAGAAGCAATGAACATTCATGTGCATGTGTTTTTATAGTAAAACAATTTATAATCTTTGGATATATACCCAGTAATGGGATTGCTGGGTCAAATGGAATTTCTATTTCGAGGTCCTTGAGGAATCGCCACACTGTCTTCCACATTGGTTGAACTAATTTACACTCCCACCAACAGTGTAAGAGTGTTCCTATTTCTCCACATCCTCTCCAGCATCTGCTGTCTCCAGATTTTTTAATGATCGCCATTCTAACTGGTGTGAGATGGTATCTCAATGTGGTTTTGATTTGCATCTCTCTAATGACCAGTGATGATTGCAGAACACACGGACACGGAAGGGAGCACTACACACTGGGGTCTGTTGGGGGAAAATAGGGGAGGGACAGCGAGGGGGTGGGGAGTTGGGGAGAGATAGCATGGGGAGTGATGCCAGATATAGGTGATGGGGAGGAAGGCAGCAAATCACACTGCCATGTGTGTATCTATGCAACAATCTTGCATGTTCTTCACATGTACGCCAAAACCTAAAATGCAATTAAACAAAAAAGCAGCTTTGACAAGATTTACATCTCAAAAAGGCAGAGAAGGGATTTACATGTAAGTTTTCTACAGGAATGCTCTAAGGAAAGGAAGATGAAGGGCCTGAAGTTGGGAAGAAGCCTGTCTACAGTTCGTTCCAGCTGAGGCCGGAGTGAAGGCTGTGTTGGTCAGTGACACTTTGTTAGCATACATTGGCCAGTTCTTCCTTATGACTGTCATACACTTGAGTGATCTATGCAGACGGTTTCGCTGGTTAATTTTCATGGCAGTGTCTTGTGTTTGGAACTTAAAAGTCCTGTCTTATTATTTTCAGAAATAGTCCTTCCTTTGTTTCTGTGAATACAAAATGCCATAAATATTTATTATATTTATTGCTATGTTACAAAATATTAATGATAGCAACCTGTCTTAATTTTATAATTCAAGAATAAATTGTAACTGTTGAAAAATAATAAAGACCCAAATTTATTAAAGGATCATTTTTAACCTAATTGTCTAAAACTAATGGTTGACCCCAAATTTGTGTACCTGCTAGGTACACTGTATATATTTATTAAATATACTTAAATAAGCAATCAAGTTGCATAAATTTTGCATCTTTTTTCTTTTGAGATAGGTTCTCACTCTGTTACCTGTGCAATGGTGTGATCACAGCTCACTGCAGTCTCAGCACCCCAGGCTTAAATGACCCTCCCACTCGAGCCTCCTGAGTAGCTAAGACCACACGCATGTGCCACCAAATCCTGGCTAATCTTTTATTTATTTATTTATATTTTTGTTTTATTTTTATTTTTATTTTGTTTGAGGCAGAGTCTCGCCCTGTTGCCCTGACCCAATCTCAGCTTATTGAAACTTTGCCTCCTGAGTTCAAGCGATTCTTCTACTTCAGCCCCTTGAGTATCTGGGACCACAGGCACCTGGCACTGAGCCCAGCTAATTTTTTGTATTTTTAGTGGAGATGGGGTTTCACCACATTGGGCAGGCTAGTCTCGAATTCCTGACCTTATGATCAGCCCACCTGGGCCTCCCAAAGTGCTGGAATAACAGGTGTGAGCCACCATGTTTGGCCTAATCTTTTACTTTTGTAGAGGTATGTTCTCACTATGTTTCCCAAGCTGTTCTTGAACTCCTGAACTTAAGAAATCCTCCTGCCTTGGCCTCCCAAAGTTCTAGGCTTAAAAGCATAAGCCACTGTGCCCAACTATTTTTGAATTATTAAATAGAAATGCTTCATGTCAGACAGGATATTGTGTATTATGTCACTATAATATTGTGTGGGTATGTCTTTGAAGATTTTGAAGATACAATCTTGGGAAAAAGTACTCCACGCTTTATTCTCTGTGTGTCTGTGTGTGTTTGGATGTGAGTATAAAAGAGAGAGAGAGAAAAAGAGATAGAGTTTTAATCATTGACCTTGAGTCAAAAATTGATACAGATAAATGTAGTTAATGCATTGGAGTTCGTGTTTTAAGGTATCAAGGTGCTGGGTTTGGATGGGTGAAAACAAAGAGACCTGAAAAGGTTATGTTTCATAGCCTCCAAGTAGACTTAAATTGTGAGAAGCAAATGTTCCAGGACAATGTTAAAATTTGCCATTCTAGAGTTAGCATCTAGTTTGTAGAAGCTTAATATGATAATGGTGCACGCTTCAGCAGTATATATCAATAGGTTAAACAAATTTGCATTAACAATTAATTTCTAGTCCACAAATATTTCATGATAACCTGCTATGTGCCAGAGATATAGAATTAATTAGGTCATAGCTGCTTCCCTCAAAAGGTTAACTTCTAGTATGGAGATGCACACATTCAGAAATAATTTTGATTGAATATACTACAACTAAACTTTCTTCCTTTTATTCTAAAATAGTGTATGCAAACACCTAGTAGGTCAATTTAAGATCACTTAGAAAATACAATCGATGCTTTTCTAATGTCTCTATGTTGGTCTCTCATTCAACTTCATTAAGCAACAAACTGAGGCAGAATTCAGAATATGTAAAATGTAATATTATACTGAGGCTCACTAGTTAGCATATGAATTATATGTAAAGTAACATTTATTAAAATTGTAACTTTGATTTATTATCATCATTTCCTGAACAGTGTATCTTTTACCTGTAAATACTATTTTCAAAATGTCACCATCATTGCTATCTACAAAAATGCATCAATGATACATATTGATATAGACGTTTTAAGTTAAGTTTGGACGGGAAAGCATAGCTGATCTTATAATGGTTGTGGCATATGTGGTCTAAAACATACACTCAAAATATTGTTTTCATTTTGAGAAATTAGAAAGCTCCTCATTTTCATTATATATACCACATAACCATGCATTCATGACTGATATAGAGATATAGAAGACAGAACGAGTATCTTTTATACTCCAGGGTGATGGTAAATTACGTTTCTAGAAATAGTGCTTTGAAAAAAGAAATTGTATGCAATATAAAAACAGACTACTATTTTCAAGAGTGAAAATTAAATAAAATTTTCTTGAGGTCATGTTCAATTATGCTACAACAGAGTTAGCTGATGAAGGACAAACCACTATAATGGTAGCATTGAATTCTAAAGGTTTCTGTGTTTAGACTTTTTCTTACTCTGTTATGTTGTACCCTAGCTTGTATGTTCATATTTTTTATTTAGTCTTCAATACATTTTCCTAATATTTCCTAATACATTTTATATTATGTGCTTTGAAATTTGCCTAAATTTGATTTTAATCTCAAAAAAAAACACTTTTCTTAGCTCCATTAAACATCATCTAAAATATGAAGAAATTAAGATAATGAGAAATCTTCACTTTTCTTAATATTAAAGGAAATGAAAACGGTTACCACATATAGGCATTTTACAACACAGACATGAAATATTTTCAACACAGTTCCCTCTCTTGCAGAGGAGAAAAATCTTCACAGTGCTCCCTAATCTTGATATGAGTACACAGTGTTGATATTAACATTCAAATGAAGTTAGGATCATAAAGGGTTTAGCTGGAGCTATTTGCTCATCAGGACTATAGGCCCATCAGGACCCATCCTTTTTAAGTATTCCATTTCTTTAGAACAGAATCTAATTGTTTCTTGAATGATCCTTGTGTTTTGCCTCAGCAATTGTGCCTGATAGGCCATTCCATATGTTTATTACGTTCTAAGTAGGAGGAAAAAAATCTTGCTAACATCTGTTATGGGTTGGTTTCTTTTTAATTCTCATTTACATCCGTTGCAATTCTTAGGTTTCTGGAAATGGGAGCTCAGTTGTCACAACATATTAATAAAATAAGTATGTGGCTTGACCATTGAAATATTTATAATGTGTTACTTTATAGTATTAAATTCTAGTTATTAGAAATTAGAATGATTTTGATTTTATCTTCAACTAAGAATAATAAAACAAAACCTACATATCAAGTGCCCTTCACCAGCAAAAGGGGAAAAAATTGAATAAAATAAAGCTTCTACATAATCCATGAAGTACTGATTATTACACAGTTCTAGGAATATATAAAGTACAGCAGTAGCAAAGTAAATAAAATTCTTTATAAATTGAAAAACTCAAATTATACCGATATATTTTGTTCATGTGTATATTAATAGTAATAAAGCATCCATCTTGGCCTTAACCATATGACTTTTATTATTTTTTTGAATGTAAATAATATTTACATTTCTATGTTTTATTAGTATATTTTCCTAAGCTACTTCAAACTTACCTATAGAAAGGCAAAATATAAATAAAGAAAGCCAATATTAATAATAAGGAAAAACCTAAAATAAGTATAAAATATTTAGTATATTTGTTTTGATATTCTTACATAGCCCCCACAATAACCTGCCAAAGAAAATATTATTACTTTTCTTTCCTTATCACCTTAAAAAGGAAATTAAAACTCAACTAAATTAAATGGCCTACCCAAAGTGGCAAAATTGGAATCGGATCTATACCTTATGGGGCTATAGTATTATTTTAATAAATAGGTTTTCCATGTAACTTATGTCTAAATTTACATATTTTTATTTGGTCAAGTATGGACTCAGGACTAGCTTCAAATCTGGTGGGTAGTGAATTATTCACATTTTAAATGAGTGGTATGAGTGTGTGTGTGCAGGCATGCACACGTGTATTTGTGATCTCATACCAAGGTGTAAACATCAGGATTATAAAATTCATAAGAACTTTGGAGTAGTATAAATGACACACCAAACATAGAAGACATTCAGAGATAAAGGGAAGAAATGCTGAAGTTTAGTCCTTATACAATATCTAGTTGACACCCTGCATTTGCTGAAATCATCCAGGGATCTATAAATGGTTAAAAATAGGCTTATGGTAACTCACCTTTTAATATTATTGCATTGCTTAGAGAGGTGAGCTGCAAACCTAGGTTTCATTGATTCTCATACTTGTGCTCATTCAAATGCCTGAGTCTGATTTAGTAGTTTAGGGCACAGATTGCCCAAATCCATGAGCAAATCCTCATGGCTTCAGTTATCATACAGTATCTAAAGAACAAGTTTTGTAGGACCACCACTGGGAGATTAGCAGCCGCGCTTTCTGCGAGTTAGCCATGATGGAATACCCTTCTCAGAAATGTGTTGTCAGGCTCTACAGAGAGATATATATTTGTATTATGAAGCTTTCAGACTTCCTGTGCATACTGTCAGAAAATCTAATGAGAAATTGTTCCTAGCTTTATACTTTAGTTACTTTTATCAGATTTAGATATTACAGCAGAAAAAAAAAATGTGCCTTGGAGAACTCAATATGCTAATTGTATATTCTGGCTCAGGACTGTCTTCCTGAGTTTATACAAATGTCAAGGAATACCAGAAGTCAAAATACAAGAAAGAAAAATAAAGAATGTAAGGATTATAGCAACTCCATGTTCCTTTGATATCAAGAAGCAACATTAAATCTCATATCCTCCATGTTGTTATCTATAGCAGTCTATTTATGAAAAACTACCCATAGATTCCTCAGCTTCCAGCAGCTAGTAATTCGGTTTCAGATACTGGTAGGATTTAGATATATATCCTTACAGGTGGAGAAGGCAATAAAATAATTATTCTTTCAGTTCTTCAAAGTAGACAATAGTACTTTCTTGGAGTTTGGGGTGAGGAGAAAAATGTCATAGAATCACAATGAATCACATTACAATATTCTTCTTCTTCTTTTTTTTTTTTTTTTTTTTTTTTTTTTGAGATGGAGTTTCGCTCTTGTTACCCAGGCTGGAGTGCAATGGCGCGATCTCAGCTCACCGAAACCTCCACCTCCTGGGTTCAGGCAGTTCTCCTGCCACAGCCTCCTGAGTAGCTGGGATTAAAGGCACGCGCCACCATGCCAAGCTAATTTTTTGTATTTTTAGTAGAGACGGGGTTTCACCACATTGACCAGGATGGTCTCGATCTCTTGACCTCGTGATCCACCTGCCTCGGCCTCCCAAAGTGCTGGGATTACAGGCGTGAGCCACCACGCCCTTCCCTACATTACAATATTCTTTGTGAAACATCTCCTCATAGTGATATGTAAGGTCTAATCAATAATTCGGATTTAGAAATATGGTAATTATTACTAATGGTACCATATTGTACAGTATATCTTGAAAAGCTATAATGTTTACCTGCATGCAATGGAATCTTCTGTGTATTCAAAAATCTCTATACCTAAAACTTCAAGGCAAGAGTTACCATTGCCTTATCAAAACATGTGCTTCCTACTTCTGTGTCTTCTACTTTGTTTAGATTTGCCACCCTCCATTGTTTCAAAGAAGTTTGAAATTTCTTACCTACTTCACATTACCAACGATGTGTGGCAAGGGATACATGTGGCAGAATAAACATCTCAAATTTTAAAGCAAAATTTCAAAGGTCAATGTTTGATACCTATTTATGCCTCTTATATGTTGTGTGATCTAAGTTCATTGCTTTGCTTTTTTTTTTACATTCTGCTTTCTCAACTGTAAAATGGGAATAAAATGAACCTTATAAGTATAACATTACCAGCTAGTGAGACATAACTGTGTAAGTCTAAAATTCATTGAATGCCTTTTCTGTTTCAAAATGCTAGATATGTTGTATTGAAATAGAAAAAGCATTCAATGAATTTTAACCCTGCTTCTATATTCTTAATTTATTATCCTTCTTTCCATGTATATACATTTTCAGTCATTCCCCTTTTGTAATATTCATTGCCATTAACAGATGTAAATACCTCTTACCTTGAGTACTGCCATGGTAAATGAATTGATTACTGTGTCACCTACCCCTGCCCATCCTATCCAATCATGCTATATATTGTTTTTATAACTGTCCTGAAGCACGTAACTCATTATGCTTCACCTCTCCAAAACAGTTAATTATTTCTCCAGGTTGCATATAAAATAAAGTGAAAGCTTTTACACTTGGCATTTAAGAGTCTCCATTATCTAGCTTAACAGCATTCTCAACTTTAACTTGCTATCTTTAACGTCCTCTTTATTCTCTACTCACTGGTCAGGCCAATCTATTTGCTGTGTTTCTTAAACTCTTCATTTTATTATGCCAGGTGTAACTTTTTAATGCAAATATAAGGAAGTAAAATCCATTGATATTCATTTCAAAAACTAAATACCACTATTTTATATACATTATCCCATTTAATCTTCACAAATACTCTCCACATTAGGCATTATATAATTGTAAACAGAATAAACATTGAAGCCATGCTGCCTCAGTTGAAAACTGAGCTCTACCACTTTCTAGCAATGTGACCTTGGATAAATTACTTAATCTTTCATTCTATATAAATTTATATGGCAGTTACTCTCAGGGATACATTTAAACACCATAAGGTTTTCCAGAATCTAATTCCAATATACATAGTTTTCACCAAGTTAGGCAGGCAATTTTTTTACTCACTAATCACAAATACTTAAGTCTTTAGTTGCTAACACTAACAACTAAAATAGAAAATTAAATAATTGCAAATCCTAATGAATATTAATTTTCTTTCTTAACACTTTAAGGAATACACCACACAATTTTCTGCATACACACACAAGGAAACCAGCTGGGATCTGTTGAATTTCCAGGATATAAGAATGAGTCAGCAAAGGCAGTGGCAGAATATTTGACCTTGATATTTTTTAATAATAAGAGAGTAATAAGCCTATGGAAAATAGTGAAAAATAATACTACAGAGCACCCAAAGAGGTTTACAAGTGCAGATGATATTTCATTATACATAAACTTGTGTTTTGAGGAGCATCATTTAAAATTATTTCAGGATAATCTTACACTCATCAAATGGCCTACAGAACAAAAATAGTTTTAAAATACACATTTGCTGACATTTTCATAATTACAGTAAATTCTTTTTGTAAGGATTAAGAACTATGAGTGAGGGTGTTTCTCCCGTAATGAGGTATTTTCCTTCCTACCATTCTTTTCATCTCTTTTTTTTTTCATGTGTCTGTTAGAAAGTGGTAAAGTTTCCTCCATGCTACACTTCCAGTATGGAATGCTAATGAGGCGATTTGGGTTCTAAAAGTAGCTAATTGAATAGTTTGAGTTGGGTTTGAAATTCTTTTGGGGAAATGTGCATAATCCCTTCAGTGACCACCACCCTAAACCATCACTTCTCTAGGAAAAGTAACTTTAAAAGCAAGTTCATTATCCCTATATAAAAATAGTACAAGCTCTGAGGTAAACATGTGAAAAATAGAAAAGTAAAGCCAAATCTATCTACTCATATTCATACAATGCAGAAAGTAATTCATGCATTCTTTAGCTACTAATTCATTACTTTAACAAATATGCAGTAATAGTTCTTTCTCTGATAAGTTCTGTGCTACAGAATGGCCAGCGTGGTCTCCTAGGACACCAGGATGTAGACTTGATTGCAATATAAATATAAATGTATGCACATAAAGTTAAATGAGTCTCTTAAATACCTAAGTGCATCCTACGCATCTTAGACTGTGACGTATCATCAAATACACAACAGTGAATGGAAAATTGTCCCAGTTTCTTTTCTGAGTTGATTGTTATGGAAAGCCTTATGACCATTAATGACACAGGGCAGGGAAGCCAACAATTTGGGGCTTACCTTGGGAAGTTTCTTGCCTTTGCTCAGGAAAGAATTCAAGAGCTGGCCGGTGGGTAGTAGAAAATAGATTTATTGAGTGGACAGCCTTACAGCTTTGCTTTGTGACTGCTCCAGCAGAGCTGGCTAACCCCTAGGCATTGTGTGGAGAGTAGCAGCTTAGGGACAGTTAGTTCTGCAGTTATAGTCATATCCACTTTTAATTGCATGCAAATTAAGGGGTGGATTATTCAGAAAGTTCTAGAAAAGGGGTAGTAATTTCCTGGCTGTTTCCACGGAAAGTGGCGGTAACTTGCAGGTGTTGCCATGGCAACAGTAAACTAACATGGCACTGGTAGGCATGTGCGTTCGGTCCTCCCTGTTTCAGCATTTTCAATTCGGTCCACAGTAAGTCCCAGCTCCTACTTCATTAATGTATCAAAACTACCAATGATATGAGTTAGTTTTTTCATTTTTTTTCTAAAATCTTAACTAGTTCTCAAATTTTGTTTTGAAATCTAACCCATATTTCACATTAAAAATAAAATTTGAATATCAAGATATGGAAAGACTGGTAATAATTTCAGTGAAGCAAGGATTTTTAGTGCATTTATATTATTAGGAAAATACAAGTAAACTAAGTTATGTTAGTAGCCAAAATATTTTATCAATCACAACGGCAACAGAAGCAGATCTGTAGTAAAAAGACTTGCGTGTGCAAGTTTGTAGAATCAAATCTAGGCGTTTAGAAAACATATTTTCAGAGGCCGGGCAAGGTGGCGCAGGCCTGTAATCCCAGCACTTTGGGAAGCCGAGGCGGGTGGATCACGAGGTCAAGAGTTCGAGACCATCCTGGTCAACATGGTGAAACCCCGTCTCTACTAAAAATACAAAAAATTAGCTGGGCACGGTGGTGTGTGCCTGTAATCCCAGCTACTCAGGAGGCTGAGGCAGGAGAATTGCCTGAACCCAGGAGGCAGAGGTTGCGGTGAGCCGAGATCGCGCCATTGCACTCCAGCCTGGGTAACAAGAGCAAAACTCCGTCTCAAAAAAAAAAAAAAAAAAAGAAAGAAAACATATTTTCATAAGATGGCAGACAGGAAAAGTTAGTTATGCAGGTCTCTGGTGTTTTGCTCGGTAACCTTGAAAGCTACTCTAAAGACTAGCATAAGCATACTGAGAATTAGCCCTGGTTATCACATGCCCCAATTCTACCATCCACTCTTGACTGTGTTTGGACAAGTTTCTTAACCTGTAATTTCTCTTGTGTAAAGTGCTCTTAGTACCTCTGCTCGAAAGGATGTCGTATTAAGTGGATATCTAAAGACTGCTCAGTCCAGGGCCTACTATTCAGTGAGAACATTGTGTCAGCTGCGTTTAATCTTTCCTTATCCTGTTTTTCTATTCACACAGCAAACATTAATACATTGATAATGCCAACATATCACATTATAAAATCCTTCACAGAATATACAAAATTCAAAATTATGCCCAAGGATCTCATTAAGAACAAGGAAAACACCAGCACCACAAATTGGCCTACGTTGAAAGTGTGTTTTTGCTATTCATTTTTGCATGTACAAACAGTCTTTTATAATGGGAAGAAGCATACTTTTAAATAGGAAGAAGCATGTTTTTTAAATGCCTGTAGAGTTTAAATGTGTTTTTCCAGAAATTATTAATCACTCTTAGAGAAAAGCCTATTAATTTTTCCTCTTCTTTTTCTTCCTTTTTAATTTTTGGTTGTGATAAAGCTTTATGAAAAGTCTTTGGTATTGGAAATTAAGATCATCGGGAAAATGTTGAAAAGAAAGCTATTATACAAAGAGGAGTAGAGAAAAAAATAAAACAACGGGTATGGAAACTTGAGCTACTTAATGGGGCTATCAAAATAAAGATTGACCTCAGACATATTGAATATGTGGAGCCATCAGAGTTATATATATTTAAGAATGCCAAATTTTCAATATTTGGCCCGCAAGGCTAGTTAACTGAAGTCCTGGAGGTCAAGCTGCATGTTTTCATATCATTCCTGTTTGAGAGCAAGATGTTAAATTTACTGACTCCACATACTTAAGGCATTTTAATTTATGTTTAAGCTTCATAGAATTATTACACCTAATATTAACACTAGTGATGCCTGATATCTACTGAGCTTTTGTCACTATTAAATACTGTCCTAGTGCTTTACATATTGCATCTCATCAACAATCAAAAAACTTTCTTAGTTTGATATGATTTTACTTTCCATTTTATAGAAGAATACATGGTAGCATGGCTTATTAAGAAACTTGTGCAGTAAACCCCAGCTAGCAAATGGCAGAGATAAATTCCAAATCCAGGATGCCGGTTAGATGAATCAGCTATACTAAAAGATTCAAAGAGCAGCAGGAAGTGTAAATGCTTAAGAAGATCAGGATAAGCCTTTCCTAGATCTCAGCCAGAAGTCAGTGATTTAGGAGAAGGCTACAGAACCCCTAAGTACCCAACAGGCTTTCAGTGTGCTCTAAAGCCAGTCTCCCACATTTAATGCATCCTGCCTTTCATTTTTCATTGGATGATTTTGGGTAGCTATCAAGCAGGAGTGGAAAGGCATGCTCAGTGATGCATGCTTAAATTAGATTTGCTGTTATTGCTTTATTCACACTGTCATGATAAATCATAACATTTCCATCCTCTGGTTAACTGCATATTAAAATGACATGGGACACCCTTTAGTGGGCAGAAAATTAAAAGAATGTTTCTTATTTTCATGAGAAACATTCATTTAATTTTCAACTCTATTTCTTTTAAGTGCATGTGAGTGACATTTTTAAAACCTCATACTTTAGCCTTAATATCAATAGCCACTGTCAGGTAAAGAAATCAATAATAGTTAAGACAGTTCAGTAAAACAAATTAGCA
This sequence comes from Saguinus oedipus, assembly GCA_031835075.1. NCBI lineage: Eukaryota > Metazoa > Chordata > Mammalia > Primates > Cebidae > Saguinus > Saguinus oedipus. Next base: position 58,429,768 of record CM063182.1, read on the forward strand.
ATCAAATCAGGGAAAATAGTATGTTAAACCGTTCACTGGTTACATTTACTTTATCATGATTGGCCTTCAACTCTACAAAGAGTTATTTTAATTGTCACAAACCTAGGTCTTTACATTTCCTGAGACATCATGACTTATAAACATTCCTCTGTCAGTTAGTGTTACCTAAATGTTACATCTTTGGGGATCTTTCTCAAGTCTAGAACAATTCTATATTTTCATTTCTTCTCTCCAGAGCCTACAGAGATTTTATTTTGTTTTATTTATAAACTTCTATGTTACCCCTACTCAGCCTGCCCCAAAGATACACTGGAGTTACAGGAAAGGTACACAAGATACACTACATTTTTAAAAGCAGACAGAAGAGTAATCATTTGATATTCAAATGAATGTTGAGTGTACTTTATCAGTTACTAAAAGGGTGCAGTATGAAGCAAGAGCACAATTGGAGACTTTGCAGGATATTTTAGAAACTATTATGAGCAATTGTGTTCCGCATTTACGGAAATCAAAATAAGATTAATCTTTTGTAAAGTCAGTGCCATACAATCTCTTAGACCGAATACATTTTATCGTACATGACTTCCAAAATTTTAAAGAAATATTCAGTCATTTGTAGTTCACAAAATCCTCTGCAAATCCATGCCCCACCGTGGAGAATCCTATCACTGTAATATATTTTGCCAATATATCTTAGGATGTAAATAAGATCTGTGATTTCCGCTGATAACAGGAAATGAATATTTGCTTATCCAACCTAAGCACATTTCATTTATTTTAAAATTTGAACTTTATCATGGTTTTTGATGGCATATTCTTATTTTATTTTTAACTACCTGTAACATAAGGCTTTTCATTTAGTAAAAAAGAGGCATCTGTGTTGAATTCAATTGATACATATAAGACAATTATGGGGTCTGTTTTAGAAAAAAAAGTCAGACTTTCTACCTTTGATTTGACTCGATGACATATAGATTATTACAAAAATCTCCCTTTTTAACTTGCATTTTATTTTCAGGAAAATATTTTATATCCTGTATTAAATCAGGCATTAACTGGTTTTTCACTTATCTGTTCATGAAACTAGCATTACACATCCAGACACATTAATTTCTTCCTATAAATCACTGTGATAGGAGCAAAATATGGTGAGAAAGAAAAAGTTTTGGAGATCTATTTATTCTTAACAGTCTAATAGCAAGGACATATCGCATAAATATATAACAATAATCTTTCAAGATAAATATGTATGTGTGATATGTCAACATACAAATAGAATGAATGAAAGTCTATGTTAAGTAAAAGATATTTTGTGTAATATGCCCTGAATATATGAAGTTATACTAGGAAACTAGTCTTTTCTCAGGGTTCTGTGTTCCCAGGCATATTTTTCATTTCTTCATATCATTTAACCACCTTCACTGCTTTTCATAAATTTGATATTTGGGAACAGAATACTATAAATTACAATATCTCTTCTGTTTACAATTTCCATCTTAATTGCTCATAATGATATTTTGAGATACTTACACACCACAGTTTGTTAAGATTTTCAAGTACTTTTTCAAAGTTTCAATAATTTATATATTTTTCATCTTAGGCAATAAATATTTCTCTGAAAGAATTTTCGGTCATTTTTTCCTTTAAAATGTTGAATTTATTTTCATTTTTGCAAAATGATAAACTAGGTGTGAAATCAAACTCCATGGTGGATAATATATTAGTAAGAGTTGGTAATGCATGTTGAAACATTGAGAAACTAAACTAATATATATGTAATTTCTCAATGTTTTGACATGCATTTTAAACTCTTATTCATATATGTATTTATATATTTTACATATAATAGAGAGTAGCGGATGGGAGATAAGAAATAACCAATCAAAGAATAAGTTGCAAGGGTAAACTACAAGGGAGTCAGTGTCTGACTGTGTTTATTTGTCTGTATCTAGGATTCTAGAATTTGAATCTTAATCAACCAGGAAGAAAGTATTAAATATCAGAAATAATGGTAAAGAAAATTAAAAGCAAACAAAGCCCATATGCAAACACATGCATAAACAACACATATAAGCAATCAAAATAGAATCTAGGTTTTTAGGTTAAGGAAACCAAGCTAGTAGAAAAAAAACTAAAGTTCAGGATTAAGGTGGGTTTACTGGGGAGGGAAGTCAGGTTTAAATATTTTTTAATCCTCATACTGTCTGAGAAAATACTCACAATAGCAGTATTTTAATACAAACATTACAATTCCTAGGGCAATCATAAAATAATAAAAATATTACATAAAATGTTCATAATAGTTAAATAAAATAAGGAGAATTTGAAGGAAAACACAAACCAGCAGCCAAAAATGACAGAGACAAATAAGGAAAAAGTAATAAAATTAGAAAACAATATTATGGCAAACATTAAAAAATGTATGAGTTTTTATACTTGCAATTTAAATGAGTTGAAATTTTAAGTATACATACAAACAACTACAATGCTTTCAGTAATTTAAATGTATAAGATAAAAACTATTCTAGGGTCAGATATAAGAGGATATTTTTTGTAATGAAGGATTGGAAATAATGTTTTAAGAGCACAAAATGAAAAATGTGACATATTAATAAATTTAACTATCTTACATTTAAGAATTTATATGTATTAGTACATACTATAAAGAATAAAAAAATCTATAAACTAAATAATACATCTGCAAATCATTTTGAGTACAAATGATTCATACTCAGAATATATGAAAACCTTCCACCTATCAAAAAAAAAAGATAAAACCAGTTTAAAAGTAGACAAAGTTGCAAATTTCATAGAAATGGATTAAAAATGACCAATAAACATGGGTACATTCTCAGATTCATTCGTAATTAAGAAAATGCAAAACAAAATTTACATTCACTCTATGGGCAAAAACTTGAACATCTGATAATGAGAAGTGTTAAAGGGTGAGTACCTATGGGATCTTTTATCACATTTGAAGAGCATGTAAAACAATACAAGCACTTTAAAGAACAATTAGGCATTACCTTGCAAAGTTCAATATATATACACACTGCAACCCAACAATCACATATGTATGTATATATGTAAATATGTGTATATAAACACAAATGTGTATACATATGTATGCATACATACATGCTATAGGATATGCATATGCTTATCAGATATTATGTAAAATACTGCTCTTGGGAAGTATTGTTATTAATCAAATACACACATTTTCAGTAAAATGGATTAATATATTTTTATTTATTGATACAATAAAATATTTACTAACAAAATTTAAAAATAATAGCTATTGAATTTATAAAATAGTTTGTTGGTTTAAACTATTTTAAATTTTACACTGTATGAATATTAGAAGGAAAGGAAATAATATTCCACCAAATTCGTCTTGAGTTAGAAACATAAGAGGCAATTACATATATGTGTACATAGCAAGCATTATATTTTAAAACTGCTATTTGAATCAAGAGTGAAAGTCACTGATTGGCCATGAAATTTGCTGGTTAAGGTTGAATGATTATTGGTATTTTAAGTAGAACATTGAAGAAAAAGGAAAATATTTTTTAATGTCCACTGAATCACAAGGTAGATATCCTTGCATTGCTGGGGAGCAGAAAGAGTAGTAGGATACAGTGGCTTATTTCTATTCAGAGTCAAATATACTCTTCCATTTTACATCATGAACAATGTTCTAATTGTAAAACAAACTGATGAAATAAAACCAACATACCAGATATTAATAATCAGGAAAATCAATATTTCTACAAAAACCAACAATAGCAAACTATTTGACTCTTTTCACAAGTAAATTATCAGGGTTGGGTGAATGATTTGGTTTGACTCTGTGTCCCAACCCAAATCTCATCTCAAATCGTAATCCCTATGTGTCAAGGGAGAAATCTGGTGCTAGGTGATTGGATCATGAGGACAGTTTTCCCCACGCTTTTCTCGTGATAGTGAGTGAGTTCTCATGCTACTCAATGATTTTATAAGTGACGGTTTTCTCTGCTCTTCTCTCTCCAGCCACCTAGTGATGAGCGGCCTGTTTCTCCTTCCACCATGACTGTAAGTTTCTTGAGGTCTCCTCAGCCATGTGGACCTGTGAGTCAATTACACCTCTTCCTTTATAAATTGCCCAGTCTTTATAGCAGCCTGAAAAGGACTGACGCAGTGAATTATTTATATTATTATAATAAATAGATTTGGTTATTTAGAAGTGATTATTTAAACAAGTTTTAAGTATTGCTCAGCAAGCGCATATGCTTTATTATAGGTAGAACACAGGCAGGTGGGCATAAAATTTTTATTTGTGTAAAAACTTATGATCTTTCAGTAGTTATATTGTATTTTTCCCTATAAATGTTGTCTAGAGATTTTACAAGCATTTTATCCTTTCAGCTTGTGTGAAACTAGGGTTATTTGAAATATTTCATAATTTAAACTCTTGTTTTGCTATTCACTGAAGACTGAATACTACTTATGATTTTGTGTAATATTCTATCAAGAACAAAACAATAGAATGGTATCATATAATGGTCATTTTGGATTGTATTGCATTCCAATATTATCTCTCTAGGTTTTTTTTCCTATTAATACTATCCTTCCAGGAGCAGAATATTTCACATGAAAAGGCTTTTGAATAAATATTATGGTATCATTGATTGATTAAAAAGTAAAAAGCTTAGGTTCTTAGATGACTTTCTTTTGTAGCAATATCAGAGTGAATCTATATTTCCTGTAGGGGAAGTAAAAAAGACACCCAATGTTCAGATGCATAAAATGCCTTCAAAGCCTGGCAGTGATGACAGAGAATTTCACTAAGTGCCTTACTGGCTCTTGGCCATGTTGGCGGTGGGAGGGGGGCAGTGAGCGTATCACTGGGTACTCTGCTACTTGCAGCTTAGGCTCTGATGTACTTTACAGAGTGAGAATCCAAGAGGAGCTATTGATCAGAGACCATTTTCTCTCATTGAGAAATAGGCTTTCACTACCTTTTGGCCTTGTTAGTAGAACTAGTCAGTAAGAAAAATGTACACTTAGCTTCAGGGTTACTGGAGAGAAGGAAAACATTTCTCAAATGACATCATTAGATTCTAGCTGGATGTGTTTGGAACTACCATTTGAATTTAATTAATGGGTCAGTTTGTTCAATTTAATCACTGGTTTAATTTCTCATCCCCTCCACCACCATAAATGGAAGATCTATAATCCATTTTCAAATAGAGGCACTATCTTCAGTTTCCAAGATAATTTTTCTACCTAATATACAGATTTTTGTGTTTAGGCTAAGGATAGATTTACAGTATAGAAGTAGTGTGGATTGAAGAATCTCTTAGTCTCCACGGTCACAACCAAATCTTGCCTGTTTTTTCATAACCACCCTGTAATGGTGAGAAAAATTCGGCCCACAAAGTGAACCAGCTGTGTGAAGAATCACACACACAGATCTTCCCCAGTGCCTAAGGCTCCTCGTAGACCCAGGTTTCGTGCTCTTGCCAACTAGGACAGATTTCTAAAGCTAGATTTGCTTCTCTGGCTGACTGACTTCAAAACCTATGAGGATGAGAGCCTTGGAATGGAATCAAAGGGTCGGCTGCACACTGCAGATGGAAGGCAGTCTTCAGGAAATTATTTAAGGCTTTGATTTGCACTTCTCTGATGATTACTGATGTTGAACATTTTTTCTTATGTTTGTTGGCCACTCGTATGTTCTTTTTTTGAGAAGTGTCTGCTCACGTCTTTTTCAGACTGACCACTATGAAAAAAGTCAAAAAACAACAGAGACTGGAGAGGCTGCAGAGAAAAGGGAATGATTATACACTTTCGATAGGAATGTAAATTAGTTCAGCCACAGTGGAAAGCACTTTGGAGATTTCTCAAAGAACTTAGAATTACCATTTGATTCAGCAATTCCATTATTGGCTATATATCCAAAGGAAATAAATTGTCCTACCAAAAGGACACAGACAATCTTACCTCTATCACAGCACTGTTTACAGTAGAAAAGATATGGAATTGACCTAAGTATCCATCAGTGGTAGATTCAAAAAGAAAATGTATCTTAACACCATAGAATACTTCACAGCCATAAAAAAGAATGAAACCATGTCCTTCGTTGCAGCATGGATGCATCTGGAGGCCATTATCCTAAGCAAATTTGTGCAGGAATGGAAAACCAAAAATACCTCATATTCATGCTTGTAAGTGAGAGCTAAGAACTGAGTACTTACGGATATAAAGATGGCAACGTAGACACTGGGGATTAATAGAGTGAGGAAGGATTAAAAAAGTAATTATTGGATATCATGCTCACTACATGGTGATGGGATCAATTATACACCAACCTCAGCATTAGGCAATATACCAATGTAATAAACCTGCATAATACCCCCTGAATCTAAAGTGAAAGTTGAAAAAAAGAAAAAAATTTTCATGCATCAGTTAAATCTACCCTATCAAACTCTGTCCATAAGAAACACTCAAACTTTTCTTGGAGAAAGGAAACAAGGAAGAACATAAAACTCTTATTAGGAAACATATTGTTATTTCTGTGGGATAATATTATCTAAATGCAAAACAAAAAAACAACAGAAATGACTTACTTGGGGGTTTACCATTCCACTTTGCACAAAGTACACATGTAATACACAGACAAGATTTTCATTACATTAGCATTTAAATTAAAATGTATTTAACTACAGCAGAACGGAGTGTAATTTAAAAAGTACCTCCTCAATATTAACAACAAAAACAACTAACTGGACACCTTTTTTTTTTTTTTTTGGTTAGTCCATGGACTACATATTTCATGGATTCCCACCCTCAGTAAATGATTTATTTAAGTTTCCAATAGAGATGCAATTGAAACAATTAAGATGGTTAAAAATTACTTAATGACCTTCCTCTACTTACGTTTATTTTCTTGTTTGAGTCCTCGAAATTTGCTGGAATTATTTGTCTTTACATTTTCAGAAATGCTGTTTAGTCTGCTATTTTTGGAACAGTGAGAGCACTTATTTCTATTCTATCTATGCTGCTAACCTAATCATTTCAGAAAACACAATTTTCCTTATTAACCTCTTCTCATAAGGTCTTATGAAGGAATGACAACAGGGAGATATCAAGGAATTAATTGTAAGTTTTGTAGAAATAAAAGAAATTTGAAGTCACGTAACCCAATTAAACAATCTGAGTCACTTCAGTGCACCTTTTCTTTTTTTATTCTTTTGAGACAGAGTTTTTGCTGTTGTTACCCAGACTGGAGTACAATGGCACGATCTCGGTTCACTGCAGCCTCTGCCTTCTGGGTTCAAGCAATTCTCCTGACTCAGCCTCCCTAGTAGCTGGGACTACAGGCGTGCATCACCATGCCCAGCTAACAGTGCACCTTTTCTTATCCCATCAATCTTCCACCCTACACTGGAGGCATTTCCACTGGTCTGCAAGGTTAAGAAGAGTCAGTCTTGAATTAGATACCCAAACAGAATGCTAGTTTGAGATGCAAACTTTGTCAAACCTTTCCTATGCTTAAGGATACACTTGTAAATTTGGGTGCTTCTCTTTTCTAATAAAATGCCACATCTTTATAGATTATGATCAACTATGAGCTTGTTATTATGATTTGCTCACCTGAACAAAACAAATGTAGGAGTTTAGAGGTAATTATGGTGTTTTTAAATATTTATATATGCCAAGTGTTAACATTTATTAAGTTAAGAGGAACAATTTTCAAGAAGTCCATTAATGGTCAATACAACCATTTTACCAGTTTACTCATATGTGAGACAAATTATTAGATTTTAAGTTTTTATTATAGTTGAAGCAAGTAAAACAAAATTAAGTAATATAAAGCAAAAATGTATGCCTCAGAATAAGACAAAAGTAATATGAATTAAGTTTGTATTAAGTTTGTATTAAGTTTGTAGCTTTTGGTTCAGTTTGGCCTTAAGAATCTGTTATGTAGTTTGAGATATAAAAGTGGTTCTTGTTATGTTCAACACAATCTTACATTTGGCATTAAGACACCTGTCTCCTTGTATAATAGTCTTTGTGAAATAAAGGATATTACCTTTCAACTTAAAAACTATTAATAAAATAGAGCAAATCTAAGGGGAAAATAAAGGTGATTACAGGGAATGCGACACACATGTCTGTTTACACATGCACACACACAACTGCAGTGTAATTTAGATCCAGTTGTTCCAAATTCTTGTCAACTGTAATTTTAGTTTTAGTCATTCTAGTTGTTGTGCACCAGTGCAATTTTTATCTTTCCTGTCTGCTGTTATAACTCCTGTGTGTGTGTGTGTGTGTGTGCCTGTGTGTATGTGTGTGTGTATGTGTCTTGATAAAAAAAATATCAAGATCATAAAGATGTCTTGATTCTACCATGGCAAAAAAATAAAGACACATGGCATATTTAGAAAAAGTTATTGCACTTTGGGGATTGATTCATATTTACATCTGGTTAAGAATGAATGTATAGATACAAAAATGAATAGTTACAGTAAAATATCTTCTAAATTTGATGTTATTAAGCCATTAATATGATTAAAATACAAAAAAAAAATAAGTATCTACAAATTGTGAGTAGAATTAAAGCAGAAAGGGAGAATTCATAGAAACCATCCTAGGAGGGGTTAATCAAAAGAACACCTTTACTAACTTTTAATTTTGAAAAAAATCTCAACGCTATGGAAAAGTTGAAAGAATAAGTAATGTATATTCATATTCCTTCTACATAAATTTACCAAAGTATTTTGCCAAATTTGCTTCCTCTTCTCTCTCTTTCTCTCTCTCTCTGTGTGTGTGTGTGTGTGTGTGTGTGTGTGTGTGTTATTTGATGAAACACTTGGGAGTATATTAAATACACCATGACACTTCATCTGTAAATAATTAAGCATACATTGTCTAGGAATATAATCCATATTCCATGAAAGTATAGTACCATTATGACAATTCATATGAATGAAGATTTATCTTTAATCATTTAAAATCAAGTAGAGTTTACTCCTTGTTTAAACATCTAACATTTAATTTGGAGAGATCCCAGGCAGTTTTCCTCCAGAATGTTTCCTTCTCTATTTTTTTAAAATTGTTTCTACATTGTACTGATGAACTTGTGTCTGTATGCTCTGTTTTCTGTAAACTGGAAGTTAATCTAGAGCTCTGATAATATATGATTAATTTTTTCTAATAATTCTTTATAAAATAAACTATGTCTTTATGTTGTACCACATCAGAAACATAGTGAATGATTTTTCTGTTATATTTCTATGACTATTTAGATATTGAGCCTATAATGAGACAAGGAACTGTCTTAAGTATAAAGAATAGAATCTAATAAGATAGGTTAGATTCCCATAAAACTCTGAATCCATCAGAGAAAACAGCAAATACACAAACAAGATCATTTCTAATATGCATAAATAACTTAAAATAGGTTACTGTGATGATACATGAATGGGTAGTGATATCAAATTTGGTGATCAAGGAAGCCATTTCTATGGAATAAAATTTAACACAATTTTTGTGTGATAATCACCAGGCACCCACAAGCTGAGGAAACTGGAAGAGAATTAGGATTATGGATGAAAAAGGATTGCACTTTATGTAACATATGCATCTACATATGCATGTAGATCTACATAGGCACATAATGTAATTGTCTAAGTTATGAATTTTGAACTTTGAAAATGTGAAATGCTTTTTTGATGCTTTTTAAAGAAATGTCACTGGATGAGCAACTCTGGAGTTTATTTGGGTTCAGTCAAGCCCAGATGTATTCCTTTAGGAGTTATCATCATGAACAAAAAATGTAAAAGAGACAGTTTAAGGTCAACCAGAGAGAGTATAAATGCAAAAGATAAGTGGTCTTCTGATGGTTACTTGGAATATTTTGTCATTTACAGGATGGTCAGGACACACATAGCCAGCCAAGGAGATCAGAAAACAGACAGTGGTGTATAAATAAAACAATATTCATGAAAGCCAAAAAAAAAGAATATGTTTTCAAAATTGTTTTTTACTATGCATAATGTTGCTGAGAAGAACAAATACAACTCCACTATGTAAGGTTATGTGGAGATTCTTAGTGATATTTGAAAAAATACATATACATATATGCATAAGGTATCTTCCTAGTTATGTATTTTGACATTTCCATATCTTCCTTATTCTCCATGTTTCCTGAATGATCATAATATTTTATGATTAATAACATGAACTAGACCAGGTGCAGTGGCTTATGCCTATAATTCCAGCATTTTGGGAGGCTGAGGAGGGTGGATCACTTGAGGTCAGGAGTTTGAGACTAGTCTGGTCAACATGGTGAAACCTTGTCTTTGCTAAAAAATACAAAAATTAGCCAGGTGTGATGGCAAGCTCCTGTAACGTCAGCTACTTGGGAGGCTGAGGTAGGAGAATAGATTGAACCTGGGAGGTGGAGACTGCAGTGAGCAGAGATCACCCCATTGCACTCCAGCCTGGGTGACAGAATGAAACTCTGTCTCAGAAAAAAAAAAAGAATTGAAACAAAACAGAACACAAGCCATGAACTCTGTAACCAGCTTACCTGGGTTCTCTGTGATATCGTATATCACACTCATCCTGTCTTTGTCCCAGTTTCTTCATTTACAAAATGAAAATAGTATTTGTATTATCTCAATTTTGTGTCTTTATAAAATACAAATTTCAGACATTGAATATGTACAAAATAATTAGAATAGTGTCAGACAAATTGTAGATGCTATAGAATTACTATTTCTACTACCACGATTGTTCTTCATATGGTTATGATGATTATTATTTTATGCCATGGTGTTTCTGCTAATTATGCCCTGAAATTCCTGTTTTTAATGTTTGTCAGATCACTTTCTTCTCATTTCTAAAAGATTCTTTCCTAATTTTATATATTTTATGTTAAACTTATTTGCTTGTATTTATCATGTCACTTCTGCCATTTGCCCTTGCAAACATCAGCCAAAGGAACATTGAGAATGCTAAATAATTTTGGCAAACGGCATTTATCTTACTTGTTTCACCAAATGATCAAGATGCTCAACTCTGAAGCTCTGATTTCTCTTGTAAAATCATGTTCCTTCATCCATTATCAAGTCCTTGGCAATGATCCACAGACTTTTTACTCTCTTAATCTGCCTATGCTTTTTAATGAAACCTACAATAATATCCATTATCCATGAATCCTCTTTTGGCACAATCTTACCTGACTTTTTTTTCTGTTAGTTTTTTATCTCTTCTAACCACACTAACCCCTCTTCTCCTTCTCACACAACCAAAGTTTCATGCTTTTGTGTTTCATCATGGACTGAATCTGAGAGCCCAAGAACACTCTCCCTATTTATTCTTACTTATTTTAGAGATTTTCTGTTTCTGCTATGATTTCTCCTATCTCTCACTATCTCTTTCTTCCCTTTCTTTCTCTCAGTCTCTTTTGCATGCAGACACACACACACACACACACACACACACACACACACACACACACAGACATATGTATACATATAACACTATTCTTATTGATATCTGCAGCAAAGTATATTATATTTTAGTTTTTTACTTATTTCTTACTGTGATGTAATTCATTATAAATGTTTTAACTTAACACTAATTTGGGGAAACTAGAACACAGCATTCTCTTTCTAAATATCAGTATTGCTGAAACATGATTTCTTCCCATTCTAAGTAGAATTTAATCACCTTTCTTATATGTAAGCCAAATTATGAGGTGTATGTTGTATAAAAAAGAAAACTTACAACATATATTGCCCTAGTAAATGATGCACTTTCCCTTTAGAAATGTATTATTTCATACAAAAAATGCTAACATCTACACTGAAGTACATATTTTCTGTAAGAATATTTAAATCAAATAAATATTTATGATCAATTGTCTTTCCATCTTAACATCTGAACATGTTGAATTCAAATATTTGTTGTAAATATTACTTTTTAGTCACTGTCAAATCTGTTTTCTTATATGGGTTTTAACTACAGAACCCCAGTAAATCCCAGAATAAGATGTTTTTACAAACTACTGTTATCCATTCTACCCTGATACTTATTTAAACAAATTTAAAACCTAGAGAAAAGTTGCACATCCATATACCTGTAACCTACAGATGCCAGTTGTTATTTTGTCACATTTCAGCACTAGCTCTTTTCTCTTTTTCTATCTTTCGCTAGACATCACACACACCTGATGAGTTGTAGACATATTTCTCCCTAATGGGCAATGTGTACATTTTTGCCCAGTAAAAAGTACACTCACCTTTACAAACCAAAACACATAGTGATTAAACATTATAAATTGTACTTTAATACCATCAGTTATCATGTCATACTAACATAGAATGCATGGTCAAATATCCCTAATTATCCTAGATATTTTAAAGTCTGTGATCCAATCAAGATTCACATCATTCCGACCCTTATCTCTTATGACAGAAATTTTATGCTACATATTTTTTGTTTTTTATTTCACTGACATTTACAAATAATCTAAAACAAATTTTTGGACAATATTCTTAATTTGAATCTTTCTGACAGCACATATTAAAATGTAGTCATGTTAAACAATTTTTTTGCCCCAGATACTACTTTTCAATACTATTTTTTAGATTACAAAATGGGGCCACATGGTATTCATTTATTTTGAGTCATGGTGATCAGATTTACCTATTGTATACATAACTTAGATTCTGTTTGTTATTGGTATGTAATCTGTGTGATGATATTTCAAATTCTGTGAATTTGCTCCTCAATGAAATTCTGTTAATTGATTCATTTAATTAATTGGCTTTGTTTTAGCAATTGTTGATGATTCTTGGCTAAATCAGCTATTATTGTATGACTGCAAAAAGGTGAATTTTTATTCTAGCATTTCTTCTAAACTTCTAAGTGTATCTTGAGTAACTCTCTGTTCTCTTCATTCCTAAGTTAAAATACATTTATATAGAGCCATTGATTTATTTCATTCAATGGGTTCTATCTCAGGGCTATGATTTAAATGTAAATGTTTATTATTTTTTCTAATTTGGTCAGTGGACCTCTTCAAATTGACTCCTGTGTCCTTTTAAAAGTCCATCAGTGTTTTTAAATACTTGGCTTTCTCACAGAATGGGTTTAAGGCTCACCTCATATTTCTCCTGAACCAGACATATCATCAGTTATATGCTCAACAATTTACTGCTCCTTTAACTGGAGAATGCAATGAGATTACGAAATACATCATGGAACAGATATACTTACCATTCCATCCAGCAATACAGCTTCTGGGAATTTACCCAGTGACACAACTCCAACAATACAAAAGCATGTACACCAGTATGTTTATGCATATATTTTGAAATAAATACATATGAAAAACAACCTATTCACTCATATATAGATGTTTGTCAATTCTTGCTGTTATAGCCACAAAATGTAACAGTATTTTCAAAGATTTGTTTTTGTAAATAATATATTATTTGGTTTACTTATGTTTCAGTGACTATTTCCTTTTTACCATTTTTAAAATTCAGAATATTGTGCCTTTCCCCCTTTTTTTTAAATTAATTTGTCCAGTGTTTTTTTCCATTTTTAATTTTTTGAAGAACAAACATTTGGTGTATTAATTCTACATTTGGGGGATTTTCTGCAACATTGATTTCTGCTTATATTAATTGTTCCTTTTTAATTTTTATTTTCTCTTTTGATTTAGATTCTTGTTCCTTTTCTAGGTCTTTGAGTGAGAAATTTAATTTATTTTTATTATTTTGTTTGTATTGATACACTTTTTTTGTAATCAATGCTTAAATATATTTCAAGATTCTGATATGTAGTAGTTTTCATTATCAATGTTATATAATTCTTCTGTTTCAGCCTAAATTTTTTTTACTCTCAAAAGTTAATAGAGAGTTCTTGTCATTATTATTATTATTAAACATTTCTAGGCAGAGGAGAATTTTTAGCATCTTGATTTTTTCCTTAATGTCTAATTTCATTGTATTGTGATCAAAGATATAATTACTTGTGCTCTATAGAACTTATTGATCCTTTCTTTGCTACTTAATATATGTCCACTCTATTTGAATTACTTTTCTGACTTGCTATAACTTTTTTCCTGTCCACAGTGCTAATTAATTGAGGAAAAAAGTCCTTTGCCATGTCCTGTATGCCCTCTTTTTTCCCAAAAGGATGTGAAAAAGACCTAACATTAACAATAGTATTCACTACAGTTTGGATGGGGGTATAATCATAGGGAAGTTTCATATTTATCATCTTGTAGTCAAACCCAGTGTTTCTATTTCTTTGGGGGTAGGTTTCATTTTGCATGAGGTGATGAAAGAGCACAGTTCTCCTGTTTGTGTAGACTCACTTAATTGTGGCTTTTATACACTCTAAAAAGGGCAAAGCTGCTAAATTCAGAGAATGAATGAATTGAACATCAAAAATCATATTTAATAGGAGGCTAATGATATTTCATATAATCCCTGCTATTTTGAGGTATCTAATGTGAGTTATAAAGTTATAACTCTTTGATATTTCCATTGAGAACTCATGACAATAAAGATTTCATGGATAAGGGCTGGCATTTCTCTCCAACGTAACCCTACGTTTGTATGTAACAACTTGTATTTTTTTTTTTTTTTTTAGTTTTATTAATGACTTGTTTGTTCTTACCTGGAGCTTGGTTAGTATTTCCAAATTAAAGACCTCAGGGGTATGACCCAACAACTATTTATGCTATTATACCAAATACCCTAAAGGACATTAGATGACAACTTAGTGGGTTCTGATTTTAAACGCCAGTCTTAAAGCTATCTACTCTGTTTTCCCTTCCAATGGTTATGGTTTTACTTTCAAAAATCATCTATGAAGTAACCATGGAGACCAGGGGTGTGTGTGTGTGTGTGTGTGTGTGTGTGTGTGTGTGTGTGTGTGTGTAATCTCCCTTCAGTTTTGCTTCTTTTATTTTTTCTACCCATTGCTAATTTCACAGATTTATATTTTTCACACTACATTGAAAAGTTAAGTTTTATGTAAAAAAATTATAGTTGGATTGACAAGCTTTCACGTGTCAAAAATTTAACACTACCTCACCAAACGTTTTTACCATATAGAGTCCAGAATGTCTTATAACATGCTAGGTACGGTTTCCAGGCCACTTTACACAGGCTGTAGGCTAAGTTGCTGGAAATGAAACCGAAGCACCTGTACACCAGCAAATCCAGGCAGCATTACTATCCGTCGCTCAAACCTTTATCTGCTGTGGTTATTGCACAGCCCTTTGGGAGTAAGATATTGATCACAACTCTCTGGTTGATTCTCATTAATCATGAATCTCACAGTTTCAATAGAGTACAATCTGCCTAAGTACAAGATGACACACATCAACATTTCATTTTTCTTAAACTACTGCATTCCAGAGAACACCATTATAGGAAAATTAATCCAGAGCCAGCATCCCAGGTATACTGGTTCTTGGGTCAATAGCTAAGATAGTTGTTAAATTTTTACCCAGAGAACCAGTATTGATAATGGCAAACAGTAAAAAATTTGGCAGATAAATTGATAAATAAATGTTTATCATATATTGGAATATCTCGCAGTGGTTAAAATGAATTAATCCATGTGTCCTAATGGTTGATGACTTTATAAAGCATAAATATGAGTGAATATAAATTAGGTGAGGCTGTGGAAAATAACTGAAATGTGACTTTTGAAATATAATCTAAAATAATTGCACATATTGTTTATGGGAACAATGTTATCATACAAGTCACAACACTCAAGCTAGTGGTTCTCTTTTCAGATGAAGATACATACTAGATAGCAAAGTATTTTGCTGAATCAGTGACATATAATTTATTTTCCAAAAGAAATACATAAGCAAATATAGAAGATTTTAAACATGTCTAATTTTTCTGTTGGTTACATGAAAGTATACCATATGGTTTTATAATACATTTTCTATTTTTCTAACATTAATAATATTTCAAGCCCAAAACAAAACAAAAAAAACCAGAGGTGAATGGTATAGACTGAATTGTGTTCCTCCAATTCTGTGGTTTGTAGCCTACAAAATTCTGTTTTTGAAGAAAGTGCTTTTAAGGAGGAAATTAAGGTTAAACAAGGTTGTAAAATTGGAGCTTTAATCGACCAGGGCTGATGTCCTTATGAAAAAACAAGGAGACATAGGGAGTTTGATTGAACAGGGAGGTGGTATGAAGACACTGCAAGAAGGTGACCTCTGCAACACCAAGAAAGGGACCTCAGAAAAATCTGACGTTGGCAGCACTTTCATCTTGGACTTTCCCATCTCCAGAAATGTGAAAAATAAATTTCTGTTGTTTAAGCCACACAGGCAGTGACATTTTTGTTAGTTTAGCTCTAGCAGGCAAATACAGTGGGGATACACACCTTTTATCAAGATCATTTCATGATGTTCACCAAAAGTTGTCTTCCTAGTGTTTTCTCAAGTGATCTTTCAGGCCTTTCCAAGTAGCATGGCATCTCTTTTCTTTAAAAATTACACTTCTGCCATGTTTTTCTCACTCAGCCTTGGATGCTAATATAACTATGTTTTCCGACCTTTTCAGGAAATCCCTTTGTAGCTTTCCTCCCCCTGAAAGAATTGCCCTCATTCATTTGAGCAGATGTTCCTTTCTTCTTTTTCGTTTTGACTTGCCTTTTGGCATTTTGCACAGTAAATGTTTATAGACTTCTTCTAAAAAAATATGCTTTATAATTTAAGTTAATCATGCATACATTTTCTGGTTAAAATGTAGGCATTATAGGTAAGATTAAATTATTTTCTTACCATATAAGATCAGAAGTCCCTCCTCACAGCTCGCATCTGGAATACTTTCCGGGCATGTCCTTTATATATTTATTTATGCTCTCTCTATAGCATATGTGTACATATTATATATGTAAAAAGTATATATTTTATGCTTATATATTATTATTATATATAACAAAATATCACACTTTTACTTTGTATTTTTAATATTTTTTACATATATTTTATATATGTTTATTATATATATATGTCAAAATATCACACTTTTACTTTGGAACTTGTTTTTATTACTTAATAGTATATTTAGAAATTCTATGCACATTGGTAAACTCAGGTCTACTTTTTCTTTTTATTCTGACCTCATAGCATGGCATTATATGAATAAACACCAGTGGACTTAGTGACTCTCTTTCTTACACATTATTATTCAGGTTTTAACCAAAGTTTTTCTGTTATCACGAAGTTGT
Source organism: Saguinus oedipus (assembly GCA_031835075.1). NCBI lineage: Eukaryota > Metazoa > Chordata > Mammalia > Primates > Cebidae > Saguinus > Saguinus oedipus. Next base: position 58,447,048 of record CM063182.1, read on the forward strand.
TTAATAAGGCAATAATTATTTGAACATATGAGTATCCCTAAAAATTGAATTGCAGGTGAAAGTGTACTAATTTATTTAAATTTACTAGATAAATGTTTCTTAATGCAACTGTTTCCACGTGACTGGTCACCAACCTCTGCTCAATGTTACTTGTTTAAATTCTGCAGCAAATACATTAATCATCTCTTCCTAGCAGTAATAATCTCATGAGAAAAGCTCATTTTATTCTCACAATATCCCTGTAAACATAGGTATGTATACATATATATTACTTCATATTTTATATGGAAAATAAGTTACATGATTTGATCTGGGACTAACATCACTTAACAAGTAGTCTATTTAGCCTTAAATATGTGTATATCTTCCCTCAAGTCTGGAACTAACATCACTTAACAAATAGTCTATTTAGCATTAAATATGTGTATATCTTCCCTCAAGTGAACAACAACATTTTTTTAAAATCAGAAGGAATACTTTCATAACAAATACATTTCCATGAAAGTTTCGTTTTTAATAAAGCATATGTATATACACAATCTATATATATGCTTAATATATATTAATTAAATAATATGATTAATTGCATATATATAATACACTATGTAATTCATATCATATAAATATCTAAGCAGTATAATAGCATTTTCTATTCTCATAATAAAAAAATTAACATTTAATGTAAAATTTCTTGAGTTTTCAAGCATTAGGAAATCATGTAAAAACAATGAGTGGTTATGGTTATGCTTATATTTATGTTATATTTATATTAATTTTGAAGTCAAGCTGTCTCATAGTGTGATCTTTACAAAACATACTTGCTCTGAACTATAGATGAGAAATGCTTAAGACACAGCAATCTATATGACACTATTATTTCCATCTCCTGTTATTCTAAATTTTAATTAGAATAATTAAATTACTTGCCTCATAAATTACTTGCCTCTCTTCATTTTTAAGAGATGAACACATGGACACAGGGAGGGGGTCTACTACACACTGGGGACTATTGGGGGGAATGGGGGAGGGACAGCGGGGGGGGCTGGGGAGGGATAGCCTGGGGATAAATGCCAATTGTGGGTGAAGGGGAGGAAGGCAGCAAAACATACTGCCATGTGTGTACCTATGCAACTACCTTGCACGTTCTGCACATGTACCCCAAAACCTATAATGCAATAAAAATTTAAAAAATTAAAAAAAAAAAGAGATGAACTTTTATACTTTTTCTGTGTAGCGCAACTTGGGCTTAATTTTTTTTTAAAGTCAAGAGTAACTGAGCGTTTCTTGATTAAGTGTGAGCAATGAGGCAGGAGGGGTGGAGATTGCATTAGAAATTCAGTGTGTCTCCCTCTTCCTAAGCATAATTGTATACTTGGGCCTCTGAAAAGTAAGAAAATATGAGATTAGCATCATAAACAAAAGGAGTTTCTTTCTCTTTTTCTTAAGTCTTACAACCTCCCCTCTGCTTTATTATAACCTCAACTTAGATGAAGTTTGTCTCTGAGGGCAAAGTAAAACAAATTGAGCACATTATGAGCCTTTTCTGTACTGGCTGCTCTAATACCTACCTCCTCCACTCTTGTTGCAACCCAATGAAATGAAAATACATTTTGTCAATCTGTTAACCTATAGAGCTTCCCTTGTGGGTGGGAAGGGGTCAGAAAAATTTGAAGCAATATTGAGAAACTGATCATTTGACAAATGAATGATACTGGAGAGGAAATAATTAATAAAGGAGTGACAGCCTCGTGACACAAAATCATTTTGGAAAGTGATACAGGGAGAGGCAGGAGGATTGATTTTAGCTATGGACATGGGCTGTGTCTCTTTTGAGAGAGAGTGTGGAAATGAGGTTATTAGTAAGTCTATAAATATTTTTTGCAGTGAAAACCTTTCTTTGTCAGATCTCTACTCAAAACTGATATTAAAGTGTTGCACTGTTTTTCAATGCTTTGAAGACTGGATTTGTAATTTTTAATTTTAGCGTGATGCTTTGCTGAGTTAAGTCCCAATTTTGTCTTGTTTGATTCAGGTAACATTTACTTCCTGCTGTAAATGAACAACAACAACAACAACATCAACAAGGCTGTATCTTCCCCTAGTTTAACTGCCCAAAATAAAATAACAAAAAAGTTCTTTTTTGCAATCTACATTCCTAAGAAAGAATACTGTTTGGCCCATTTTTCTCAGTTGATTTGCCTTAGTATAATTTTCTGTTATTGGTGGGATAATAAGGTACAGAGGTAGAAAGATTTCTTCACATAAATATTATTAAAGGGATTTAATTGGGTGTGTGGGAGCCCATTTCTTAAAGAAAATTCCTTAAATTAGATTTTTGTACAACTCATGATTTTCTAAAGGGCCTGGTGCTGTTTGATTAGATAATACTCCTCATCACTTATTCAAAATGGTTTATTATCTGCCAAAGAAATTCCCTAAACCATTAGATATCATGTTTATGAAGGCTTTTACATATAAAATTCAATTCCTTTTCTGTTCTTTTTGTATCTAGTTGCTTCTCCTTTAATTATCCCACACTGCTGAAACATTAAACTATCATTTTCTTCTTTTTCTTTATCAGTATTCATTTCAAAACCCCTAATTATTCTCTGGCCCTTGTAGTAAAATCATGAAATTTATCACTGAAGTCCTTGCCTGATTATACCAGACTCGACTCCCCACTCCACCTGGATTAGCATCCTGCTCCCAATACACTATATTTTGTGTTTTATAGTTTCCAACTCAACTTCACAGAGGTCCACATGTCAGAAATGGAACTGATGTGCATGTGTGCATGTGTGCATGCCTGTGAGTGTGCGTATGTGCGTGTGTGTGTGTGTGTTTGTATTTTAAACTAGAAGGGACCTTTAAATAATCTAAGCCAGTCTCTGTCGTTTTTCCTATAAATAAATACTAGGCCAGAGTGTTTAATTAACTACGTTAAGATCCCAGTTAGCCAATTGAAGAGGTATGAAGAATATGGATGTTTTCTAGTTTCCAGGCAGACTATTGCACCTACATCACCAGTCTCCTCTTTTTTTTTTTTTTTCCAGCTGATAGTAAGCAGCTTGTGTATTTATTAGTTATGGGGAAAAGACAAGATAACTTTAACTCAGAACAACAATGGAGCTTCTTGATTTTGTATTTCCGTGTTGAGATGGCAGATACCAATAAAAACAGGCCAAGTTTCAAATCTCATCTGCCTTCTTGTCAAGGATGAAGACCTCACAGAAAAGTTTAAATTTTCATGTCATAGAACAAAATGTGAGAAGAAAAACTGAAAGATGTTATTGACTAATAAACACAATCCTCAGGACAGAAAAGAAAAGAAACAGAATGGTACAAACCACACAAATATGAAAGGGTGACAGTACTTAACAAATCAAATTACCTAACTAAAATATTTTAAAGGCGCAAGAAAATGGCAATAAACCTGGAAGAGATAGAAACAACAATTAGAACTTCTCTCAGTGACATCAATACTCTGCTTATTGAAAGGAATGTAAATAGCTCCAAGAACTGAATGTTGTAGCCTATATCTTGGATATTTCAAAGGAAAAAGCTTTGGCTATGTTAATAAAATTATGTACTTAATACTAGGTATCAAGTATCCATTGGTTGTCATGTAAACTCAGCCACTCAGGAGAGAAAGGAAATCTGACTAAAGATTATAAATGACCTGTTTATCAGATTAATACAACGTAATTATTACTTGCACTTGGGTAAAACACTTAATTCCTCAAGGCTTCAGTGTCTCTCTTATATGATACAGAAAATCAGACTTTTTTTTAGAGTTTTAAGAAGAAGTTTAGGTATAATATATAATAAATAATACAGAAACATTGATTTTAGTAGTATATTTAGTATTTCTAAGAACTCTGTTTTTTAAAAAATATATATAGTCAATTTTCTCTAAAAGCATTTTTTGGTAGTTTTCTTAAAATTGCCAAACCAAACTTCAGCACAAAATTCAACTTATTGGGAAGAAAATACTAGATTATTGCAATCCCAGATAAATTTATATCAAGAGAAACAAACAAATATAATGCAATTCTGGCCCAATTGGAAGAAATCCCTGGAAAGCAAAACAATTCTCTACAAATCTGTCAAAATATGCAAATTAGGTAGAGAGTTTTATCTGACTAAATTAACGGTTTTTTACCATTAAGCTGGTAGAATACCAGCAAGACTGATTTCCCAATTCCAACAAAATGTATTTAAAAAAAAAAAAACACCCAAACAGCAGCTGGTGATGAAAGCAATCCCTAGCTGCCCTAATTAGCATAAGACACTCCCCCCAGTGCCATGACAATGTGCATATGACAAGCCAGTGACCTGGAAGTTACCTCCTCTTTCCATGTCAATGACCTGGAAGTTACTACCACTTTCCTACAAAGTTTTGAAAAACCTATCTCTCAATTGGCATTAACCAACCCTCAATTGGCATTTACCCACTGTAAGTAACAGTGGGTAAAAATGGGCATACATAGAGCTAGCCAACAGCCCACAGTGTGGCTCTGAGCACACTGGCTATGAGTTGCCTTTGCTGGTCAAGGAGCAGATCCACCACGTAGCTCTTGAATTATTTCCTGGGTAAAGCCAAGAACCCTCCTTGGCTAATCACCAATTTTGGGGATCCCTTGACCACCTATGTCATTGTGGCAACAAGGAAGGGATATATATGGTGGAAGTTGGGGCAAGATGACAAGATGGCAACACAGCCATCAGTGAGTCAGCAAGACAGTGATGGGCTGGACAGTGAGATGACAGTCAGCTCGATGGTGAAAAACGGGAATGGCAAAGTGATCAGTTAGATGTAAAGGGATGGTGACTTTAACAAGAAAGATCTGCATACCCTGCAGAGTTGAAACAGTAAACAAAGCTCTTTTAAGAGCTGTCCTACTTGCTCGCATGCAGTGGAGCAGGGAGGTTGGTGAGCAGCTGTAGTGCAGTCTCTCATATGAGACATAGCACTCTGGCCAGCTAGTTGCAAGAGTGTGCACCAGTTCTCTTGTGGCAGCCAGACTCACCCAAGCGAGGGGTCCAGTTACAGACCAGTCATTCCCATTTGGCTCCAGCAGATGGGTGAGTGTCCCCACTGATCCTCTTCACATCAACATTGGGTAGGCCAGAAAATAAGGCCTTTGGCTAGGTAATCAATTCAAAGTCCCCTTTAGCATACCTGACCCACTATAATACATTATTTTTCCTCTTCTCTCAGTCTTTTTTTGAATACCATTTCACTTTTCCATCAGTCGTTTCATTTTATTTGATTTAATTTTGCACGGAAATGTGTGTTTTGTTTACAGCGTTTTTTTGTTTTGTTTTGTTTTGCTTTGCTTTGCTTTAGCTCCTTGCTAATTATGTTTGGTTAATTATTTAAAGCAGGATATTTGGTTGTGAGGTCCCAGCTGTATTGACTCTGTGAGGTCATAATCACATTTTTCTGTGGCCCCAACTGCCCTTTAGGGAATGCTATTAGCTGCCCCTTGGATGCCTCAGGGTTTTCAACACTGGTTGCCCCTGGATACTCCAGGGTTTTAGGCATGTGGTGTGTTTGTTGTCCAGCACTTGAGTAATCCAGGCTTTATGGCACTTGGCATTGCTGTCAACCCCCCTCCACCAGATGTCCCAGGGTTTTCAACCTTGGCATTCTTTCTAGGATTATAGGTTCCATGCCCACTCCAGGGAAATTATGTTCTTGCCTTTTTCTGTTTGCTGCCCTAGGATCCTGCCACTCTATTTTCACTTTTCCTTTTATGCTTTGCTTAGTAAAAATATTTCTTTTCTCCTATTTTGCTCACCAGCAAGCACTGTACTCTACTGCCTGCTTATATCCACAGTCTGTTTGTCTAACGCTTTGCTATCTATGCTTACACCTTCTCTATAGGACGTAAAAATCTAAACAGAAAAAATAAGAAGAGCCCAGTTGCTTTTTTTCTTGTTAGACCATAAAAACTTCCAATTCTTTATAAAGACTCCTGTTAGACATGGGGATAATAGCGAGCATTCCAGAGGACTTGCCACTAGAGTGTCTTTTAGGCAATTGGAGAAAATTCAAATCCCCTTAAGGAAAAAGAAACTCATTTTCTATCCCAACACCTTTTCAGTGTAATACAAATTGGGAGACCAAGAAATTAGGCCTAAAAATCGTTCTTTATGTGTTTTACAGTTGGACTTATTCTATAATAAAGAAGGAAAATGAGTAGGGGTCCCTTATGTAAAGCCCTTTACTGGCTCATGATACTTTTAGGTACTGAGAAGCTGTGTCTAAGGGATCTTCCTTCTATGAGCTATGCTCCTCTTAGAAGGCCTATACCCTCTTCAGAGTCTCCTCAGTCACCCAGTTCTAAGTAGGGGGACACTGCCAGTTATCTAATACAAGATTCTACCTCAGGGCCATTAGGCACAGTTCCCTTTATCCAAATAGCCAAAGACTATACCCTTGCTGCCCAAGGAAGTAAGCCCCGCCTGTGCCACCATGAATGGAGCTTCATATCAGCACCTAAAATGAAATATTTTCCATTGTGGAAGGTAGCTGATGGAGACGAACACATGTGACATTTTCTTCATCTAATCTGGCATTTTTCAAGGACAAATTAGCTGGGTTTCAGAGAATCCAGGGAAGTTTATAGAGGAGTTTGTTACGTTGACATGTTCTTTGATTTAACTTGGCACGATATGCAATGATCGCCATCTACTTGCTGTGCTGTGGAGGAGAAGAGGAGAATTCTGAGTGCCACCCATGAATCTACAGATGGAGTGGCTGCACGCAACAAAGACCATACCAGTTATCACGTGGAGGGAGATGCAGTTCCAGACATGAACCCTTATTGTGATAACCAAGGTGGGGTTCCCAAGATTTTGAGTGCCAAAATCACATGGCAACTTTTTAAATAGAAAATATTTTTAAAAGTGTGAGATTAGGCCAGTTAATTATGAGAAGACAAGGGAAGTAACTCAGGGGAGGGCCAAAAATCCCATTCTGTTTCAGGGCCATTTGGTGGAGGCAGTCAGGAAATATACTAATGCAGACTCAGACAACCTGGAAGGCCAAGGTCTCCTGGGTATGCGTTTTATACTTAAACTGCCCCTGACATTAGGAGGAAGCCTCAGAACACTGCAGTGGGTCTTCAAAACCCTGTCAGCCCTCCCTGAAACATGGCCTTTGGAGTTTACAATAGGAACAGAGTTGGGGAAGCAAAGAAAATTAAGAGAAAGAGCCAAAAGTGCAATGTTTAGCCCCTGCTTTAAGCCCCTTCGCCATCTTCAGGTTACCCATCCTAAGGAAGTGTCTTAAGATCTGTGTCTGGGTTGCCCAGATGAGAGCCTCAAATTCACCATCCCCTGGACTAGAATCAGAGTAACTACTGTGAGCCAGAGGGCCATTGGCAAAGGGCCAATGTTAACCTTACTGACCATCCTTAGTAAGAGAGGAAAAACTCTGCCCAGCAATACTAGAGCCAGCCTTCTTCCATTTGCCCTCAATGAGCTGCCTTTATTGAGGGTTCTGAACTCCTGACCTGAAGGACAACTTCCCGCAGCAACAGGCTGGTGGCCCAAACACTTTTTCTCTGAGTGTCTCTTCTGCTGGATGGATTCTTTGATGGCTCAAAGTCATCACGATCTCCCCTTAAGCAATGTGGCTTTCCCCTTCCCCTCTTTATTTGTTACTGTGGGATCCCCTTCTCTGCTTTTCCCCACCTCCCATACCTATTGGGGAAAGCAAAGTTTAGCCAAGTTGACAGGTACAATTTTGTGAATAACGTGAATCCAATTATCTTGTATGGTTCACTTTATTTGGGTAAAAATAAAACTTGGAAAGAAAATCGCCTAATGATCAATTACAACCAAATTGAAAAGGTTCCTATAAGGTATTTGATATGGTTTGACTGTGTTCCCACCCAAGTATCATCTGTAGTTCCCATAATCCTCATGGATAGTGGGAGGGACCTGATGGGAGGTAATTGAGTCAGGGGCAGTTGCCTCCCTGCTGTTATTGTGAGAGTGAGTGAATTTTCACAAGATCTGATGGCTTGCTAAGAGGCTTTTCCCACTTTTGTTCAGCACTTCAGCTCTTATCCTCACTGCTGCCATGTGAAGGACATGCCTGCTTCCCCTCTTGCCATGATTGTAAATTTCCTGAGGCATCCCCACCCATGCTGAACTATGAGTCAATTAGAACTCTTTGCTCTGTAAATTACCCAGTCTCAGACATGCCTTTATTAGCAGCATGAGAATGGACTAATACAGTATTGTTAGATACCCCACTACTGTTAGCTTTTAGGGAATCACTAGGTGGGTACACCTCCCTGAGGGTAAAATAGTTTCTTATGAGTTCCCACAGGCATGAGAGGATGATACCAGGACCTACACTTGTGAATCCCTGAAGACCTAAAGCTGTTTTTACTCAAGTGCACAGATAAGTAACATAATGTTGTATGTGGGCGCAGGAGCATTAATTTTTATCTTCTTTCTCTCTACTGTATTGGCCAACTGCCTCCTCCAAGGAAATACCTCTTTTGTCCTTTTTGGGCACAGAAGACACTTTAAGGCCCAACCAGACACCATGCTGCCTCTATTAATCCTGCTTGCTCTCCAATTAACCTAGTACTGTGTAGGAGGAGAAATAACTCCATAATAAATATTTCAAATTGCATTCATAAAAGGAGTATGTTGGATCCATCATCAACTTGGAGACACATCTCGCATATCTCTATCCCTAGGATAGAGTGTTCCACTTTCTGACACATCTGGAAAATCACATGGCCATCTCTCCAGACCTTCTCATTAATCACAGTGATCCCAAATTACCCAGACCCCTATTTGTTAAAGGAAAGTTTCTCCCACTGAAAGGATTCCACTTTACCCCCAGCACCACTGTTATCTGTACCTGGGAAGTTGGGAATCTATATCTTCATTATACTAATGATACTATCTTTTATATTTATTGTTGCATGAATGACACAAAAGAGAAAGCTTCCTTGCAATGCTGCAATCCAAGTGGTTAAGTTCCCAAGACCACAATGAGGTAAAGAAAATCCTACTTATAAGCAAGGAAATTGTACATGGTGCCTCCTGCTGGATCAATACATGCAACAGAAAACAAATGTTTGTCTTGGGAAGTGGGAGTACTGCCCTCTTCTAGAAAACAAAGGTTGTTCAACCACCCCTATTGGACAAGGCAAAAATATCTATAGAGATCCAATTTGGCATCAGCAGACAGACATCACACTCCATAGGACCTCAGTTTGTGTGCCAACTGGGCTTATTTTTCCATAAGTGAGAAGAAGCTCCACTCTGTACCCACTCCTGACTCCCTAGGGAGCCATATAGTTCTTTAACAGTAGCCATCCCTTGTGTATTAAAAACCTGAAACAGGGGGTAATATACATTGGCCACCATTGCCTCTCCGGGGGTCACCATCTATAACCGCATAAACCCAGAAATAAAAATAAATGCGTAATTAAATTAATTTTGGCAGGAATTCGGGAATCAATAAGACCAGTATGCCCTTGGAGTGGCTTCACATACCATGAGTTGGCCCTTAGAAAGTTGACAAAAGCTCTAATATTAGCGGCTACCAACACATGTCAAGCATTAAAGGAACTTCAGGGGTCCCTAGATTCTTCAGCAAATGTAGTCCTTGACAACAGACTGGCACTGGATTATTTACTAGGTGAACTGGGTGGAGGGTGTACAGTTATAATAAGACTTTCTGCATTTATATGAATAACTCTAGACAAATTGAGGTTAATATTCAAAAGATCTGTAAGCAAGCCACCTGGTTACATAGATGCAACTAGGGCACTCACCCCAACTACATCTGGCCCGCTATCAAAAGTGCTTTTCCAAGTGTCACCCGGTTTTTACCCTTCCAGGACCTTTGAGAGCTATCTTTTTATCACTGAATTTTGGCTCTTGCTTGTTTAACTCCTTTAATGCTTGGGTATTTTAGACTCCCACAGTTTCATGTAAAGACAAGGGTAGCAGAAAACTTCCAGTCTATCCTTTCTTCTGACCTGGAGAATGATAACATCCTGCCATTGGTTCCCTTAAATCAGGTATACAGAGATTTTTCCTTCTCCAATCCTAAGCAGGCCCTATCCCCATAAACCCAGATGAAAAATATTAGAGAAGATGAACCTCTGCTCTTCTGAAGCCCGGTTAAGTTCAAGGAGGAGTATCTCATCTCTGAAGGGGGAATGAGGTGGGAAACTGGCAGAACTTATTTCCTGGTCCTGACAGGATGAAGTGAATAAAACCATCAAAACAAATAGATGGCAACAAAAATAATCCCTAGCTGCCCTCACTGCTCATTAGCATAAGACACTACCACCAGCATCATGACAGTTTATAAACCCAGAATTTACTGCCCCTTTCCTAGTAAATTCTGAATATCCTGCTCTTTACTTTGCATTAACCCACTCTTTAATTTGCATGTAAGTAACAGTGGATATAAGTGGATGTAAATACAGTTGCCAACAGTCCACGAGTGCTGCTCTGTATGCACTGTCTATGAGTTAGCTCTGCTCTACAAGGAGTAGCTCTGGTTCAATAAAAGATGGCTGTTTAACATCAGCTCACACTTGAATTCTTTCCTGGGCAAAGCCAAGCAACCCCTTGGGCTAAGCCCCAACTTTGGGGCTTGCCTGCCCACCTGCATCGATGGGAGTTTAACTGAAATCTGTTACAGACCAAAGAGTGGCAGGCAAAGTAAAACCGAAAAAGGTGAGTAGTCACACATTCTTCATAGGATGCAGGCTAGAGAAATTCCTAGAGAGTAAGAGAAAGAGCAAGAGAACTTTAGATAGGTAGAAACTGAGTAAGTTTAGCTTAAAAAAAGAAGCAATAAAAAATTTTAAAAAAAAGAAAGTTATTATTATCATTATCATTTACTGCAAGAAAAAGTTCACTAGAAACAGGATTACTCTATGAACCATATTTTCCTTAAATGTACTCACTCTGTGGGAAGGGTAGGTACGTGGGGTACAAGAGGAGAAATGTCCCCAGGGAAGAGAGGCAAATGGATTTAATGAGAAAATGTTCAAGCGGCAAATGTTAAGTTGCCACTGCTCCAATGAGTGCCCCCCCAATCTTAAAGTCTTACTCTTTCAATCAAAGACTGATGCAGGTGGATCTGAAGCAGTGGAATCTAATTGTCTCCATTTACTCTAGCAATAAGAGAGAATAAAATTGTGTGATTTCTGAATTTTTCCTTGGAATAGTAGAGTTTAAAACACAGAAATGATCTAACTATAAATAGCATGTTTCAATTCCATGAATGTGTATACATAAATGACATCTTTAAAAGTTTCCTGTAGGTCTAATTTTAACATATGCCCGTCGTTCCTAACTACAGACCTTACCGTGCAGCATAAAAATTGTGTTCTTTGCTTGACATATCCAAGTGTCCCTCCTACAAATGAAAATGAGCTCACCATTTTCCAAAATCAATCTTGTTATTGTTATTCCATGCATGTAAGAATAGTCCAATATTTAAAATTCACTGATGTGAACTAAAATTCACTCATGTGTTTGGCGATGTCAAAAAGTCAGAAAAAAAATTACAGAAAGTTCTGAAATGCATTTATTATTTCTCAAACAACACTTTAAGAAGTTTGGCAACCTCATTATAAAATGTGGAGATCAATAAATATTTCCTCAATAAGTTATAAAATACACAACAGTAAAGAAGATAATTATAAATAATGAAATATAAAGTCAGGAATAAGACATTGATGTTCACTGATTTAACTTTTTTGAAATGTTATCTAAAATATAATTACACATGTAAAAGTGTGAAATAATTGCTTCAAACATTGCAAATTGGAAATTAAAATTATAAATATGTGTATGTTATATAATTTTATTTTTGTAGAACTTCACACAACTCTAAACATCTTTCAGAAATGAAAAACAAAAACAAAGCAATAAAAAATTCAGAATGATTGCTGGTTATGAAGTAGGAAATGCACAATTTAATAATTTCAAACAATAACCAGTTTGATAATGAACTGGCAATAACAGTAATGAGCCTAAAGTATACACACCTAAGTTTAAGAGAAAATGTGTATCACTTATGAAATAAATGCAACATTTCACCGAGGGGAATGAAAGCACACCTGAATGAAAGAAATAACCCATCTTAGGAAGATTTAATAGTGTAACAAAATTGACTGTTTTTGAAACTTTTGTTTTGTTTTGCTTTTTTTTTTTTTTTGTAGAAGCAGCAAGTAGAAACAACAGAATAGTTATTTTTACCTGATGTCAAAACAACTGGTTCAAAGTTACAACAATTATTCAAAGTTTCCATGGTTTGGAGGTACATTGCAAGTATATTGCCTGTCTCAAAGATCACCCAAAAGTCATCTAAAATGCAAATCCTTTCCCTAATTCTTAGCATTTAACAATGCACAATTCCATAGAGTTACACTTTTATGTACCAGTAAAGGCTATTAACTGGCAAGCCTCTAAACAAGCATTTTATAGTAGAAATTGATATGTTACCAGGTACTTTTCAATTTCAATATTCTGTTAATAAAGGTGTATTTTTCTTCCTATAAACACAGGCTCAGGATAGTGGCAATTTTAGTATTTGAGTGTCATCAGTGTGCTTTGAGTATGTCACAATTTTTAATTACTCGTGTCTTCAATTTCTAATAATAAATTACTGTTAGTACATTTTATAGTTATCAGTTTAGTTGTGGGTTGGTTAGTTAAACCTATAACTACATTGTGTATTTACATTAATTATATTTATGAACAAAGCCTTTCTCCATTACTTAAACTTTGACATGCATGTTCAATGAAGTTCATGAATAATCTCTTCATAAGAAGATTTTTTTTTTTTTTACAAACGGGTGAGAGAAGAAGAGAAACTGGGTGGTTTTGCTCACCTAAGAATGTACACAGAACAAAAGAAAAATAGATAGCTATAAGTATAGACTATATAACCTATATCCAATGAGGAACTATATAATGATATGATCGATTATATAATCAAGTTTTTGTCTCCATTTTACCATTTTTAAAAATTTAGTCACCATTAAAAATGTATGGTTAGTAGAAGACACAAGATATCAAACAGTACCTTTTAAAGTCAAACTATAAAAAATAAAAAGCTTGAATTTACAGGCCATTTATTCACACAAAAAGATTCCTTTAATGGATACCTGCAAAATGCAGGTTGGTGGTGGTGAGTTGCCTTGTATTTTATAATGGTGGTGCATGGTCCAGGCCGCTGCTGACTCCATTTTCTGTTAAACCCCTTTATCAACAACCTATTTATGCGGGAATGTTACCTATATCTTTTTTCTGCTCTCTCAACTTCAATTTTATTTTATTTTTTTCACCACAGAATGGAATGTACTTGAATAAATCTGTGCACTCTTTCAGAGTGAACCAAACTGTTAGAAAATATTGCAAAGCAGAGTTGAAGCAGCATTTCCAGTGAATTACATTATCACCAAAGCAGGGGGAAAAGAGAGGTAAATGGAGTGCCGCCCAGCCTCATTTGTGTTTAAGGAAAAGGAATCTCTAACCCACTTCCCAATGAAGGTGGCGGGGAGAGGGAAATGCATATTGAAAAAATATGTTCCATATAGACACTTATTTAGAAGTACTTATATCCCAGGTCTATTTATCGTTATGTGGAAATAATTCCTGTTGTAGGTGTAAAGGTCCACACATGGCTGTAATGTGAAGTCTATGAATTCAAATCAGGTATTGCCAGGAAGGTGGAGAAATTTTAAAGTCAAAGTGAAGTATAGGGTTGTTTTCTTTCTGATTTTTCATAGTAAAATTGCTTGAGATAGTGCAAAAGCAGCACTGTACTTTCTAATCACATTTCAGGAGAGCCATCTCCAGCTTCTGATATTGATGACACCTCCCAGAGAGGACTGTGCTGCCATTGGCATCCTGGAGTCTGAAAGTGTCCAGGTCAGAGACGCTTTCACTAAGGTGTGCACATCTTGCAACCATAGATGAATCTCTAACAAGCCGCCTGCTTCTAGACCTATTACTTCCATAATGGGACTCATTGCTTTCCTAAGCAGCTCTTGTAATTTTCAGCAAGGTCCTTAACTCAGTTAATGTGAAACATTTGTTTATGCCTAATTTGTCGGAGCCCAGCCATGTTTGTGTTTTCCTTGAGTTGCAGGTTGATTGTGGGGGTAAAACGGTCAGCCTCAAGTGACTACATATCTCTGCTGAATTATAGTAATTACTGTGGATTGCATTTGGTTGGTGTCCTCTGCGAGAGGCCCTCGACCACAAGGTTAACAAGCAGAAGGTAACCAGACCTCACAATATAAGTGCCTCATCACACACAGAAAATTGTTGACAGTGCATTTTCTTCCTGTCATAATTATGATAAGATGTGGTAGTGGATGCAGCTGTACAATGCCCTGGAAATTAAAATTTGGAATCAATAATTTAAGGAAAATTACAATATGTAGCAGTTTTTTTTTCACTTTCTGATATTAAGATTGTCCTTTGAATATGCTTGAAAATGTTAGATAACCCCATTTTACTGGCTCTCTGGTAATTCTCACTTATTATTAGGACATTTCAGACCCATATCACACTCTTTGGTAGTTCTTTTTTTCAAAGTGAGAACATTATTTGGCTATAATTAAAAATGACGGCTGCATTCTTTGTGAATTTTTTTCTCCTAAGTTGGTACATCAAAACTGACTTTGCTGTTTGTATACCATCATAAAATTATTTATTTTATTTTAATGTGTATTTATGTAAGATTTAAATTAGTTTCTTCCTTTCTCTTTCCTTTGCATCTGTCAAGACTGGAAGACTTTTTTCATCTCTCTAGCATTACGATGACCTTAAACGCCTAGCTGTGGAATTATATTAGAAAACTAACCTTTAAATAAATTTTGGGTAGGTGACAACTGCATAACAAGCAAGCAGACATTTGAGTTTTAGCATAATCTTCCTTTGAAGTGTCATTTATAAAATGTATGTACATTTTATCATTACACATAATTTAATGAAGCATGATGTAGAATATATAAGATATTCTCCTAGGGAAGAAAATTAACATACTTTCTCTCTTTCTCTCTCTCTCTCTTTCTCTCTCTCTCTTTTTTTTTTTTTTTTTTTTTTTTTTTTTTTTTTTTTTTTTTTTTTTTTTTGCGCACGAGGGAACCCGTGGAGTATGAAGAGGCAGGAGGCCTCCTCTGAGCGGAAACTGGTACGGGAAGACCCATGCGGATGGTGGCGGGGGAGGGGACGGTCGGCGGACTGGACTCCCCGGGACGGGCTGGCTAGAGTGGTGGTCAGTGGTGATTTGTCCTGGAGTCTTTTCCTCAGCTCCTTCCAGTCCCGTGGGCCGCACCTTCCATCTTTGAGGCTTTAAAGTTATGGAAACCGAGGGCGTGACGAGGTGCAGGTAGCGAAAATGGCTCGGCTGTGAAGCCAAGGTTCGAGTCCCAGAGTTCCCACTTACGGCCCTGCGACCTTGTGCGAGTTGCTTAACTTCAGCTTCACGTTTTTTTCTGTCACCACTCGAGGATGCCAGTATCCGCCCCCTCACCTGGCACCAGCAGCCGGTACCCCGCTGGGATAGTTGTCAAGCGCGGAGCCCAGTTCCTAACCTGCAGTTACCTGTAGTTGCCACGGCCACGGCAGAGACGGGGCTTATCCCCAAAGCCACGCAGCTACCAAGTGGCCGAGCTTGTGGCTGCTCCAGGTCCCGAGTTCTTCCTGCGTGCCGGAGTAGGATGGCATAGCAGGTGCCAGAGAATTTGGCAAGTCCCTCCTCTTCCTCCGTGAACTCTTGGTTTCCTCCGTGAAGCATGATGTAGAATATATAAAATACTCTCCTACGGAAGAAAATTAACATCCTTCTAATATGCACACATGTGGTACATACATACGGAAGATGTATCATACACCTTATTTATATTACTAACTGTATGCAGTAAAAAAGCATGATGGTATTTTTTATTTTAGAAATTAAATCTCAAGCTATGTAGTTTGAGTAAAGCTAACAGTAAAAATTTTCCATCACTATTCCTCATCTTTAAAAATCAAGCTATTAAATACTTTAAAAGGAACTGTGACTTTAAAATATAATGGGATTATGGGCAGTCATTCATCCCAGAGGATTGACATTTTATAGAAAAGATATCTTGAGCACTGATACTATGGAACCATGCTAATAGAAAAATTATGTTTCATTTTCTAGTTTACTAATCAGTAACACATCTTGATTTTACTCACTTTCTAAGATTTCGGGGTGTGTGTGTGTGTGTGGAGGAGATCTTCCTTGATGGAGGATCATAATAAAATCATATACAGTGGTATAAAATAAGATATTTTCTTTCTCATGAGCTTCTGACAATTTTCAGATAAAACTTACTTCAAAAAAGAGTTGTCTTGTGAAAGACGTAGAGCAAATAAAATTTCCACAAATATAACAATCATCAACTAATAAATGGATTAAACTAGAGGCAGTGATTAGAAAAAAAGAAACAATACAAATGAAATTTAACAAAGGAGGCGTCCAACAAGAACAAAATCAACAAAGAGAACTAATACTTGACATGGGCGTGAGGGTGGAAAGAGTGGGGAGAGAGAGAGACTTACAATTTCCAAAAAGCAGCGACTTTTTTTTTTTTTTAACTCTCATTTTGCTTTAGTTGGTGACAAACTCCAATTCATAATGATAGATAATTAAATTGTTTGTTCTTCAGAATCACAATCTATACTTAGAGTCTCTGCCTCTGGAATATGGCAAATAATACTGAGGCTGAGACTTGAACACATTCATATTCAACACCAAAGATCAGGTCTGCACTTAATAAAAGTAAAACCCTGCTGTCCTTTGTGTAATAATCAATCCTATAAAGTAGACTTCTTCTTTAGGTTTGCTAAAAGCACTTAAACTATATGTGTAATTTTGAGCAATTATCTCTAGACAAATCAGAAACTGCCTTGTGACCCAATATAGCTTCACTTTGTTAAAATTTCTGTCCTCAGAAAACACTGGTTTCCAAGGAAGAAGTTTATCACTATTAACACAAATCTTATGAATCAGAATGAACAAAATTATTACAATTCAGACAAAGTGGATTGCAAACCAAGCATAGATAGGTGACTTTTAGAAGGGAAATTTTCATTAATCTAACATTTTACTAAAATTTAAGAATTAAAATGTAAGAGTATCTTCATAGATAGAAAATCAAAATAATGAAATTGGCAAATGAAGAAAGTGGTATTTATTGTTTACTTATTTATATAGAAATAGGTACTGAAACAAATATTTTTCAGAAATATCAGTGAAATGCTGGGAGTTATGACAAGAATACAACAATTTTTTTTTTTTCTGTTACAACCTAATGGAACAGATGTCAACTGAGGACCTATTATGTTTTGGGTCATTTATTACTCAAATATTAAACATTATACATTAAGTCATTTATTACTCAAATTTATCCTATTAGACATATATTTCTTCCTACATTGTATGTATTAATACAAGGCCCAGAAAAGTTGAATGATGTACAGTATATTTCAAGTATTACACTTAAATCTTAGGATTTGGCCCAGGTTTATCTGAACCAATATCTAATGTTCTGTTCCCTTAATATTTTGAGGATAAGCATCGTTTAGTAATGAATAGGTATGTTTTTATGCAGAAAATCCTCCAACACAATATGCTTAGGAAAGAAGCCAGAGACAAACAGGACTCACATAAGATTCTATGTATATGAAATATACACCCACGAAAACATAACCCAGGCTTGGTGTTGTTAGATTAGAGGGAGGGAGCATGGGGAGGAACTTCATAATGAATAAGGGTTTTACTAGGCCTTATGGAAATATCTTGGAACCGGAGAGAGATGGTTATTGCACAGTATTATGAATAGGCTATATGATATTAATTGTTCATTTTAAAATGGTTAATTTTATGTTGTGTGTATTACACCCTAGTAAATTATTTTTGAAATAGAAAATACAATTGTGATGACAAAGAACATTAGATTCCAGTTCTAGCATTATGACAGTTAATGCACGAAAATAGAAATGACTCTTCCCTTCCTCTACAGATTATATTCCCAAAGTTGATACCCAACGTTAAATCCTTTCAGAAATAGAGAAAATATTGCTGAATAGTGACAGCATCTCCGAGGCAGCTCTAAGAACAGAAGTGCCACATGTGACTTATTGTGGTTCCTATCTGTGACTTCCTTAGAACCTAGCACAGTACCTGGCAGAACACTCACCCAGGATCAATATAAATAAATAGTTACAAATTTTCGAAAAGCTACTGCATGTGTGTTTCATAGTTTTGCCTTTATAAGCAGTCATGGTTCAACACCTTATTTCTTTCTTTATTTTTACTATATTTTAAGTTCTGGGATACCTGTGCAGAACATGCAGGTTTGTTACATAGATATACATGTGCCATGGTGGTTTGCTGTATCCATCACCCCATCATCTACATTAGGTATTTCTCCAAATTCTATCTCTCCCCTACCCCCCCACCCTCATGCTGTCCCTCTCCTAGTCTCCCACCCCCTAACAGGCCCCAGTGTATGATGTTTCCCTCCTTGTATCCATGTGTTCTCACTGTTTAACACCCACTTATGAGTGAGAACATACGGTTCAACACTTTATTTCTAAGCTTAACTGAAGATATATTCTTCATACTTTAAGGGTAGGAGAAGAAAATGTGTAAGTTGGATTAAAATTAAAATACAGCTTTTTGATGAAAGTTGAATTCTTTGGCACCAGCCGTTCTGTCATAAGCAATTTTACTGTCACACTTGTATTTACACACAGTGTAAACATACAGTATGCTTTATCTCAGTCAATGGTGGCTTTTTGTTTTAAAGAGCTCTTTAAATAGCAAACCATTTTGTTATACATAATCAACTACACCTTGCTGCCTCAATAAAAAAAGAGATTTTAGGCCAGACGCGGTGGCTCACGCCTGTAATCTCAACACTTTGGGAGGCCGAGGCGAGTGGATCACGAGGTCAAGAGATCGAGACCATCCTCGTCAACATGGTGAAACCCCGTCTCTACTAAAAATACAAAAAATTAGCTGGGCAAGGTGGCGGGTGCCTGTCATCCCAGCAACTCAGGAGGCTGAGGCAGGAGAATTGCCTGAACCCAGGCAATTCTCTGCGGTGAGCCGAGAGTGCGCCATTGCACTCCAGCCTGGGTAACGAGAGAAACTCCATCTCAAAAAAAAAAAAAAGAGAGATTTTTATCTCTTTCATTGAATGACACTTTAATAAAGAAAAAGGAAATGCTGTTGAATATTAGAAAATGCAGGTAATAAACAGTACCTTGCAGTTGCCAAGGCTTTGGTAAAAAATTAGCAGTCAGTAAATTTTCCAAATGGAAACAAGTTACTTGACTTTTTATAAAATTCAGCAGAATACAAAGCAATTTGTCCGGTTTGCAGCTTTCGTTGTCTACTGAAGTAAAGGAATTATAACATATCTGACCTCATGCCAAACAGCTTCGACTCTTTGAGCTATAATGTGAGTTCTGTCATTAGGATTCAAAGCCTGAACCAAATGTAAAACATAAAACAATCAGTGACTGCATCTTTAAAACTTGAAGATCCCTCAGATTTTAACCTGTAACGAAGTTGAACTGTTTTATGGAATTAACTAAATGAAAATAGAGCGACCCATTCAAAGTGAAACAAACAAATGGAAAAATAAAATGTCCTTTCTTCAAATATATCCAGATGTGGTCAGAAATCACTTTCCATCAAATATAATTTATTTACACCCTACATGCTGCCTGCTCCTCACTGTCAGTTATGATTTACAAATGTAATAGTCGTGGTGAATATCCAAACAGCTTTTGTCTCCTGACATCTCTCCCTTCCTTTCTTCATTCTCACCACTCCCTTCTTCCAGCTTTCCTTTGCTTTCAGCATTTGGCTGGCCAATCTGTGTTGAACTTTTGGGGTAGCCTGATGTTTCAGCAGGGTAGTTTTTAAACAGGACTTTTAAATCTTAGCTATATCCCAACTTTAAAGGTCAATGTAAAAATAATTTAAAGTATGAAGTTTTTAAAAGGGATGAAAAAAAAATGTCCCCAATTCTGCTCAGTCATCTCTGCAATAGTGCAAAAATACCTAATAAATAGCAAAACTTGGGAAAGGTCAAAATGGAAATTATTAATAAATGCTAAATAACCCAGAGCCAGTACCAGTAATATATAAAATGATGAAATGCCAATTTAAAACCACCATGTGAAGCAAAAAAATCTTTAATTGAAAATGTCTGTAACAGGAAGAAATAAAACAAATTTCCAAGCTAAAGCATTCCAAGGCTTGATTACTAGATTGCTGTCACAAGAAATACCATTTCTGCTTCGGATGCCATGATGTCTAGTGGGGTTTTATCTTTCACAGATTATTGTATAGACCTCATTAAGAAAAATTAATTCATGAGATGACTTGTAGTTTTTGCAAGAGGTAGCTAATAACTAAGAAAAGGAAGAATAATTTATTTTTTTTAACTTGAAAGTATTTATCTTTAATGACAAACTTGTGGATGTTTGTTGCCCTCCCACTCAAGGTCATTAACCCTATAATACCATATATTCTGGGTAGATTCTGCACCTGTATTCTGTAGTTAGGCAAAACCTTAAAATTTAATATTTAATGCAATTATGCATGTTTAAATGGCTTTTGGAAACTTTAATAATCTCAGAAAATAGACACATGCATAGCGCACACCTCTGCCTATTGTAAGCCTATTTACCATTAGCATTTAGTAAACTGGATATACTTCATCACTGCTTCTTTCCATTACCATTTCTGCTTGTGTTTGTATTTCAAAGTAGCTTTATGAGAAAAAAATAAAAGTGTACCATGAGTTATTATAGTACTTTAAAAAGATTGATGATAATATTGTTAGAGTTGCTTTGCCCAAACTATGTTTTTTTTTATTTTCTGAATTTTCAGACTCCCTTTATTTCTCTATTTTATTCTTCGTTCTCCCTGAAATGTTTTTAATTTGTGGAGTGAATCATAAAAAAAAAATCTCCAAGATAGTTAAGGCTCATATACTTTGATAATAAATGAACTTTGCTATATTATAAACAATAAATTAGGTATCTGTAAAATCATTAAAAAAAATGTCCTTGGCTTGCAGGGACAATGGTAAGTGGCAGACTATGAAAGTGTCTTCATAACTTTTAACTAAATTTTGGGGGAACTCATTTTATTATTGTTCTCTTCATGCATGACTTTTCTAAAATGAGATTTGAAAGGAATAGTATTTCAAGAAAACCCTAAGTTTTAATGATGGATGTTTTAAGTAATAAGGATAAGATTTATTGTGATTACATTTAAACATTTTCCACAGTGGGTGCCCTTGGGAAAATCTGTGTTCTGTGTGGTGATTAAAATTCTGCACAAACTATAATGAATAGAACAATGTAGAAATAATTCTTGGCTCTATAGTTTTAGCATCTACTTAGTAGAATGAAAATCTCCTGTGAAAAAGTAGGGTGACATCAATTAACTGCCAATTTGCAATTTATAATAGTGGCATAAAGATGACAAGTAAAGCAAAAATTAATGCAATAATGACATCTGACACTACTTTTCTCATGCCTAGGAACTATGAGAATACTGTAGGAATATTTTACATTGTAATAGTAATATATCAACATTGCTACAGTTTAAAAAAATACTTTTAAATAAAAATACAATTGGTACCTAGAATAGTGCCTAGCAGGCACTCAATACATATTTTTTTTGTTGTTGACCCATATAAATTATCTGAACACAATTGTGTTTTATACTTAACAAGTTTACAGTATTGAAATCAGGTCATATAAAATTAATCAGAAAATAATGCAAGTATTTGTGGGATGGAAAAGACAATGGTATTGAAACAAAAGCAATTTTTAGAAACCAGATGCAGTTATGCTACATATAAAAGGAGTTCATAGAACTGCTAGTAGACCAAAATACCTTTATGAAAAAACATGTAAAGAATGATCGGAAGCTTGTTTATCTTTGGAATTATTTAAGCCTGTATAAATCTCCATTAATTATACTGTGGAACTTTTAAAGGAAGATTTAAATAAACCAGTGTGCATGTCACTATTCCTAGACACCACATTAAAAAAATTAGAAATTATCCCAAAACCTAAAATGCAATAAAAAATCAGAAATTAGCCCATCTTTTTTATAATATAAGGCAGCACAGATATGTCTCCCTGAAGTAAGAATGTGAAGATAAAGGTATATAGGTAATTTATAATATCTTTGAAATGATATGTAATGTTAAAACTAAATAAAAATGAATGAAATAGGAATGCATTCATGCCAATTCATGATTGATGAGAATACATTTGGAGGCTTTGGCAGGAGATAGAAGTTGTCAAAACCAGTGACTGAGGAACAGAACTTGCTTATGGAAAAGCTTTTCTTTTTCTTGACCTCATGTGTACACATGAAGTGATGAAGGGAGAAGGAGACAGCCACCTTTACACTTGATCAGCCAGGCAAATCAATCATGAAAATCAGTGGACTGTTCGCCATATTGCCTTCAGTCCAAAGTTAGGAAAGTGTTGAAGAAATGCTGCATTTTGATGGAGGGCAGGTAGTCGTTCAATTATAATGTGACACCATGCAAGTTTAGTGCAGAAGGTGAGAATTCAGCTTCCATAAGGTCAAGTTTACTTTCTGGAAAAGACACTATACATAGAATGACACTATATACATGAGAAAATCTAGGAATATGCTAAATATGATAAAGCTACCTGAAGTAGAAGGGAATACTGTGAGCACTCTGATGAGGATATTAATGATGAAGAATAAGTCCATCTTGAAATACTGAGAAAATTGAAAGCTCCCTATGCTTCTTCTGGTGTAGTCCATGAGGATAATTAAACTAATACAGATAGAATTGCAGAGGAGAGAGGCAGAATATGAAAAAAACCTACATATATATTAAAGGTAAAGGAATATTTGAGAAAAATTATTAATATACCATATTTGAACTGAATCTATGATGTAACTGTCCAAGTTTTGGGTTTTTTTTTTTTCTCCTCTGACTCCTGTAATTTAAGACACAATTACTTGATGGAATCTTCATTCTAATATATATGTATTATATTCCAGTTTCTGATATTGACTATAATATGCTGTGATTTTCTCTGTGTATAGATCTGTACTGAAATAATACTCATGAGTTTCCTTATAAAGTCTATCATTAAAAATAATAATGTGGGTCAGGTGTAGTGGCTGATGCATATAATCCCAGCTCTTTGGGATGCCAAGGCGGGAGGATCAGGAGGTCAGGATGGTGAGATCATCCTGACAACATGGTGAAACCCCATCTCTATTAAAATACAAAAAATTAGCCGGGCGTGGTGGCATGTGCCTGTAGTCCCAGCTACTTGGGAGGCTGAGGCAGGAGAATTGCTTGGACCTGGGAGGTTGCAGTGAGCTGAGATCGTACCACTGCACTGCAACCTATTGACAGACTAAGACTCTGTGTCAAAAATAAATAATATAATATAATATAATATGAAAATTAACTGCAATATAGCAAATCTTTGGAAGAAAAATGTAAACATTCTCTCAATGACCTGGAGAACTACACCAGGTCATCTTCAGCATCCCTCTGAGTGCTGAGTTACAGTGGAGATGGCTGTGGCTCTCTGATTTTGAATTGCAACTACAGACATCCATCTTCTCATTCCCAATCCTCTGGACATAAGAGGCAGTTGTCCCCATGCTCCTGCTTTTTACAATCGTCCACTGCAGTGTCTACCTCGGGCTGTGGCTTCTCTGGTGTGTCAGATCAATGGGTCCACAGAAGAGCTTGCCCCTGCAAACCCTTCCTGATGATTTCTTTAGACATAATACCCTGTGTTCATCTCTGCCCTGCATAAGATACCTGCAATAAGTCTTATTCTCTAAAAAATAATTGAAGTAAAAAACTTTCGTGAAATATCTGGATGATACAATGAATAAAGTAGGAGTAAATTCTATAAAAATGTTTGACATCCTGTAGATTGTGAGGAAACATTTCAGGTTTAATTTTTTATATTTTTCTTTATATTAAATAATGTATACCTGTAAATATTTGAAGCTATAAAATATATAGTGAAAAGGTCACTGTTCTGTCAGATCAAAGTAGAAAGCAAGCAAGTTAACATTTTGAACTATTTTCTGTCATATATTTTTTCTATTTATATTTTTAGTACTTTGAATCATACTGGATTTATAATTTTATAGAATTGTTTATAATCACTGCTATAACATAATTATAGGTTAATACTCTAATTACTCAGTATTTCTCATCTATGAATATGTCACAACAGACTTTTTATCTCATTGGATATTAGTTAAGATTATTTTCTCTTAATATATCTTTTATGCTTGGACAAGTGAAAGAAGACCCTATTTGTCTTAAAGATTTATATGAATTCCACTGAATTTGAATATTTTTACATGTACTTAAATTAAGTTTGTAGGGTTTTTTCTATTTTTCTTTGAGTCACGCAAATTAAATTGTGACATGGGACATTTGTATTTTAATCGGTATACAACAGTGTACAGGACAAATTGGAGCTGTGCTTCTAATAAGAAAAGCTAACAATTTTTTCACAGTTTATGAGTACCAGGCACCATTCAATGTGGTTCATGTACATCATTACCCATCTAATATAATGTTCATAGAAACTACGTAAAGTTTGTACCCCTATTTCAATTTTAGAATAAGAAATTTGGAGACAGATAATATAATTAATTGCCCCAAGATCACTTAGATGAGAAGCACTTAAACCAAGGCTGGCAACCAATTAATCTGACTCTAGATTTATACTTGTAAACATGAAGTTAAATACATGCTCACATATTGCTCCTATTATTTTCTCTGCCCAGCATTTCTTTGTACTCTTAGAAACAGAATGTTTGGCCCAGGATCTTGCCCATATTTGAACCATATGCTTCTAGAGGGTATTGTCAACCGTCATCTTTCCGGAAGCCACATTTAACTAGTTGCAATGTGCAACTGTGATGCCCATGGGGCCATTGTAGCGGTAACCCTTTGATAAGCACCAAGAGAAGGTATAATGTCACTGGTGTTGAAATTGTGAACAGTGCCACTACAAAGATATCAGTAGTCATGGCGCCCATTATGTGGAAGAAAATGAGCCTAAGACAGTGAAGCCAACAAAGAGAGGGAGAACCGAGGGCCCCATTTTCTAACCTCTGGTAGCTGTCCATCTCTTCTCCAGAACTACAATCTTGTCATTTCAGAAATGTTATATAAACACAATCATAAGAATGTCCATATGAAATTGCCTTTATTTCATTCAGCGTAATTTGTTTGAAATGCACTGTCCCTGCAGTACTGGGGTCACATGCCATTCTGAATGTTTTAATGTTCAGAATGCCTCTGTGGTTGCCTCTTGTGTGAGTTCAAAGGCAAGCTGTGTGGAAGAGTTAACATAGATATTTCTAAAATCTCAGAGGAGTAAAAATCTGATTCTTATATTTAACAACAAAAAAAGTACACAAAAATTCATTATGAATATTATGCCATAGTATTTTTAAAATATTGAGAGTATGTCAGGGATAAGACCCACAGAAAATTATTAGTTTTGTTTCATCAATTTTATATGCAATCTACTCAATGGAGTAGACAACTTATGGGTATTCAATATGATTGCACCTCTTTTAAAAATGGGAGAAGTCATCATTGGAGTACAGATGTCACTTCTTCTATTTTGAATCAATACATTTCACTTGTATCTTTTCTTATGTCTCATCAATTGACTATTCAGACAGGAATGTGATACATAGAATCTCTTCTTGAATGCAATAGCGTCATTTCTATCTTATTATGTCTTTCAGTTAGCTCAGTGGGTGAAGGATATAAACAGACACTTTTCAAAAGAAGACATATACGAGGCCAACAAACATGAAAAAATGCTCATCATTATTGGTCATTAGAGAAATGCAAAGCAAAGCCACATTCAGATACCATCTCACACCGGTAAGAAGGGCAATGATTAAAAAATCTGGAGACAACAGATGCTGGAGAGGATGTGGAGAAATAGGAACACTTTTACAGTGTTGGTGGGAGAGCAAATTAGTTCAACCATTGTGGAAGACAGTGTGATGACTCCTCAAGGATCTAGAAATAGAAATTCCATTTGACCCAGCAATCCCGTTACTGGGTATATACCCAAAGGATCATAAATCATTCTGTTATAAAGACACATGCACACACATGTTCATTGCGGCACTGTTTACAATAGCAAAGACCTGGAACCAGTCCAAATGCCAGTCCATCAATAATAGACTGAACAAAGAAAATGTGGCACATATACACCATGGAATACTATGCAGCCATAAAAAATATGAGTTTGTGTCCTTGGTAGGGCCATAGATAAACCTGGAAACCATCATTCTCAGCACACTAACACAAGAACAGAAAATCAAACACCGCATGTTCTCACTCATAGGCGGGTGTTGAACAATAAGAACATATGGGCACAGGGAAGAGAACATCATATACGGGGTCTGTTGGGGGATGGGGGCTTGGGGAGGGACAGCATGGGGTGGGAGGTTGGGGAGGGATAACACTGGGAGAAATGCCTGATGTAGGTGACGGGGAGATGGAGAAAGCAAACACCATGGCATGTGTGTAACTATGCAACAATCCTGCAAGATCAGCACATGTACCCCAGAACTTAAAGTACAGTTTAAAAAAAGGTATAACCGACATCAGATAAACTATGCATATTTAAGCTGTAGTATGAGCCTTGTATTTCATACAACCTCATGAAAGCATCATCAGAGTCACAATACTGAACTTATCTATCACCTTTACATTTACCTAGAGCCTGTTTATGAAGTCTTTCTCTCTATCCTCCAGATAAGCATCGATTTACATTGCTGTACCATGGAGTACTTTCTATTTTCTGGAATTTTTGAACTGATATAATAAAGTATTTCCTCTTATAAAAATAATTTTGTACCTAAATCTAGCTTTCATAATTTTACTCATCCCAGCTTCTTGAAATTGGATGCCTCCCTGTTCTCAGACCAAAAAATTTCGGTGTCCTCACTGATTGCATTTTTTCACACTTTTTATATCTATGTTCTTTTTAAAACCCTGTTGGAGCCCTTTCAAATAAATACCCAGAATTGACAATATCTCACAACCTCCAACGTTTTTCTAAGTTACTCCAATACTTTTTACCCAGATTATAGTAACAGCTTCCTTACTAATGTAGTTGAACCTTTCATCCTTCAATCCACTCCACCATCTATTCTCAGCATGACAGCAGAAGAAGTGTTTATACATCAGATAAAGTCACCCCTCTGATAGAAAGCCTCTGATGGCTCCCTGGATCTTTGAGCATCCTGGAAGGAAACAGCTTGCATCCTCAGTTTAGGTCATTTGAAGGGTGACTGATAAAGGGACTTCTTCCAATGGTGCAGGTAGTGTGCAGTCCAGGCAAACTACGGAGCAGGACCTGGGGGCTAGTAACTAGAGGTCCACCTTATGCCCTCTAAACTAACAGTATAAGGAGAGCAGGTGTAAGGTTCAAATCAACCAACAAACATGAAAATATGAAGAGGCCATGATCAATCAAATGCAAAGTATGGAACAATGATCTTGTTAGCTTATAAATAAGGAACCTCTCAAAATAAAGATAATCCAAAGTAACAAAGCATATGTTCTTTTTCTTTCTAAATATAAAGATCAGTAGACGGATAGATGTGTGGATAAGTAGATAATATATGAGTCTGTTTGTGTTTTCTCTATTCTCGTGCTTTGAGTTTTATTGTTTACAAGATATAACCAATCTTATTTCACCACCCTAAACCTTTTTATCTACCTCTACACCCAAAACCCATTTATATTCCCCTTGGAATAGATTAACATAGTTATAAGATAGGTGACTAGTATATCTCTATTGAGCAAATGTAGGAAATTATATAAATATTTCTTTTTGATTCTGGGACATTTTTATTAGCCCGATATTTCTATCATTTAAAATATTGACTTAATACTTATTAAATTTTTAGTAAAGTAAACCAAAATTTAGAAAGTAAGGAAAAAAAAAGATATATGTTTTCCAGATTTTTCTCCTAGGGTTCCACTGGCATTATTTTATAAATGAGTGAGTGCTGTAATATTCACTGCCTCATGCTTCAGTGAAAACATCTGGTGAACAGAGATGGCATGCATTTCTACTTGCCAAATAACCTAATACATCAGAAACATGCCTAATACACAATGGGAAAATATCAGCACACTAGTAATAAATAGATTTTTGAAAGCTTGAGCAATTAGCAGAAACGTTCATAATTTTATATAGTTATGTAGCTTTTTAAGGAGAAAGGCACACAGAGCACTTGTGAGAGTTGTCCTAACAGTGCGATACTGCTAGAGTTGAACTGGTGCTATCACCTACTTAAGGAATTGACCTAGAAACAATCTGTTACTTTCATGAAAGTAGGTTAATATTCAAGCTGATATATTTTGATGTATTGTTCCTTCATTCCACAGGCTTCAGTTATAGCCCTGTAACTTTTAAAAATAATTGATATACATAATCCATTGACGTAATTACATAGAAATATCAAGTTGGCTCTTCACTGTGTCCATAACGTATTGGTGTTAACCTTGAGTTCGAAAATTCATGATCACTGTCTGTCCTATCAAAGTGTGCATACTACTTTCAAGTATAATTAAATTAAATTTAATTTTTCCCTCTTATAAATTAATTTAAATTTACCTCTAGAATCTGATTTGTGTTGTAAATATTTAATATATGGACCATTCATGGATAAAATGACTATTACATTTGCCAAATGAAATGGCATTAATCTTGCCTCTTTTTTATTTAAATAATATAACTTTTTGTGCTGAAACAAAATATAAGTTTTCTAGTTGTTTCTGTATAAATAAAAACTGTTTCTATTTGTGTGTGTGTGTGTGTGTGTGTGTGTGTGTGTGTGTGTGTGTGTGTGTGTGTTTTGCAACAAAGTCTCTGTCAGCCAGGCTGGAATGTAGTGGCGGGATCTCAGTTCACTGCAACCTCTGTCTCCTTGGTTCAAGCAATTCTTCTACCTCAGCCTCCTGAGTAGCTAGGAGTACAGGCATGTGCCACCACACTCGGCTAATTTTTATATTTGTAGTAGAGATGGGGTTTCATCATGTTGGCCAGGCTGGTCTTGAACTCCTGACCTCAAATGATCTACCTGGTTTGGCCTTCCAAAGATCTGGGATTACAGGTATGAACCACCTCACCAGGCATCTATTTCTATCCTATCCAC
Organism: Saguinus oedipus; assembly: GCA_031835075.1. Lineage (NCBI taxonomy): Eukaryota > Metazoa > Chordata > Mammalia > Primates > Cebidae > Saguinus > Saguinus oedipus. The sequence goes on from CM063182.1 coordinate 58,476,365, forward strand.
AATAATTTTCTCAATGCTGTAGTGCCCTATTTGAGTTATCCGATTTAGTATTTGTCTGAAACTCTGCTGCCCAGAATCTCACAAGCAAAAATAAAAGTACCAGAACTGTTTTTTTGTGACTCAGCTTCTATCCCTCTTTCTCTTCATCACTAGATCTTCATCAAATATACAGTTTAATTTTAAAGTCAACTTAGTTTTTCATGATATTAAATCTGTATAACTTTCCCAGGATTTTTTTTTGCTGGATTTATAGTCTATGAATAATAGGTCATAGCTTGTAGATTGAAAATGTTGATATAGTATCATTTTATCTGTCCTCAGATTTCTAAGACATATGTCAGTTCATTTGGAATATTCTACGTAGCAAATAAGATGTGGGATAATTTCTTTTCTTTGGAATTATTTAAATCTGATAATGAAGACACATTTTTTTTTAACTTTTAAGTTCGGGGTACATGTCTAGGTTTGTTACATAGGTAAACTTTGTCACGGGAGTTTGTTGTACAGATTATTTCATCACCCAAGTATTAAGCCTAGCACCTACTAGTTATTTTTCCTCTCCCTCCTCTCACCCACCTCATACCCTTCATCCTCCTAAAGGCTCCAGTGTGGGTTGTTCCCCACCCTGTGTCCATGTAAGTAAGAACATGGTTTTCTGTTCCTGCATTAGTTTGCTGAGAATAATGACCTCCGGCTCCATCCATGTCCCTGCAAAGGACGTGATCTTGTTTCTTTTTATGGCCACATAGTATCCCATGGTGTACATGTACCACATTTTCTTTATCCAGTCTATCACTGAGGGGCATTTAGGTTGATTCCATGTCTTTGTCATTGTGAATAGCACTGCATGTGTCTTTATAACAGAATGATATATAATTCTTTTGGGTATCTACCCAGAAATGGGATACTGGGTCAAATAGTATTGCTTCTTTCAGGTCTTTGAGGAATTGCCACACCGTGTTCCACAATGACTGAACTAATTTACACTCTCACCACAGTAAGTGTCCCTTTCTCTCCACAACCTTGCTAATACCTGTTGCTTTTTGACTTATAAAGAGTCTTATGTTCATCTCACAGTTTATCTACTAGTAAATAATTTTACATATTACGTAAAGATACTTGATGTACACTTGTGGCTATTGATGTAGAAAATGATTAATAAATATTTATCAAAAGGTTTTCAAAATGTCTGGAAAGCTGTGTTTTAATTCTATTGTGATTTGTTACAACCAACAGTTCCTGACAAGGTATGAGGCCAAAGCACTGGGTTAGAAACGTGTTAAATAAGAAATGGCCCATTAAGGGCTGAAGGACAGTTAGAAAATATTCTAAACATGACAAATGTCATTGAGGGAAATACCCAATACAATGTTATAGGTTTAAAAGGTGGAGAAATCACTTCTGGATGTTTTTATCATTTCAGGGGATCAAGAAAGAATGCTCCAGAGAGATAGACTTTGATCTGCTGCTTAAAATATTGGTGAGCTTTCAAAAAGAAAGTTGCAGGACTAAAAGGGATTATCTATTGGAGAAAACAACAGAGGGGTGCATGAGTTGCAAAACACTGAGAAGAGGAAGCAACCGCAATAGCAACTAATCATGCAGGGTGAATTTAAAGGAACTCTATGAATGCACAATAAAGAATGCACCCACGTTTGATTCCAGTGCACAGTAAAGAGTGCACTCATATTTGGTTCCAAAACACTAATATCAGGGGAAGAAGCAACACTCCCTGTGCATTATCAAAATTTCCCACATAAAATTAAATGCATTTTTAAGCACTGTCAGAAATTGACATTTCTTGGCATTAAACTCTACCAGTGCCCAATCATGAATTTTAAATTACAATTTTAAGTAAATCACAGTGAGTGTATAGAAAAGCCTGCATTATAATATATCACTATGGTTTATACAAAGAAAATGTTTTCTATATCTTCAGAACACTTTACTTTTTTTTTATATGATTTCACCAAAATAAGAATAATTTGCAATAATTTTAATATTTCTCTTAAAATATAAGCCTCTTTATTTGGAACTTACATTGTAACTACTGGGAAATTAAATATGTAATCTGAATAATATGACATAGTTAGACATATTATTAAGGATAGGTACAGAATTTTGAAGGTAGAGCTATGCTCAGCATTGTTTTTGTTAGCTGAAGGAAAAGATTAAAAGTAGAAACTATATTGAGATACAATATAGAGACTAAATTTGGGTAGGAAAATAAATAGTATACTGTCCCTTAAAACACAAAATGTTAAGCAACCAACTATATTAATTTAAATTAGGTAGAACATTTTAAGACGAAATATTTTTTTAAAGCAAAAGTAAGTTGTCCTTTATCAAAAACACAAACTCTTAAGCCAATATATAGTCAATTAAAAAATAAGCAAATAGGCACATAAATGCCTATAATACACGATTAGAAATGATGAGTTTGATTATTTAGAGGTGGTAATTGAGCGGTGTAGGAGTCAGAAGTATGAAAAAGAAGGAAAGCAATCTATTATTCTGCAGGCACTCCTGCATTGCAAGGAGAGCAGTGAGATTTTCCCAATCCAACACCTCCTTGCTCCTATACAACCTCCCAAACAGGAAGCTTCTGCCCTCTATTGCCTGAAAACCACTTCAAATGCAAGAAAAAGAGAATTTCTTTTATCAGATGATTGTATATTGAATGAAAATAAAGCAAGTTAAAAAGGGACCACAACTTCAGTTCTCAGCGTGCAGAAGCACAGTCCACAGAAGGCCAGGATACATTGTCATCTATTTGCATATCTTGTAGTCAAATTTACATAATCCCATGTAATTCTAAGAATAATGCTTTTAAGTATGCAATGTGAGACTTATTTTTAAATATAAAAAGGAGCCAAAAATTAAATCCTGATCTGCCTGATTTTAAAAATGTATATGTCCATCTCATTATGCTACATTTCTGTTCAGCAAACAAAATATCCAAAATGTCAAAGTGACTTTTGTTCTTACTTCTAATTTAGATATATTGCTATTAGGAAGCCATCACCACCAATGACTTTTAAGTGTGTGTGTGCATGTACCTTATTTTCCCTCTCTAGACTTGCGATCCGGTATACAATATCACAGATATTTAGAAACCCTTGAAATCAGGGCAGATACGAGGTTTTGTTTTAGTTTTTCCTGAAACTGCTAGCCTCTGATTTTTTTTTCCTCTGATTTTTAAAAATATTTTTGAGCTTGAATTACAGATAACTTAGGAGTGTTCAAATAATATTTTTTGAGTGTGCCAAGTGCTTTTGAGCAGAAAATAATGGCATCTTTTCTCTAAATCAATTGTAGAGAGACTGGAGAAATGTAGCAAGAGATGATTCGGTTATGTACAAGGAGACTCACAGAGACTGTTAGGCACTGAAGTGGGAGAAATCCTTGACTGGAGAAATTCAAAAGTAAAAGATATTATTTGGCTTTTTATGAACAATTTTTAAGGCATGGTCTTAAGAAAAATGGCTTATAAAAATGAACTTCTTAAATATCCTCTTGTGTCTCAAGTTTTTTTTTTTTTTTGAGACGGAGTTTCGCTCTTGTTACCCAGCCTGGAGTGCAATGGCGCGATCTCAGCTCACCGCAACCTCCGCCTCCTGGGTTCAGGCAATTCTCCTGCCTCAGCCTCCTGAGTAGCTGGGATTACAGGCACGCGCCACCGTACCCAGCTAATTTTTTGTATCTTTAGTAGAGACGGGGTTTCACCATGTCGACCAGGATGGTCTCGATATCTTGACCTCGTGATCCACCCGCCTCGGCCTCCCAAAGTGCTGGGATTACAGGTTTGAGCCACTGCGCCTGGCCAGTTATTTCTTTTTTTATATAGAATATCAACTATGTTATCTAGAAGAGAAAAAGGCACTCACGTATGTGGAGTGTATACTTTTAGCTAGAAGTTTTACATTATCACCCCATTAGAATGTTCAAGTCCACATGAGTTTTTTTTAAACACACTTTTTTTTTTTTCAGATGAAGAAGTCAAAGAGTAATGACCAAACAATTTGGTGGTATTTGAACATTGGTATACCTATTTTAAAATTATTTTATTTCCATATTTTCATTTTTGTGGTGGCTATTTTGCTTGTATTAATTTAATGGTTAAAACTATTAGAAATGGATCTACCAGACAACATTAATTTAGATTGAGATCATAATGGAACTTTCAGGGGCTTTTAAAAATGATCAGAGCTTAATATTTCTCAATAACCTATTCTGCTTATACTTAACTGTTTCAAGATCAAGATTTCATTCTGCTATTTTAAAACATCACTAAAATATAATTAATATAATTAATAACAGAAGAATATAAGATAGCCTCATAAGGTAAGAATTGGTGTGTTTATAGGCCTTAATTTCATGCATTATTCCTTTCATTCTTTGGAAGTGAAGAAAGAGAATTAGGGGCTTAGAAAAAGTAGTGGCTACAATGTCAGATCCTTAGGACTTACGGCTTCTGAAAGCAAAGTCATTGCTTGCCTACCGCCAAGCAAGGTAGCACAAAGAACTAAACAAAAAAGATGTCACAATTCTACACTAGCAAACTATATAAAAAATGATGAGTACATTCAGTTCAACAATTATCTCAAATTCAAAGCTGAAACATTTTACCTTTTCAATGGAGCCAAAATATTATAAGCAAAAAACATTTATGAATTAAAACTTTGAACATTTTTACACGAAATTAGTCTAAAATATTCTTCAATCCTAAAATATAAATTATTTTTATAATCAAAGTTTCACCCAAGACAATCTGATGCTTTTGTTTTGCATGCATCAAACTCATGAAGTTTAGTGATCTGCTTTGTAAAATATTTTACAAAATGCCTCAGAAATTTCAGTTGTGACAAATAAAACTTACACAGTTTTCTCACTGATACCCATTTTATAGATAAATAAGCAATGCTCCTCAGAGTTAAACTGTTATTTTGCTTTCTGTATGACTTAAAATTATTGTACAGTCTCTCTGGAGTACGTGTTTATAAGCTGAAATTATTATATCATAGCTTAGAATCAACTGAATATTGAAACCTGAAAAAAAGGCTAATATAATCTTTGAAGTAACTTGTGAGTTTTAATTCACAGATTTTAAAATTATGTCAATATTCTATAAGTTTGAACCAAGTGCATACTTAAATAGTATTTTATTGTTTTCAAAATACTTAGAATTTACCTTTAAATCGACACTTATTTTAAAATGTTGAATTACAGTCTGATGCTCGTAGAGTGAAAACAAATGCCAACAACGTTTGCCTGGTTATAATCATAGAACATGTCTCCCAAGTAAATCTATATTAGCACAATTCAATGTGGTAATTAAGATAGAAAAAAGCAGCACTAAGCTGTGTGTCCTATCAGTTTCCTTGGGGAGAAAAAAAAAAAAAAAACACTGACGTGACTTGAAATGTGTCCAAGGGGTTTAGTAAGCCTCCAATTAGCTGCAAAGTTCTGCAATTAAAATGCACAACAAATACCAGTCTCCATGTCCCTGAATCCTTTATTATTTAAGTCCTAATTTCAGAGAGTTCCTTCATTAGAGCACATATCCCAAAAGCTACCTTTGACTTACAATTACACTATACAATCAGTGCTGTCAGATGATAAGTCAGAAGGACAACAGACTCCAGGGCATATCTTGGTGAACCTAAAAGGCCCAGCTCTTAACCAGAGGCAAACAGAACAAAGGCAAACATTCTAGGAACAATCTACCATGAAATACAGGCCAAATCATTGCCTGTTTAGCCGTGCAGTTTACACCTGTCATGAAATCCATATAGTAAATTCAAGAGGCCAGGCAGAGATAAGAACACAGCAAATGTCTTAAGAATGGGAAATCAGAATCTGTCTTTTCTCAGATTCAGAAAGTGCATGCCTTGTTTTCATATCCCTTTCACTTTCTGCATCACTACTTCCCTTCATAATCATTTGGACTCATAAGAAATGCTTGTTTGCACTTTAAATACCACTTTGACACTTAATATTCAAGTTGGATGACAAAAAGTTGACTTACTAACTATTTAATGAATACTTTTTTTTTTTTTTTTTTGAGACGGAGTCTCGCTCTTGTTACCCAGGCTGGAGTGCAATGGCAAGATCTCGGCTCACCTCAACCTCTGCCTCCTGGGTTCAGGCAATTCTCCCGCCTCAGCCTCCTGAGTAGCTGGGATTACAGGCACGGGCCACTATGCACAGCTAATTTTTTATTTTTTATTTTTATTTTTTGTATTTTCAGTAGAGACGGGGTTTCACCTTGTTGGCCAGGATGGTCTCGATCTCTTGACCTCGTGATCCACCCGCCTCGGCCTCCCAAAGTGCTGGGATTACAGGCTTGAGCCACCGCGCCCGGCATAGTTAGTTTCTATATTAGTTTATTTGTAATTTATTTTTTGGAAATTATGACACATTTTTCTTTATAAAACATTTCAAAATGTTACTCAATTTCCAGGGCAGGACAGGTCAGAAAGTAGTCTAACCCACAATATAACTTGAATGGCCTTCAGAATTAAATTTTACGCATTTGTAACACATTGAATGTGTAAGAGTTGTCTCAACTTCCAGTTAAGTTCAAAGTACTATCCTGTGCCTCTTAGTAAGGCTCTTTAAGAAAAGAGCCAATTCTTCGGTCATAATGACTTCTTTGGCAATGTCAGCATATTCAAGAGAGTAAGTGATGGGAAAGATTTTTATATGGCAACAACTTTCAAAATTCATATAACTTTATAAATAAAGGGATCTTTCAAAATTTTATTAAGAGAAAAATATTACCAAGAGCCAATAATCTCTCAGTTGATCTAAATGAGGGAAAAATTGTTATGTGCATGCATATTTGAAAGTGTGAGTATGTGTATATGTGTGTGATGAAGTGTGTGAGTAAGCATGTTTGCGTAAGTATGTGTAGGAGCATTAGCATATGCTTGAATTTGTGTGGATGTGAGCATGTGTTTGAGTGTACAGACATGCACACGTCAATGTGTGTGTGTGATGTGTGGAAGAGAACTGGCAAGGAACGCACATGGATACAAGTGGGACAGTTATCACCTAAGAGAAACTACACAGCAATTCAACACCACATGGAGAAAATGCTGGAAAAAGCCGGTGGTGGAATATGTTAAACTTGATTGTTCAAATAATATTCATTGAAGACATGTAATTTCCATATGATCTTATTGTATTGAAGGTATATCAAAAGCAAGCTCTCAATAACCATATGAAAAGAAATACAATTTCATAAGTAAAAGGATCTTTCGAAATTTTGTGGAGAAAAACACTAGTGAGAGCTGATAATCCCTCAGTTGCTCTAAATTGCATTAAATTGGATTGCATTAAAATGGCACCATTAAGAGAGTAAAAAAAGCCGCAGAGTGGAAAAAGGTATTTTTAATAACCAACAAAGGGCTTATATCCAGAATATATTAAAAACTTACATAATTACATTAAAATCAGGCATTTCCTTAGGGAAAAAAGTACAAAATCTTGAATAGCTACTTCTCAAAGGAGAATATCAAAAAGACCAATGAACCTGGTAAATGTCTCCACCTCTTCAGTGGAATCTCATATAAACCCATGGTGTGATAGCACTTTCCTCTCTGAGAATGGCCAAAATGGCCCAGGTGAAAGTAGAACCCACTTGCACCACATTTGAATGCACCTCACAATGGGGTGCTTTATGTGGCTCTGCATCTGTCACAGGGCAAAGCATCTGTTGCCTAAAGGCAAATGACCCCTGAGTATCTGCCATGTACCCACTTCCAGACCATACCTCAGCTATCAGTGCCCCAAATTCCCTGTCCAGACGGCCTGGAGCCTGTTCCCAGAAGATGCCTGGAGCTTTCTCCTGGGTTTTTCATCTGAAGGAAGATGATACCGCCTGTATGTGTAGCACTACAGCCAAGGGATGGTCTACACTCAGTAAGTTGTAGGCAGAGGCTTAATGTACAGACTGACTTTTAGCAAGTGTGTTTCTCTCTTTGTAAGTTCATTTTTTTTTCACTCATTAAATCTTATCAACTTTATTTTTAAATATTTCTGGTATCTTTCTACTTCTGACTATACCTAAAATATCCTTTCAATTTTCATGGATTCCTCATTTTTCTGCCTACAATAATCCAATATTATTATTTGCTGTTACATATCCCCAATTTATATAAACATTTTTAGAACTAAATCCTTCATATATAAATGCTCAATATGTAGTTCTTTAATAAATAATTATAAATAAACATTTAGCTATGTCAACTGGTAAAATATGCCATATTTAGATTATATGAATGAAGGTTGAATAATGCTTAAAGAATACTTTAAAATCTAAATGAGCTTTCCAAGAATTATTTTAAAATAGTGATGTTCTGTAGAATACATTATTTTAAATAACCCTAAGATTATACTTCTAGGAAGGATTACAGGATAAGCAAAATAGAGATAAAAGTTCATAAACTTAAGTATAATAAGAAATATTATCTAAACAAAATATGCATAGACATAAATTCACAAACCATAAGTTTTAATATTCAAATAGCAATTTTAGAGCATATGTATACATTCTCATATAACATATATTATTTTGCATATTAACAGCTATTAATCATGCATATTAATATCATAGCTATCATTTTTGAGAATTGAACAAGTATAAGATAATTCAATTATCCCTAATCTCACAAAAAAAAAACTCATAACGGATATTATTCCTGATTCACTGGTGAGGAAATGAGGATTATGTTGCTATAAAACTTGTCAAGATTCCTGAAACCAAGTTTGACTGTTTCTGTCTGACTTCAAAGCTTGGACCAAAGAAAATCATTTTTATTTTGACAGATTTAAGTTTTTCAATTTCTAAGTTCAGTTTTTATATCATAATTTAACTTTTCCAAAGAAGAGTACCGAATTAAATCTCTTCAATACGTTAGCATTTAGTACACATCATGAATGAATAGAGCACGAAGAAGAAAAATAAGGCAATAACAAAGCAAGCAGCCTATCAACCAACCACCGGATTAGCTTGTTGAACTATTTGAGAGTAATTTCAAACATGTCCTTTATTTTTATACTGGGAACTTACATTTAATAGACTTCTTTGCATTTATTAAAGGAGGGTAGATACAAAATCAAAATATAAACTAGGAAGGTACTGACAATGCAGTACTAATGTACAAGAAAATAAGCAAATAATCGTATCAAATGACTGTAATCTGCTAAATATAAAGGTATATTACTTTAATTTGAATATACATATTTTCTTTCCCCAATAAGTTAATTTTTAAGGGTGGAAGCTCAAGTCCATGTTAAAAATTAATCATTGAACACTACGGCTCATTTTATGCTAGAGTCTCACTGTGCGATCTATTTTAGTCCTTGTCCTTTATTTATGGAGAAAGGATACACATGTGCATCATAAAGTGCCAGATTGTTTCTTACATTTTCTTAGGAACATAGCCATATTGAAGAGACAATTAACCACATGATGTTAATTACTGAAGAAATTATCATTGCTAAAATAAAGTGAGAATTGTCATATATATGTCTATGGAATTTTGAAATTACATGTAATGTGCTTATATATATATTCTTACAGCAAATGTATATGATTTAGCTATATATAAATTAACTCTAAATATATGTATAATCTATATGCATACATACATGTGCACACACACATATACATATAAAATATGTCAGTGATCTAGCATGGGTTTATCTAAACTGCAAATTTGAAAATCAAAGAAACTTCCACATTGCAATCTATAAAATAAAACTTTTATATAACCATATTTTACATGAATTTGTGGTTATCATATAGCTTAAATTGGAAAGTGAGTCCCTAAAAGCATCATTAGTTCAGACAAAGTAAATGTCAGAAAATAAATTAGCTGTATATAAAATGAGGAACTGCAAATATATTACTTTTATATTAGTGGAGGCAAGAAGACAAAATGTAACTAAAGAAATGTTTTTCATAGATAACTTACTTCCTGAAAAAATGTATTTTCAGTTAATGCTATAGATTTTCTTTATAATTCTCAACAACACTACCTAAGAAGTGTTTTTGCAAAGGTGTGGAGGCATCTCTGCTTTTCTTCATAATTGGGGATATGGTCATGGAAACCAGGAATACTGGATATCTTGGAAAATGTGTCCTCTGCAATTTTTTGATATTCTTTCCAGCATTATGTTGACACATCTGTGTATAATCACATGATAAAACATATTTTTATGGCCTGGCACAGTGGCTCACTTCTGTAATCCCAGCACTTTGGGAAGTTGAGGCAGGGGAATCACAAGGACAGGAGTTTGAGATCAGCCTGGTCAACATTTTGAAACCCTGTCTCTACTGAAAATACAAAGTATTAGCTGGGCCTGGTTGTGGGCACCTGTAATCCCAGCTACTCGGTAGGTTGAGGCAGGATAATTGGTTGAACCTGGGAGGTGGAAGTTGCAGTGAGCCGAGATCGTGAGATCGTGCCATAGCACTCCAGCCTGGGCAACAGAGTGAGACTTTCTTTCTCTCTCTCTCTCTCTCTCTCTCTCTCTCTCTCTCTCTCCATATATATATATATATATGTGTGTGTGTGTGTGTGTGTGTGTGTGTGTATTTTTACATGTAAACATATAGACTTTATTGAAGACTTAACATGCATGTTCATATTGTCAATTAAATCACAGGAAGATTTCTAAAATATGTCTTTGAGAGATGTTCATGATTTTAGATAAATATATCTTTGATATCGCATAACTTATCTCATTAGGATTGTCAATAAACCCTAAACTATATGAGTTCATTTTGTGGCTCTCACGTTCAAATAAATTCTACATATGTATTTGACCAGTGGACTCTATGCTTGCTGTAAATCACATTCATCTGAAAAGCTGTAAAATTCCGACCTCTAGACCATATCACAAATAATTAAAGCGTGTCCATGAAACTGTGAAGCCAGTGAAATGCCACTGCCATCCACATTCACTCTGATGACAAATGTTTACATATGTGAACACATTATTGTAAGGTATATTGCATTCATTTTCTTCCTCATTACATAAAACTGAAGACATATACCTTTTTGAACTTATGTGCAAAAGAACATTACAAAATGTTTGCTATAAAATGGCAGCCCAGGATCTAATAGTGAGGAAAACCTTTGTCCTGTAGTTTCTGGCCACTCCAACATGTGAAATGCTCCAATACAGCCTCATATGCAAGGTTAACTTCAGCATCTTTGGAAAAATCTTTTTAGCGTAACACTGAATTCATAGGCATATTTTATTTACTTTGCTCTGCCACTTTCTGAATGTCAGAAGTAAATCTCAATCTCTTTGTATGAAGCACACATCAAGAACTCTCTCTCCCTCTCTCTCTATATAGATATATATATAGATAGATACATATAGATATATATGTGATTATATATATAAATTATAATTGAATATATATAGATTTAGATATATATAGATGTAGATGTAGATCTAGATCTATATATTTAAATTATTTATTTAAATTCTGGGGTACATGTGCAGAACATGCAGGTTTGTTACACAGGTATACATGTGCTAGGAGTTTGCTGCACCAATCAACCCATCATCTACGTTAGGTATTTCTCCTAGTGCCATCCCTCCCTCTGCCCCCAACCCCCAACAGGCCCCAGCATGTGGTGTTCCCCTCCCTGTGTCCAAGAACTCTCTTCTTAAATAAATGCCTGTCCCTTGTTAAGAAGTTAACAAGGTATACTTTTAAAAATATAAAATGATAGTAAAATTACATAACACTGTAAAAACCTCTTTCCTGGAAAACCTTGGACTTTTTTTTTTCTGGAAGAATGTTGTGTTTCTCATAAAACATAAGAATACGATTAGAAGCACATGTGGAAAATTAACTTTACAAAATCTAGTCTTAGAGAAAGTAATATTTTTCCCTTTGTTAAATCTTGTTAAGCCTGATTCTACTTAACTTCTTAACTCAAACAGTCAAAAAACTGCACTTTGGGGACAACTATAGTAGTGTTGTTTTTTGTTAATCAATGTTTTAAAACATGAGAGAGAAATGAGGGAGAGAGAGAGGTAAAGAGAGAGAAAAGCATATATAGAGAGAAGCAGGAGAGGAAGGAGGGAGAGAGAAAGATTTTAAGAATTAGACAATGCAATGTTTAAAACAGGCAGACACCATTTTAACGGGAGAAGACATTGAGTACATCTTCGTCATTGAAATGCTTGCTGAGTTGACTTTTAACTGTAATATTCACCCTGTGTGAAGGTGGAATTTTTAACTCTGCTGGGTAGATGACAATACGTTAGGAGAATATGTATTTATTAACCAGTTTGGAGGAGAGTTAAACAATGTATAGAATGGTGTAAACTGTGATACTTACTGGGAAAAAATATGTAAAACAATTTTCTTAAAAATTTCCACTTTATTTACACTATCACTATATTGCATCTTTTATAGAGAAAAATTTGCATAGACTTGCTGCATTTCTACATGATTTAAAGCAAATACGTTTACAGCAGTCTTTTGAAAACTTTAATAGGCCTAAAAGTCTGCTGAATGTGGACATGTTTCAAATGCTTTTAGCCATCTGGGAATGTGGTGTTCTTCACAGGATCTCTGCTTCCCACACTGCCAGTGCCTTTACCTCACCAGGCTCCAAAAACTTATTGGTAACTATGTCATGTTGTGCAGGTGGCAATTGACCTTGATCATATTAAACAAATACATAAAAGGAGGACAGAAGAATATAGACTGCTTCAGACAAAAATAGGCATTATTGAAGATTGGTGGAAAAAATATTTTAATAGAATGTTCTAGATATTTTATCTTGCTTTCTGACACCAAAGTAAAACCTAGGTGCAAAAGTAGGACTTATCTTCAAAGAATCACATTTTTTCTCTTGTTATTGCATGAGAGAAAGTCATTGTCATTTTCATCATGTCTCAAGATTTGTAACATCTACGTAGAGGTATAAATTTGCTTTTCATGCATTTAAATGACTAAAAACAACATTCATCTAATGAGTTCTATGATATGAAAACAGATATCTCTCCCCAGAAATAATATATATAATTCTGATCCTGTAAGAGAATTACTGGGGCTATTGTTTTTCTGAACATTATTATAGCTTAATATTATCTTTTTGTCTTTAATAGTATTCCAGAGATCATTTAAAGGATGAGGATGTGTAAGGTTTTCTTAAGTGCACTTGTCTTTAATGGGACTGCCCTAGGTCACTAGTTCAGTTGCCTATTATCCCACATCCTATTAGGGACTATTTTGATATACACAAATATACACTTGCTAAGTACATATACATATACAGCATATGCACACATGCACACCCACCTACATATAAACACACACACACACACACACACACACACACACACACACACATTCCTTATCCTGGATGGTAGTTACATGGTACTGGAGGAGAGGGTTATGTTTTTAAAAATCCAATAGTAATTGATGTGATATAAAGTATTTGTTTCTTTATATTGTTTGTTTTTTAAAAAATGAGTTTTAATACTTTGGATTATAATTTAATAAAGAAGATATGGAAAAGAAATGATTCACATTCAAAAATATAAAAATAATGCAAAAAAAATTTTTATGTATGTGAATATGTGCTGCAATAAATAATGCAGGGTTTTTGGTGTCCTTTCTTCCACCTGTCGTGAAAATGCACCCTCGAAACTTTCTTCCTTATTAAAATGTCCTTGATAAAAATCCAGATAACTCCACTCACTTACTATTTTCTATATATGTAAAGAAATGTTTACATGATATATAGATGAACAAATATATATTAATGTTTTACGTTTTTAACCACCTACAATGGACTTTGTGCAATGTCCTAATGACGACCCACTTTTGGTATGCAATAGGATGATAAAATGTTTGACTGCTGCATCAAAATATCAAAAATGGTAGATACTAGAGAATATTCTGAGAAAAGCTACCTAGAACTTGAAAGTTATCAAAATGTGGTCATAAACAAGTCAGTTAGGACTACAGGAAATAATAAGACTGTGCAAAAGCCTGGAAAAATAATTTTCAAGGAAAATTTATTTTAGGAAAACAACTAGTATTTTGGAAGTTACCTATCTTCTTCCATACCCATTTCTTTTAAGTTTTAGATCTGGAAGAATTTTGTTTTTGTTTAGGTTTGATTTTCTTGGAGAAGGGGTAAAAGTACAGACTTTAAAAATAGAACTTATTAAATCCTTTACATTTTGTATGTGTCTTTAATTGACACATTGTAACTGTACCTGCTTGTGGAATACATTGTGGTGTTTCTAATTTTCATTCAGGAATAATGAAAATTAACTTGAGACTGACATAATTTTATTCTATTTGCTACTTGATCAGAATAAATTATATGTGTATAAGTAAAGTTACAAGGGTTAAAAAAAAACAGATAAAATACATAACAAAATCAGCATGCTTTGTTTGATGCAAAGTTCCCATAAAGACTAAAATAGTAATAATAGTGACTGTCATTTAAAAATGTGTATGCCCCCAACGTGTTTTCATATTTTATGTCAGTCTTAATACCAGACATTTATAAATAATACTCATCATGAAATGAAGATAATTGAAAGGAAGTACAGAGACACATAATAGATTGAAATCATGGTATTCTTATGCCTCTAGACTTTCACTTTATTTCAGTTATATTCATAGAATATGAAAATGTTTGGTCAGTCCTGCTGTTTGACAGACAGCTGATATTTCTCCTCCATGAGAAAAACACTTTCAGGAATTACTTATTCACATATTTATTTGCGTCAGATTCAAGTGTTTTTTTTCTATGATATATTCTTTTAGTTTCTAAATTTCTTTTCAGAAATAATGACATAATCTTGACATACTTTTTCATTCATTTTTAATTATAGAATTCAGGTTTGCTTTCTTTAGGTTAGCTCTGGTTTATGAACTAACGGAAAAAATTAGCACAAACAGTATTCATGACTTCTCAGGGTTAAAAGAAACAATCTATAATCTAAAATATTTAATATTTGAAATATTTTACTTATAAAACAATAATACTGTTAATAAATTCATACCAATTTATGGTATGTAACATTACCATATATTGGTATGAATTTTAATGGCTGTCACAGTAAAGATTGAAGGCTCCTGGTAGGATATGGAAATGCTGAGTCTATTCATAGAAAAATTAGAAAATGTCAGCTGTGTGGTTGCCAAGGAATAACTTGGCTTTAATTAAACATCTATTCATTAGTAACAAATGGCAAATAACTTTAAGCTGTTAGTAGAGTATTAATTACAAGCTTAAGGACTAATGGTACCATATTAACAATTGATGGTACTTTAAGAAACTAGATATACACTAGTACATAATTGGTTTTAATTGAAAGCTATGCTAGGAGTGTGATTTTCTATTTCCTAATGGAAAAACTCCATAATTATATGTATATTGTACATACAATTATCCATCATTAGATGTATATTGTACATATAATTATATGTATATTGTACATACAATTATCCATCATTAGATGTATATTGTACATATAATTATAGTTTTTTTCTCCCTGAACATCATGGTGTATATTTGGGTACTATGTATATGTCCAAATATACCTCTCTGAACTTGAAAAAGCAATCATTACAAATTGTTCTGTTTCCATTCTTGCCTCTTTCTGGTAAAAGAAAACCTCACTTTATGGCTAAAATTTCTATTTAAGATGACACAATAATTGAGTTCATATAAAACCTTAAAAAAGTAAAGTTGAACTATGAAAACACCCATTTAAAGAACTGTTTCTCCCTCCCATGGTCTCTCCTTTCAAAGCAATTTTCATTTCTGACAGAATAGGCTTAGTTATAGCTGGACAGGATTCCATGAAAAGCCAGAGGCATCCCACTCTGGAACCCGACCCAAACACTTCCCCATTCTACAGAGACAGGTACTGGAACACCTGCTAGATCTGCTGACTTGATACCTGAAATGACATTTTGAATAGTCTTTAATGTGAAGGCAGGGGAAAAGAAACTAATTATGTTTTTGCATTGGGAGCTCTTTTATTGAAAACTCTGTGGACCTGTTTGAACTTTATCAAAACGTTTCACTTCAAATTAAGTAGAACCTTGGTCATATACTCGGAAAAGCAATCAGATTGACTGTCAGATGCAGCCAGATGATGATAGACAGCATTATTGACCACAAATTTGCATCCATCTTGCTCTTTACCTTATAACATTCAGTTCTTCCTACTGATGGAAGGATGCACTTTACTGCCCCTTGACTTTGGAATCAGTGAAAAAGATGTTAGCAAAGGTTGCATGATGCAAATGACACTCCACATGTGCTTTGTGATCAAGTTTTCTCTCTTGTGCTTGTATCATTGCCATTTACTGCAGAATAAACATGGCCACAAGTGTCTGGCATTCCTTATATAGAGTGGAATATTTGTTTCCTTCCTCTGGCTGGTAAGGTAGAAGCTGAAAAGGGCCTTGGGTGACTGTCACTGAATGGTGGAAGAGCTTTAAGGGGATTAGTAATGAGAAATATAAATGTAGTGAGAGAAATGTTATTACAGGCAAGAAGGAAGAAACACATAATCAGGAACATAGAAAAAGTAACTAATGATCTCTGAGGGTTTTTGGCCAAGGATATTTGCAGGCAAAATGTCGTAAGTTCCATACTTCTTCTTGAGATCTATGATGAATTACAAGAAAATAATGAGATTAAAAACTGTTCTGTTTTGGGCAAAATTTAGAGATATTATACAGGCCCCAAGACTTGCTGGGTTTGAAAATAAAATTGTTCCATATTCCTAATTTCTCCCAGAAAAAGACTCTCAAAGTTATAAATGAATATATGCCAGAAACCAATTCAAAGGCTCAATTAGTAAGCCACAGCCTGAGGATACAGATAACAAAGATGTGGCTATAAGATCCTTTCATCAAATCACAAAAAGATATTAAAAAGTTGCTTGGTAAGACTTCTAAAAATATAACGTGAATGTCTCTTAGACTCTGCTGCACAAGTCGGTAATTAACCCATTTATGCTGGAGGTTGCAAATTTTTTTGTGAAAAATCAGACCTTGGCAATTGCCTTGAGCAGCAGGATATAAACAATTCCCACAAGCTTAGTGTTGCAATAATGGAACACTGGGCATAAAGCATTAAGATTTGTTAAATTATGCTTTCATTTTAATATGAAATGTTGTTACAAAGAATGATTTTATGGTCCCAAAGTATCCTATCTTACAGGCAAAGCTAGAGAAGTTACTATCTTAAAACAAGTGGCTTAGTTTTTGTCTAATTGAATGAATTGGATACACAGGAAACCAACCAACATTTTAAAGCCATTGTATCAGATAAGATGCAAAATGCAGAGATAGTTTAAAATGAAAAGAGTCTTTGTAACCTTGGTATTATTTCTACAGGAAGTAAACAGGCTCAGAACAATTCTCAGCTGCTGTAAACATAGGCCACTTATCAGGAAAATTAAAAATAACTTATGAGGCAGAGATAAGGGCCATGGGGAGTAGTACCATGTCCCAATCAAGAAATTGCAATATCAACTGAAGTAGATTTCTGAGTTACCATGGATCCATGATTGCTATGTACCTCCATATCCTTACTTTTGGAATCAGAATGCCTGTTGTAACTTTTCTGTCTCTCGTCATTATATGTTGATTGTATGGAGGGCAAATATTCACCTAATTTGTTTCACATAAACAGGAATCATACTCAGGAATCAATTCACCTAATTTTTCTTCACATAAACAGGAATCATATATGAAGAAGCACTCCTGGAGAGACTAAATCCACCTGATTTAGATAACAAAATGCTGCATTTGGGTTGATTATGTAAGGGGATGAGATTTTGGGGTCTTTAGGAGAGGAGAGTATATTTTGTATAAGGGAGGAATGTTAAATATGTGACCATGGTTTGAACTTCTGTGGATTAAAAGTGGTTAAGTATTCTTATACCCTTCTCTTACCAGGATCTATACACGATTTCATCTTCCCATTGATTGTGTGTGGGCTTGCAGTTACTTTTGACCCTGTCACAAAAGAATCAAACAGTCATGTCCTACTGAATGTCCCTACAATCAAAACCATGCCTTATAGAACATCAGCTTGATGGTAGTTTGTTACACAATATTTACAGTATTAAATAACTGGAAAATTATAGAAAGACATTAAGATAGTTTGTGTACACACACACTCAAAAACACCTCATAGATTTTGACTTAGGATTGTTTTAAAACTATAAATCTGTGGAGGGAGAATAGACGTTTTAACATAATTGAGTCTTATAAAGTATCAATATAGGCCTTCTTTATTTCTTTCAATAATACTTTATCATTTCCTTTAGACCTTTTGTATCTCTGATTTTTGTGTTGTTGATATTACAATTTTTCCTTAGTACTTATTTGTAGAAATAGATTTTAACAAGTTTTGGCCCTGTATTCAACAATTTTATTTAATTCACTTAGTAATTTTAAAGTTATTCCGTAGTTACTATTGAGTATTCTTTATATGTAATCATGTAAGTTGTAATCAATGACTTTAGTTCTTTAGACACAATTCCTTATATATTTGACTGTAATTGCTTTCTCTGGAACTGGTTAGAGCACTCAGCATCCTGGCAAATAGAAGCAATAATGCAGAAATAATTGTCTTATTCACAGTCTTAGAAGGAAGCTTTCAATATTTTGATATTAAATATTATGTATGCCCTTTTATCTGATCAAGGAGCATCCTTCTTAACATTAGTTTCCTAATATTTTCTTAATAATAGATGTGGTGAATTTCAGCATCTTTAAACTTTTTTATTCTATGTCTGTAATGATGAGCACATAGCATTTTTCTGATTTTTGGAACTTAAACATCCCTGGAATAATCGCCAGTCTTGCTCTATTCTTCTTTATAGAAAGAAGAATATACTTAATGTTGAATTCAACTTGCCTTTTCACTATTATTTTAATTTATTTTAAATAGTGTTTTCACTATTATTTTGATTTATTTTAAATAGTGTTTTCACTATTATTTTGATTTATTTTAAATGAAATAATTGGGCTCTGCTTTTTATTTTTAATAACTTCATTAGAATTATTTTTAATACTTACGGCCCTCATAAAATAAGTTAGAAAAACTGCATTTTCTTAAATTTTTTAAAGTGTTACTTATTTAACATTTGGAAAACTTTGATTGTGGGAAAGTTTTCACTTAAAGATTTTATTTATTTAATAGATATGTAAAGTAAAATAATCTAATTTTTGTGTCTGTTCTTGTAAGTAATGTTTTTCAGTGAATGTGTTCAACCATAATAGCAAAGTGTAATATCCATGTATTATCCTTTTAATATTTGTTGGTCTATATTATTTATACAAATGTTATTTTTTAAAGTTTTTTAATTGTGAATTTTCTTAAAATTTTGAAGCCAGAAAAGGGAGGATTGCTAAAGAAATGTTTATTTCTTGGATGCATTTGCACTGACCAGGTAAATGTTCAATGTATCAGGTATACGGCAGCTTTCTGTGGGTGACAGAGAAATCTTATAATGGTAAGTCTAAGAAGCTAACTATTTAATCCTCCATAGAGCAGAAAATTATGACCATAAGGGAAGGAAAACACAATAAGGAAAGAGCCACATGGCTCCTTCACAAAGTGTACTCAAGTGAAGGGGACACATTTAAACCATAATTGGAACCATAAATTACTTAATGTTACACTTACGAAGTGATAGTGTTAAGAGATGTGGTGCTTAACAGGTAATTAGGCCATGCATCCATCCCTCATGAATGGAATTGGATCTTTATAAAAGAGGCTTCATCACACAGAGTTTGACTCACTTGCACATCTGTCATTGACCATGCAAGTAAACAGCCTTCATCCTCTCTGGAAGATTCAGCCCTCACCGGACAACTGAACCTGACGGCACCTTGATCTGAGACTTCCCAGTCTCCAGATCTGTGAGAAAATAATTTTTTTTTTCTTTACCCAGCTTCAGGCATTTTGTTGTAGCAGCACAATAGACTAAAGCAGGTCCTGAATATTTTAATCAAATTTCTGTTTAATATTTAAATTAATATTTACTTAATTTTCAGGCTACTTTCAAATGAGCTTAAGGAACTCAAATTTCCTTAAGTAGTTTATAGTGCTTATCTTATTTATGCCTGAAAAATAACATAATGAGAAGTTTGAAATTTGATTATAGTAAATATAAACATTATCATAGGTATAAAGATATACTTTAAGCCAGTGAAATAGCTAAATGAATGGAACCAGTGGGTTACCATTCAGATCTGCGGAATCAAAAACTCAACACAAACTTCTCTGTCCCTAGAACGGGTGCTAAATAATAATTGACATTCCCAAATATGATTCTTTTATAAGACGATGAAGGTATATACAGCTGATGCTTGAGGGAAAATAAATATGTATC
Source organism: Saguinus oedipus (assembly GCA_031835075.1). NCBI lineage: Eukaryota > Metazoa > Chordata > Mammalia > Primates > Cebidae > Saguinus > Saguinus oedipus. Next base: position 58,496,795 of record CM063182.1, read on the forward strand.
AAAAGAGTTTTGAAACAGGTAGGAAGGCAGCAAAACACACTGCCGTGTTTGTACCTGTGTAACTGTCTTGCACGTTCTGCACATGTACCCCAAAACCTAAAATGCAATAAAAATCAAAAAAAAAAAAAAAGAAAGAAACAGGTATAGTAAGACCTGAGTAATATGTTCACATTTGTAATTTTTTATATGTTCCAAACAAAGTCATGCATCATCTTCAGCTTAAACTTTTCCTCACATAAAAGATTAAACAGTTGCTCCTAATAGTCTTTAATATACTTTCTGCTTCTTGAGTTCCAACTTATTCCCATCATTAACTTTGGTAATATCAGTGCTGTGTCCAAGATAGTATTTTTGACTCTTTAACTGACCATGATAAATGTAAGCAGAATGAGACTTAAGTGCATTGAATATATCCCCATTCCTTTGATTAAATTTTTTAAAAATTAGAATTGTAATGGAATTATGCTAATCTGCAGAAAACTTTTTGCATGTTATTTTGCATCTGGAAGTAAAGTAATACCTGAGTAATCTTTGTCTCACAGCTTTTAACAGAATAAATGGCACTTACAGGGCTCTTTTTTTCTCCTGAATTATTTAGAAAGATTTTAAGGCAAAGCACTTATGAACTAAAGCCTGGATGATTTGGCTTCTGTGTGGGGGAAAAACACCTCACATCTTTACTTGGTAAAGAACATATGCACATAAGCAACAAAATAATAATAATAGATTCTATGAAAATATAAACAAAATACCTCAAAACTAAAATGTATTAACATTATTCAAAATTTATAAATTGTTTGTCCTCTTACAAAATAAAGCAAAAATTAAAACAATCCAAGAAATGAATACAATCTAGTCTGACAACTTAAACATGTGTTAGTGGATTCAATGAAGCACCATGAGAAGCAAGAACTAAGTTCATCTAATTTGGGATACCATTGCCTAGAGATTTGGATACGATACCTACTGCATTATAACTTTGGCAAAGAAATAAAATAAAACAAATTATAATTAATAATGTCACTCAAATATGAGACTTTTTGATGTTTTTATAGTTTATATACAACACTGATTAATGAGAAATAACTTTCCCAACATTCACATAAATTGCAATCCATAATTGAGATTTTGCAATCAGACATAGGAAAAAGTTGTCCGAGGAAAGGTACTCAAATCTGTGAACGATCAATCTATATCTTTTAAATCTACATGCTACTACTTTGGGATATTTACAAAATATTGTTAAAAATGGTTTCTATTTAAAAATGTTTATTGTCTCTGATTTTTAGCTAGTCAGCTTAACTCATATTTAAAACTCCCTACAAAGTTTATTCAACATTAGATTTATGTCATTACAAGTTTTTCTTTTTCTGTAAATTAATTGTGGGGTATTTTACTTCATCATTAAAATCAAAGTATTTTTTTTTAGTATTCATCTATGTTTCAGTAATTTTTGATCCTATAGATAAAAGTCAACTAACTTCTAACACTACATTATTTGCATATGTGTGTGTGTGCATGTATACTAATAGTATAATACATAATATAAATTAAATATTTTGAATGTTCATTATAATTACTTCTTAAGTTGTTCTAGCATTTATTTGCTGTAACACATAAAAGAAAATGTGCCATCTTAACTGTTATTAATTGTATGGTTCAGTGATAAGTTCATAATGTTGTCTAATCATCACCATTTTCCATTTTCAGAACTCTTTTAATCTATTCCCTCCTTCTCCCAAATGTTTGGAACTATCAGTCTCTCTGTTTCTATTACTGTGAACCTTCCAGAACCTTATGTACATTGAATCATATAGTATTTGCCTTTCTATGGCTGGCCTATTTCACTTAGCATAAAGTCCTCAAGGTTCATTCATGTTTTAGCAAATGTCACAATTCCTTTTTGATTTTATTTTTTATTTTTGAGAGGAAGTATGATTTTGTCACCCAGGCTGGAGTACATTGGCACAATCTCCGCTCACTGTAACCTCTACATCCTGGTTTCAAGTGATTCTCTCACCTCAGGCTCCTGTGTAGCTGGGTCTACAGGCATGTACCACCATGCCAGGCCAATTTTTTTTTTTTTTTTTTTTAGTAGATATAGGGTTTCCCCATGTTGTCCTGACTGGTCTAAAACTCCTGACCTCAGCCTCGGCCTCCCAAAGTGCTGAGATTACAGAAATGACCCACCACTCCCAGCCAGAATTTCCTTCTTTTGTATGTATATATCACACTGTTCTTATAAATTCATCTGTATATGATAGACACGGGTTACTTACACATTTTAGCTATTAGGAATAATTCTGCTGTGAACACTGGCATACAGATGTTCTTTTGAAATTCTTTCTTATCTATATTCAGAAATGGAATTGCTGGATGATATGGTAATTCTGTTTTAATTTTTTCAAGAAATAGCATGCTGTATTTATTTATTTATTTTTGAGGTTCTATATTTGTTTGATTTTTACATTTTATTTTAATAGTTTTTGGGGAACAGGTAATTTGTGGTTACATGAAAAAGTTCTTAAGTGGTAATTTCTGAGATTTTGGTGCACCCATCATCTGAGCACTGTACACTGTACTCAATGTGTAGTCTTTTATCCCTCGTCCCTCTCTCACCCTTTCCGCTGAGTCCCCAGAGCTCATTATATTATTCTTACATCTCTGTGCCCTCATTACTTAGCTTCCACTTATAAGTGAGAACATATGATATTTCTTTTTCCATTTCCGAGTTACTTCACTTAGAACAATGGTCTCCAACTCCATCCACATTGCTGTGAATGCTATTATTTCACTTCTTTTTGTGATTGAGTAGTAGTCCATGGTGTGTGTGTGTGTGTATATATATATATATATAACAGTGTCTTTATTCACTTGTTGGTTGATGGGCATTTAGGCTGGTTTCAAATTTTTACTATTGCTAATTGTGCTGCTGTAAACATTTGTGTGCAAGTGTCTTTTTCATATAATGATGTATTTTCCTCCAAGTAGATACTCAGAAGTGGAATTGCTCGATCAAATGGTAGTTTTACTTTTAGTTCTTTAAGGAATTTCCGTAGTGTTTTCTACAGAGGTTGCACTAGTTTACATTTCCAGAAACAGTGTAAAAATGTTCCCTTTTCACCACATCCACATCGTCTATTTTTCAATTATGGCCATTCTTGTGAGAGTAAAGTAGTATCTCACTGTGGCTTTAATTTGCATTTCCCTGACAATTAATGATGATAATATTTTCACATGTTCATTGGCCATTTGTATTTCTTCTTTCAGGAACTGTCTATTCATATTCTTTGCCCACTTTTGGATTGGATTATTTGCTTTTTTTCTTGCTGATTTGTTTTAGTTCTCTGTAGATTCAGGCTATCAGTCCTTTGTTGCATGCACAATTTATGAATATTTTCTCCTACTCCGTGGGTTATTTACTCTGCTACTTATTTCTTTTGCTGTGAAGAAGTTTTTAAGTTTAATTAGGTCCCATCTATTTATTTTTGTTTTTGTTGCATTTGCTTTTGGGTTCCTGGTCATAAACGTTTTGCTTAAACCAAATGTCTAAAAGAGATTTTCGATGTTATCTTCTAGAATTTTTATGTTGTCAGATCTTATATTTAAGTCTTTGATCCATTTTGACTTGATTTTTGTGTAAGGTGAGAGATGAGGATCCAGTTTTGTTCTTCTACATGTGGTTTGCCAATTATCCCAGCACCATTTGTTTAATAGGGTGTCCTTTCCCCACTTTATGTTTTTGTTTGTTTTGTCAAAGATCAGTTGGCTGTAAGTATTTGGGTATATTTCTGGGTCCTCTTTCTGTTCCATTGGTCCATGTGCCTATTTTTATACCAGTACCATGTTACCTAAACAACATGGTACTGGTATAAAAATTATAGTTTGAAGTCGGGTAACATGATGCCTGCAGATTTGTTCTTCTTGCCTGGAGATGTGGGCTATTTTGTTCCATGTGAATTCTAGGATTGTTTTTCCTAGTTCTGTGAAGAATGATGATGTTACTTTGGTTTCACATGCTAGTTATTATGAATAATGTGGCTATGGCTATTAATGTACAAATCTTTTTTTTTTATTTTTATTGCATTATAGGTTTTGGGGTACATGTGCAGAACGTGCAAGATAGTTGCATAGGTACACACGTGGCAGTGTGTTTTGCTGCCTTCCTCCCCTTCACCCACACTTGGTATTCATCCCCAGGCTATCCCCCCCAGCCCCCCCGCTGTCCCTCCCCCATTTCCCCCAACAGTCCCCAGGGTATAGTAGACCGCCTCTCTGTGTCCATGTGTTCTTATTTTTCTCACCCACCTATGAGTGAGTGTATGCAGTATTTCTTTTTCTGTTCTTGTGTCAGTTTGCTGAGAATGATGTTCTCCAGATTCATCCATGTCCTTACAAAGGACACAAACTCATCATTTTTGATTGCTGCATAATATTCCATGGTGTATATGTGCCACATTTTCCCAGTCCAGTCTATCATCGATGGGCATTTGGGTTGGTTCCAGGTCTTTGCTATTGTAAACAGTGCTGCAATGAACATTCGTGTGCATGTGTCCTTATAGTAGAACGATTTATAGTCTTTTGGATAGATATCCAGTAATGGGATTGCTGGGTCAAATGGAATTTCTATTTCTAGGTCCCTGAGGAATCGCCACACTGTCTTCCACAATGGTAGAACTAATTTACACTCCCACCAACAGTGTAAGAGTGTTCCTATTTCTCCACATCCTCTCCAGCATCTGCTGTCTCCAGATTTTTTAATGATCGCCATTCTAACTGGTGTGAGATGATATCTCAATGTGGTTTTGATTTGCATCTCTCTAATGACCAATGATGATGAGCACTTTTTCATGTTTGTTGGCCTCATGTATGTCTTCTTTTGTAAAGTTTCTGTTCATATCCTTTGCCCATTTTTGAATGGGCTTGTTTGTTTTTTTTCTGTAAATCTGTTTGAGTTCTTTGTAAACTCTGGATATCAGCCCTTTGTCAGATTTGTAAACTGCAAAGATTTTTTCCCATTCTGATGGTTGCCGATTCACTCTAGTGACTGTTTCTTTTGCTGTGCAGAAGCTGTGGAGTTTGATTAGGTCCCATTTGTCTATTTTGGCTTTTGTTGCCAATGCTTAATGTACAAATCTTTAGGTAAACATATGTTTCACTTCTGTCAGATATTGCTCCAAGAGTTTATTTGATGAATCATAACTTTATGTTTACAATTTTGAGAAAATGTCAGACTTTCTAAAATAGCAGCACCATTTTACATTCATCAGCAACATAGGAAGGTTCCAATTTCTCCACATCCTCACTAGTACTTACTATTGTTTGTCTTTTTTTTTTTTAATCATAGGGTTTTATTTTTTTCATTATTATTATGCTTTAAGTTCTGAGATACATTTGGCCTTTTGGTTAAGATCAAGTCTGTGTTTTTAATTATAGCCATGCTAGCACATATGAAGTGTTATCTTGTGGCTTTTATTAGATACTGTTATAAAGTTAAATATAAATATATTGTATGACCCAACATCACATTCCTAAGTATTTATTTAATTAAGTAAAATTTAAATAAGTATTTACAGAAAATAGTTATAGCCATCCTAAGCCAAACACGGCTTTGAGGAATGAAGCCTGCAGAAAAGGCATCTGATTTGAGACATCAGGAAACACTGTGCAATTCTGGATTGTCTACCTCAAAGGGTAGGTCAAAGAAATTGATAGTGAACAAACAACGCCTCTCTTCTATAAGCCACTGTTAACACTAATTGTGAACCTAATCTTAACTAATACAAGGCCCATCTGAATTTTAAAAATTGTGCATTTTTTGTTGCTAACTAGCAAACTAGCATTGTAATAGTACAAATTATTTACAGTTTACTGTGCACACAGTGCATTTGTCACTTTATAGACATTATCTTATGTAATCCTCACAATAAAATAAAAGGAATACAATATTATTACTTATATTTTACATTTGATAAATTTGAGGCTTAAAGAATGTAAGTAGGTTGCTGTAAATTTGATGACAAAGTCTGTGCTTCTAAATCTAGTTTGGTGCAAATGTAACTGTGGTTTTTGCCAACAATTTTAGTGGTAAAAATTGCAACTACTTTTGCACCAGCCTAATATACTATGTCGCAGAGCCATCCTAAATTCTATCACATGTCAAGTTTTGTGATAAGTAATAAGGAACATAGTATAAACAAACAAAAAGAGGCATATTTCTTGCCATTTAGATTGGATGTTTCCCTGTGTAATAAACAAATATAGTATTTTTAGATAGAAATTGCTTAATTATCAGTCTTTGTGGTACAAAAGCGGTAAATATATTCCTCCATACTTAAACTGAATAATTTCTATTGTGATTTGATCACTCATACAAATGGAGGTACAGGGGCGGGATAAGGGAAGATGGGGTGATGTTGGTCAAAAGGTACAAACTCTCAGTTATGCAAGATGAGTAAGTTCTAGAAATGTAGTGAACAGCTTAGTAATGAGTGTTAAAAATGCTATTGTATACTCAATAGTATGAATAGATCATAAATTAAATATTATCAATATTTAATATTATCAAATACTTATCAATATTATAAATACACATACATAAATGCATAAAACGCTAACTATATAGAGGTAATGGATATGTTAATTTGATTGATTGTGGTGATCTTTTCATAGCTTATACATATATCACAAAATCTCTCAATAAACATTGAAGATAGATAATTCTGTATGTCAAAGATAATAAAGCTGTTGGAAAAATAAACATCTGGGAAGACAAAAGGAAGGCCTTGGTTTCCAAATCTACTAATCTGTAATACACATTATATTACATACAATGCTACATTGTATGCAACCATGCTTTGTAGAAGTTTTAAAAGCTGGGATGATATATCACAAATCTCTATTTGAAGCACAATTAATTTCTTCTAAAACCTGATCAGTAATTTTGATAACAGTTTGCTCTTACTCTCTTTCTTGTGATAGTGGCATAGTCAGAAATCTGAAATGTGCTGATAGTTTAACTCAATATTCTGACCATGTTTTTCATTTTTTTCTGATCAACTTGTTGGATTTTCTCACTTGAATGAAAGAAACTGAAAAGATGGAAAGGATAAGAACTGTGAGAATTGCAGAAGCAACTGTCAGAAAGGCAAAAAAATTTTAAAAAGGAGTTAAAAGAACTTCTTTTAAGAAAAGACTTTATTACAGAACAAGATTCTAACTGCATAATTGAGATTGTAGAAAATGATACATGAAAGACTGATCTCTTTTTCTTATTTGTCATTTTTCACATTTATTAAATAGCAGTAAATTTTAAAATATTAAATGATAAGTAACATTTTATAGGAAGTTACAATTTAGAAAATATCTTCATAGAGATCAACTATAATGGTAAGGGACGCTTTCATTTTGAAGTTTAAGAAACTAAGGTCCCAGGAGAGATTAAGTGACTTCAAGGTCAAATAAAAAGTAAGAGTAGAGCTTAGATGTAAGCCTGAGGTCTTGACATCAAAATCCACACAACAGACTTGTGTTTACGCCACCATTGCAAAGTGGTATCAAAGTATGAGTTTCTATATAAAAGTCCAGCTTGTTCCATGATCCTTTTTCCCCAGATAATTAACTAACAAGCATCTATTAGGGTTAGGATGAGTCTGTTAAAATTATTTATATTAAACGATTTCTATTGAAACATACAATTTCCATCTCAAAGACTAAATATATCAAAAAGTAAAAAAGTAGAATTCAGATATATTGACTGTTGGTGACAAAGTGATTGTCTTCCAAATCTTTATGTTAACTAGATTGTTGATTTAGAAGTTAGGAGGTTCCATAAATTTCTCAAAACTTGATGTTGATAAAGTATCTTTATATATGCAAAGTAATGTGAGAATTATAACTTTCACATGACTCTAATCCTATATTTTTCAAAATAGTAAACTAAGCATACTAATAACCAAGTTTTACTGTGCATAAGTCTTTTTACATGTATTATTTAATACACTGTATAAAGCTGATTTACATACTTTATAGATATATTATTATTATTATTATTATTATTATTATTTTTTAGACGGAGTTTCGCTCTTGTTACCCAGGCTGGAGTGCAATGGCGCGATCTCAGCTCACCGCAACCTCCGCCTCCTGGGTTCTGGCAATTCTCCTGCCTCAGCCTCCCGAGTAGCTGGGATTACAGGCAGGCGCCACCATGCCCAGCTAATTTTCTGTATTTTTAGTAGAGACGGGGTTTCACCATGTTGACCAGGATGGTCTCAATCTCTTGACCTCGTGATCCACCCGCCTTGGCCTCCCAAAGTGCTGGGATTACAGGCTTGAGCCACTGTGCCCGGCCATATTAAATTTCTATTGTTGCTCAATGAATTATCCAAAATTCAGTAGTTTAACACTTATTATCTCGTTTCTGTAGGACAGGAGTCAGAACCCAGGTTAGCTAAGTCCTCTAGGGTCTTCTATGTCTTCAACCAAGGCGACAGCCTGCTGTGTTTCATCCTGGAGCCTGAGATTCTCTTTCTAGCTCTGCAGTTGGCAGAATTCGTTTCTTTGTATCTCTGAGGCTGAGATTCTATTTTCTTGCTGGCTAGAGATTACTGTCAGCTCTAAGAGACATTCCCAACACTAAGTTTTTGCTATGAGAAACTCCCAAAGATTCTCACATCATGTGGGACCTAACTTCTTAAAAAATAGCAAGAGACTCTCTTTACTTCTGTAAGGTTGAGTCTTTTGTAAAATAGCATAATTACGACAATGCCATCCCATCATTTTTGCTATACAAGCACACCTCATCTTATTGTGCTTTGCTTTGTTGTGCTTCACAGATATTGCTTTTTTTACAAATTGAAAGTATGTGCTCACTTTTCATCTCTGTGTCACATTGTGATAATTCCCAGACTATTTCAAACTTTTCATTTTGATTATAGCTATTATAATAATCTGTGATCAACCTAATCTTTGATGTTAGCTTTATAATTGTTTTGGAACACCATGAATCATGACCATATAAAATGTCAAACGTAATCAATGTTGTATGTTCTTACTACTCCATTCACAGGATACTCCTTCCTCTCTCCATCTCTTCAGGCCCTTCTATTCCCTGAGACACAATAACATTGAAATCAGGCCAGTTAACCTGATAATAGCATGTAAGTGTCTAAGTGAAAGAAAGAGACACACTACTCTCACATTATATCAAAAGCTAGAAATAGTGATATTTAGTGAGAAAGGCATGTCAAACATGAAGATAGGCTGAAAGCTAGGCTTCTTGCATCTAAAGGTTAGCAAGTTGTGAATGCAAAGGAAAAGTTCTTTAAAAAATTAAAAGTGAGCTGAATACCATATAACCTATAAAGTCTGTAATCAGCTTTATGTAGTATGTACCAACTAGTATATGTAAAAAGACTTTGCCTAGTAAAACTCAGTAAATATTATTCATTTATTTCAGCAAACATAAAGAGTGATAAGTGAAACAGTCTTATTGCTGACCTGGAGAACATTTTGTTGGTCTACATGGATGATCAAATCAGCCCCAACATTCTCTTAAGCCAAATCCTAATCCAGATCATAGCCCTAACTCTCTTCCATTCTAGGAAGACTGAGACAGGTGAGAAAATTGCAGAAGAAAAGTCAAAAGCTAGCAAAGGTTGGTTTATCAGGTTTAAGAAGCCATCACCATAACATTAAAGTACAAGGTGAAGCAGAAAATGCTGATGTAGAAAATACAGCAAATTATCCAGACGATCTACATAAAATAATTGAAAGTGGCTATACTAAACAAATGATTTCAATGCAGACAAAACAGCCTTATGTTGGAAGAATATGTCATCTAGAACTTTCATAGCAAGAGAGGAGAAATCTATTTCTGGCTTCAAAGATTCAAATGCCAGAGTGACTCCTGTTAGGGGCTATGGTAGCTGGTGTTTTAAAACTGAAACCAATGCTCATTTACCATTCCAAAAATCCTTGTCTTCTAAAACTCATGCTAACTCTTTTTTTGTCCCTCTATGCATTTTTTAAAATATCTATTTTATTGCACTTTAGGTTCTGGGGTACATGTGAAGAACATGCAGGATTGTTGCATAGGTACATACATGGCAATGTCGTTTGCTGCCTCCATCCCCATCACCTATATATGGCATTTCTCCCCATGCTATCCCTCCCAACTCCCTATCCCCCACCGTCCCTCCCCTAGTCACCCACAAAAGACCCCAGTGTATGATGCTCCCCTCCCTGTGTTCATGTGTTCTCATTGTTCAACACCGACCTATGAGTAAGAACATGCAGTGTTTGATTTTCTGTTCCTGTGTCAGTTTGCTGAGAATGATGGTTTTCAGGTTCATCCATGTCCTTACAAAGGACACAAACTCATTGTTTTTTTATGGCTGCATAGTATTCCATGGTGTATGTTTGCCACATTTTCCTTGTCCCGTCTATCATTGATGAACATTTGGGTTGGTTCCAAGTCTTTGCTATTGTAAACAGTGTCTTTACAATAGAACAATTTATAATCCTTTGGGTATATACCCAGTAACGGGATTGCTGGTTCAAATGGAATTTCTATTTCTAGGTCCTTGAGGAATCACCACACTGTATTCCACAATGGTTGAACTAATTTACACTCCCACCAACAGTGTAAAATTGTTCCTATTTCTCCACATCCTCTCCAGCATCTGTTGTCTCCAGATTTTTTTTAATGATTTCCATTCTAACTGGCATGAGATGGTATCTCAATGTGGTTTTGATTTGCATTTCTCTAATGAACAGTGATAATGAGCATTTTTTCATGTTTTTTGGCCTCATATATGTCTTCTTTTGAAAAGAAGAACAGTGTTCATATTCTTTGCCCACTTTTGAATGGGTTTGTTTGCGTTTTTTTTTTTTTTTCTTGTAAATCTGATTTAGTTCTCTGTAGATTCTGGATATTAGTCCTTTGTCAGATGGGTAGATGGCAAAAAATTTTTTCCCATTCTGTTGGTTGCCAGTTCACTCTAATAATTGTTACTTAAAAATAAGACCTAACACCATAAAAACCCTAGAAGAAAACCTAGGCAAAACCATTCAGGACATAGGCATAGGCTAGGAATTCATGACTAAAACACCAAAGCATTGGCACCAAAAGCCAAAATAGACAAATGGGATCTAATTAAACTCCTGAGTTTCTGCATAGCAAAAGAAATTCATGCTAACTCTTTTCAGCTTATGATCTCTAAACAGAACAACAAGGCCTGGATGATAGCACATCTGTTTATAGCATAATTTACTGGATATTTTAAGGTGATTGTTGAGACCTATGGCTCAGGAAAAAAAAAGATTTTATTTAAAATGTTACTGTTCATTGACAATGTGTCTGGTCACCCAAAAGCTCTGTCAGAGGTATCAAGAAAATTCATGTTGTTTTCATGCCTGCTAACACATCTATTAGGCATCTATGGATCAAGGAGTAATTTTGACTTTCAAGTTTTATTATTCAAGAAATTCATTTTGTAAGCCTACAACTGACATAGTAATTATTCTGATGGATCTGGGCCAAGCAAATTAAAAATATACTGGAATTAATTTATCAGTTTAGATGTTATTAAGAGCATTAGTGATTCACGGCAAGAGGTTAAAATAGTAGTATTAAGAAGGGTTTGGATAAAGTTAATTCCAGCCCTACAGGATGACTTTGAGGAGTTCAAGACTTCAGTGGAGGAAGTAACTGTAAGTGTGATGTAAATAGCAAGAGAATTAGAAGTGGAATCTGATTACATGACTGAATTGTTGTACTCTCATGATCAAATTTGAATGAAAGGATTGCTTCCTATACATGAGCAAAGAAGGTAGTTTCTTCAGGTGAAATCTACTATACTTACCCTGCATATATACAGACATATACATCATATATATTTCATGTATATGCCATATATATACATACATGTATATACATCAATAAAGTATTTTTAAATTAAGCTGTGTGTGTATGTGTGCATATATATATCTATAGACATATATGTAGAATGGTATATGTCTATATGTATCTGTGTGTGTGTATATATAGATACACGTCAATTTAAAAATACTCACATATAGCTAAAAAATCCTCACATATATATCTTTATATATGTGTGTGTGTATGTGTGTCTACATATATATATATGTATATATATACACACACACACAACCTAACTTAAAAATACTTTATTGCAATATATATGCTGTATATAACTCTCTATATCCAGGGTATCTACATGTATATATATATATATGTATATATATATACACATATATATATATACATATATATATATGTGTATATATATACATATATATATGTGTGTATATATATGTGTATATATATACATATATATATATGTGTGTATATATATATGTATATGTATATATAAACATAGACATCCTGCTATTGAACACTTAATAGACTACAGTATAATGTAAATATAACAATAATTTTTACATGGACTGGGAAGCCAAAAAAATTGTGTGACTTACAGTATTGCAATATTTGCTTTATTGTAGTAGTCTAGAACTATTGCAATTTCTCTGAAGTATGACAATATTCAGATAACCAGAATCATGTCACTGACTGCAACTACCCTCAAGGACTGTTATCATACATTGATTTGACTCATTGAAGTATAGTTTTGTGTACATCTGCCACAATAGACAAAGAATGGAAGCAAAAGACTGGTGAAGCTTGAATTCACTTCCAGATATTTAGCTTTCAAATTTTATAGTTTACCTAGTTAAGTTTATGAAACCTTTATTTTGATGTAATCTCCTGTTCTTTTTTCAAGGGCTATTTTTGAATGAGTATATAAAATAAAATAAGCAGGTAACTTTGCATTTGTATTCTTGTAAATAGCTTCACCTTTATTCCAATTCAGATTACAGCTCCCTAGATATTTTCTGATCTTGGGCAGCATTTGACTTTCATCACCAGGTAGAAGTGCCATGTAAATCGATGGAAATGGTGTTTCAGGGGCAGATGTGAAAGCAAGTGCTTAAGGGATCTCATTTGCTTTCATTTTTCTTCTCTTCCAAGCCTCGTAAGACTTGTTCATGATAGAGTGGTCCACAAGAATTGTTAGGCACCCATATTATAACTTTCAAAATGTCCATGTGCAAACCTGGTACAATACATAGTTTTAAGTAGTGGCTTAATTTTTAAATGAGCCATAAGATATTTTTCAGAAAAACAGGACACAGAGAAGTATTAGAAAGAAAAACAATGCAATGAAAGCTATTTAAGTTGGGACTAAATTCTACTTGGAAACAAAAAGTCTAACACAAGCTGGATGACATGTTAATTATTTCTTTTTTAAAGTTTTTTAAATAATTAATACATTATAATCATACATATTTATGGGTTACAGTGTGAATTTTCAATACTTGTACGCATTGTATAATGATCAGATCAGGGTAAGTAGCACATCATCACTTTAATATTTATTCTATCTTTGTAATTATGACATTTAAAATCTTCTAGCTATTTTACAATTTAAAATACATTATTAGTTATAGTTACCTTATTGTGTAATTGGGCCTGAGAACTAATTCTTCCCTATTTCCAATGAATTAAACAATAGAAGAACAAGATGGTTTATATGGTTTTGCTTTGTCCTTACCCAAATCTCTTATCTAATTCCCACATGTGGTAGGGATCTGGTGGGAGGTAATTGAATCATGGGAGCAGGTCTTTCCTGTGGTGTTCTTAGTGAATATCTCTCACAGGATTGATGGTTCTAAAAGAAGGAGTTTCCCTGCACAAGTTCTTTCTCTCTTTGCCTACTGCCAGTCGTGCAATACATGACTTCGTCCTCCCTACCTTCCACCATGATTGTGTGGCTTCCCCAGCCATTCGAAACTGTAAGTCCATTAAATATGTTTTTCTGTATAAATTACCCAGTCTATGGTATGTCTTGATCAGCAGCATGAAAACAGACTAATACAGTAAATCAGTACCCGTAGAGTAGGGAATTGCTAAAAAGATACCTGAAAATATAGAAGTGACTTTGGAACTGGATAACAGGCAGAAATATGGACAGTTTCAAGGGCTCAGAAGAAGACAGAAAAATGTGGAATGTTAGGAATTTCCTAGAGACTTGTCAAATGGCTTTAAACAAAATACTGATAGTGATATGTACAATGAAATCCAGACTGTGGTGGTCTCATATTAAATATAAGGAACTTTTTGGGAACTGGAGGAAAGCTGATTCTTGTTATGTTTTAGCAGAGACTGACATCATCGTGCCCCTGTGCTAGAGATTTGTGAAACTTTGAACTTGAGAGAGATGATTTAGGTTATCTGTCAGAAGAAATTTCTAAGCAGCAAAGTATTCAAAAGGTGACCTATGGAACAAACCTGCACATGTACTCTCTGAATCTAAAATAAAAATTGAAATTCTAAAAAGAACATAAATATGGGCTCTTACAAATTGTCAAGAGGTAAATATGAGGATAAGTGAACCAATTATAAAATACAGTACAACTAAGCATTAACAGCCTTTATGTTTTTGCAGTACAATGTAAGACAACAAAGCAAGACTTACCTGGTTAGACCAATTATATATGCATATTTTTGGCCATGGATGATGATAGACTTATTTATTTTAATTGTTCTTTATTTCCTCCATATTTAGAAAACATCAACATGATCATCTATCATTTTTCTGACATAGATTATTAAAGACGTATATGAAAAACGAAAAAAGTCATTATTTGAAGGAGAATTAGGCCTTTCTGTAAAATTTAAATAAATATAATTTTAATTATATAGTTTTAAAAAGGGTTACTTGGATGCTGTGAAAGGCATTCAGTTTTAAGAGGGAAACAAGGTATAAAGGTTTGGAAAATTTGCAGCCTGACAATGTGATATAAAAAGAAAATCCCTTTATCTGAGGAGAAGTTCAAAACAGCTGCAGAAAGCATATGTAATGAGGAGCTGAATGTTAATTCCAAAGACCATAGGGGAAATGTCTCCAGGGCATGTCAGAGACCTTTGTGGCAGCCCCTCCCATCACAGGCCCAGAGGCTTAGGAGGAAAAAATGGTTTCATAGGCTGAGCCCAGGGCCCTCCTGCTGTTTCCAGTCTAGGGACTTGGTGCCCTTTGTCTCAGCTGCTCCAGCCATGGCTAAAGGGGACCAAGGTACATCTCAGACTGTTGCTTCAGAGGGTGGATACACCAAGCCTTGGCAGCTTCCAAGTGGTTTTGAGCCTGTGGTTGCACAGAAGTTAAGAATTAAGGTTTGGGAATCTCTGGCTAGATTTCAGAGGATGTATGGAAGTGCCTGGATGTCCAGGCAGAATTTTGCTGCAGGGGCAGGGCCTTCATGGATAACCTCTGTTAGGGCAGTGATCAGATCCCCCATACAGAGTCCCTTCTGGGCACTATCTAGTGGAGCATGAGGAAGAGGGTCACTATTCTTCAGACCCCAGAATGGTAGATCCCCAGACAACTTGCACTATGCTCCTGGAAAAATTGCAGACACTCAACACTAACCCATGAAAGAAGCCAGAAGGGGGGCTATGCCTTGAAAAGCCGTAGGTGTAGAGCTGCCCAAGGCCATAGGAGCCTATCTCTTGTATCAGCATGACCTGGATGTGAGATATGGAGTCAAAAGAGATGATTGTGGAGTTTTAAAATTTGACTGCCCCACTGGATTTCAGACTTGCCTGGGGCCTATAGCCCCTTTGTTTTGCCCAGTTTCTCCAATTTGGAATGGCTATACTTATTCAATGCCTGTACCCCCATTGTATCTAGGAAGTAACTAACTTGCTTTGATTTTACAAGCTCATAGGCAGAAGAGAAGGGCCAGGAATGGAGTGATATGGTTTGGCTGTGTCCCCACTCCAATCTCATCTTGAATTCCCAAGTGCTGTGGGAGGGACCTGGTGGCAGGTAATTGAATGATGGGGGCAGGTCTTTCCTGTGCTATTCTCATGATTGTGAATAAGTCTCATGAGGTCTGATGGTTTTAGAAGGGGAACTTTCCCGCACAAGCTCTTTCTTTGCTTGCTGCCATCTATTTAAGAGGTGACTTACTCCTCCTTGCCTTCTGCTATAATTGTGAGGCTTCCCCACCCATGTGGAAACAGAAGTCCATTAAACCATTTTTCTTGTATAAATTACCCAATCTAGGGTATGTCTTTATCAGCAGCATGAAAATGGACTAATACAATGATCATATTTAGATAATAATCTTTTCAAACATGTATCCTCCTCCAAAGTTCCCATATAAGGACATTGTTTAAAATTTATTTTTTTTCAAATCAGGTATCACCAATATTTATCTTAATCAATTCATCCATTGCTGTTATATTAGTTTCCTATTGCTAGTGTAACAAATTACCATAAATTTAGCAACTTAAACCAATAAACATTTGTTCTCTTGCAGTTGTAGAGGCCAGATGACTGAAATGATTCTTATAATGCTAAAATTGAGGTTTCAATAAAGCTGGTTCCTTCTGGAAGCTCTGCACCTCTCTCAACTCCTGGCAGCGGCCAGCATTGCTTGGTTCTTGGCTATTGTCCTGCAAGCTCTACTTTTGTTGTTACATTGCTTTCTTCTCTTCCATAGTCAAATTTCCCCCTGCCTTCCTCTTGTAAGGACTGTTATTATTGCATATTGGATCCATCCCTACAACCTGGAGTAATCTCTTCTTCTCAAAATTCTTAATCACAACTGCAATTTTTCCATTTCTATATGAGGTAGCATTCACTAGGGATTACGATGTGAATAACATGTATTCACGGTGGGGTGAGGAGACATTATTCGGTCTACTATAGCTGTGTGTCCCTGTATTTGAGCAATTCAGGATACATTTATATCAGAATGAAATCTTAAACCAAATCCTGTATTTAACTACAGGATGGATTTTTACTTATTAAGTAAAGAGTATTTGAAAGCTTGTTGATATCCAAATATTTGCAGTTAGACAAATACTTGTCTTTCATTCTCTTTGTCCTTCCTTTTCAGTATTTTGAGATGTTTATCCCTGAAAATGAGAACCCAAACAAACCCTTTAATAACAACAATACACACAAATAATTGTAATTGCATTTGTTTTTTTTTTTTTTTGCCTGTATCTATGGAAAAATGTATTATTCTAAGTCATAGGTTAAATTTTTTTAATTCATTTTAATGATCGGGCACATGCAGTTGTTCATTTTAGGGTTTATATTTTTCTTCTAATCCTATCACATTATAGCATCACACATTATTTGGTTTTATAACTCCACCTTATGATTATTTTTATTTTTAAATGTTTTTATCAGCTTTTTAATAAAACGATATCATTAGTGAGTATATAGAAAAAACAGTACAGAGCAGAGTCACTGTTACTGGAATGTTTGTAGAATCTAAAGGTTATCTTCTACAACTCAGAAGGAGAACTTTAACTAAAATGTTTTTGAAAGACATCAAATGAGTGTGTCACTATCTGCTCTGGACCTGTCCTTAAAAGCAAAGTATGAAAAATATACTCCTACAGTGTTTTTATTCTTGTAGATGAATGCTATATATTTATAAGGCAATGAGTTCATCCTTTCTGGAAGCATAGATAATAACTATTTCTGAGGAAAAGTAGGGAAGTGACAAACAAATTGATCTGGAAATTAGGAAACAGGTTCTCATCCCAATTTCAACATTAGTCAGTTTTGTTACCTTGTACAACATTAGGTTTTACTGGTTTACATTTTTTCTGATTTAAAAAATAAAAAGACATAAACATGTAGTCTCCTACATCTTTATAATATTAAACTGTGTGACATTAGTGACTGTGCATTATTGCTGCAGGTGCCTTTCCTTGTCACTTTTTAACCATAGCAGAGCTCTGTATTGTTTAGTGACACTGAATGATTGCTTTAAGATGTGGTAGATCACTGAGAATTTGGAAGTGTAAAACTACACCACACCTTCTTTTCTTGCTTTTGCTTGGAGTCCAGTACAAGTGAAAAAAAAAAGAAAAAGAAAGAAAGTAAACTACTTGCTTTGATTTGTTGTATCCTGGTCAATAGGTTCTTATTTTTCCCAAGCCAAGTCATGGTTCCTAATTTTATATCTGCTGGAAGAGAAACATTTGAGTTACTGAATTCATTTTTTTAATTTTAATTCACTCTGAGCCCCAAATTTTAGATGGATCATGGTAATTAATTCAGGCTTTATGACAATGATACCATAGAAATATTTGTAAAATGCCAAGCAAATATCCAAATATGTTGCCTCTGTAAACAGACACTAAGATGATTGCATCTTCTCTTTTTGTACATGTATTTTCTAGCCAGAGTGACACTGTACACCGTAACAGACATGCGGATGTGCTCTTTGCTTGGAAGACATAGGTGTAACAATAAGAACAATTTTTTATACTGTATAAAGACCTTTCCGTCCTCAGGATATCTTGCAGGGAGCATTCACTGGGACTAATTGTGGCAAAAAGCAGAAGCAGATTTTTGACTTCTCTCTTCAGGGGCTGAGGTGACAGGCCCTCCTCCTTCCTCTTCCTTAAGTACACAGTGATTAAACTCCTTTCAAAGAGCCAGACTCTGACATTATTATGTCAAGACTTTCATTCTGGGCAGCAGTGTCTTTTCTTCTTGTTCCTTTTTCTTTTCTTTTTTTTTTTCCATTTTTTTCTCCCTGGAGAAAGTGATCAAGAGGTAGTTTTACCTTGAACTCGACTCTCTGTAGTTCCCTGATCTTCAGTCAGATTTCAGACCTGTACCTGCAGTTCCTTATGCTCTGCTTTGACTTTGCAGACTCCAGGGGAGAAGCTGCTTCAGTTACTACTGAATGCAAAGGTAGAACTCACCTTATAATTTGTGTTTAAAATACAAAAAACACAGTTTCATTTAAGAATTACCATTGGACATGGAATAGAGCCTTGTGGTAATAGTTATAAGAAAAATTATGATTTAAAGATTGTCATACATTTCAGAAGCAGTCTCACACATATTATGAAGCCTGATCCCCTCGACGCCTTGGAGAGATAGACAAGATAGTTTCAATCCTTATTGCAAAGGCAAGAACCAAA
Source organism: Saguinus oedipus (assembly GCA_031835075.1). Classification (NCBI taxonomy): domain Eukaryota; kingdom Metazoa; phylum Chordata; class Mammalia; order Primates; family Cebidae; genus Saguinus; species Saguinus oedipus. Next base: position 58,515,837 of record CM063182.1, read on the forward strand.
CTCAAGGAGATTAAGTGAATTCCCCAAGGTTTCACTTCTAGAAATTATAAGAATTGAGCAAGAAATCCAGAAGATTTTGTCCACAATTCAATTATTTACCCCTTTCACTCACTGTCTTATCCTCCATATGCTGCCTCCACTAGCAAGTGTTTCTAGACCATATGCTAATTTCAATTTCATCTGCAGAGGTAGAGAGTATTTTCAGCCGTGTTTTTAACCTCCATTTTACTTTAAGGAGACACTCATCTGTTATGATTTACTGCAAGTTTACACAATTTGATCTGTTAGTTGGGCATTTTGGTCACTCAGTGATATGCCACAATTCACTGGTGAGACACAGCAAGTGAATGTAGGATGGGTGACCATGGGACTCCACAAGCATGTGGTTCATCTGGTAAGTGAACAAAGAGATTGTACGTAGCAGAGGCCATCTGGGTCTTTTTCTGCTGGCACACGGTTAATAGGAGTCAGTCATTTTCTATGTGTTTGTTTCTTTGTATCTTATTAACACATCTTCCTCTGTTTCTCCAATAGTGTATGCTCCCACATCAGTTTGTATAGGCAACCACTGGAAATTAACAACCCCATTTAGTCCCACTATATAGTAACTTACATTTTAAATGCCTAGTTCTGTCTGATTATTTCTTTCTGCAATATTTTAGTGAAGATTGTCCGAAGAGAATCTGGCAGCACAGATTCTAGTTTCCTTCATTTATTGCAGGTTTTTAACAGAGAAAATTTAGTATGTTCCAGGGACTGATTCAGGTATTAGGGATAGAACATTAAATACAGATAATAATTCTCTGCATTTTTACTCTTGTATTTCAGTAACATAAATTGCTTTTCAACTGAAGCCTAATAAGAAGATACAGACAAAAAAAAAAAGGTATAGAAGCATATAATATGATACAGAAGCATAAAAGTTAAGAGAAGAGTCTGTTTCTTTTTTAATCCTCAACACTTTTCAAGCTGCTGGATTTGGTGTTGGCAAGAACATATGGAAGGAAATATGCAGAGATCATGGGTGATATCCTTTTTATTAGAATGAGATATGGGACAAGCTCTGGAAATGAAAAAGCCACACTTGCGTATATATATTTCGGTAGTTATGGAGAACTATTTTATTCTTTCTTGAAAAACTTTAAGTTTGGCAGAAGTTTAGTCCTTTATCTAATGAACATATGCATGGTTGCCCTTTAGAAAACTGGTGCATATCTAATTATCCTAACACAATTCAATTAGTAGAAAAAATATTTGAATATATTAGGTTAACCAGGGGAGTGAAAAGGGCAGAATTACATTTCTTAGAAAAATAGCTAGTTGTTTGTGGTTTAAATTGATAGCGATCAATGCTTAATTCAGGAATGTACTAAGGAGACAGAAAAAGAAATCCAAGCAATTGATAATTGTTGCCCGGAAATAATAATAATTGTTACTGGAACAGAGAAGGAAGGGACATAGTCAAATTGGAGCTTGTTTATACATCTCTTCATGCAGATATGCAGGCATTATGAAAAGAAAATAATTATTGAAAAGTAGATAATGATCAACATAAGTAAAGGTCACTGAAAATCTAGTAGGTATAAAATATGAACTATCCATTTAGTTTATTTAAAGGGGATACTTGATTATTTTTGTTAGAACAAGTTTAGTGGTGGGCATAGAGATAACAGCAAATTGTAATGGGGTGAGGTATGAGGTCCATGGGTGGAAAACAATAATTGACTTAATTTTCTGGCATCTACAGCTACTCCTAACTTTACGGTCAATAGATTGAACAGCTTTTAGTACTTCGTATATGCTGAGTTTTCTGTCTCACCTCCAAGTCTATGCGTGTGCTAGTTCTTGAAACACTCATTTCTTTTATCCTGCATGATTTATATTTATTCTTCAGTTTTCTTCCTAAACAGTATTTCATCTTAGAAATATTACAAAGCCTGATTAGACTTTTGTAAATATGTGTGTGAGGGGTAGGGGTGGGATTTCCAGTGTTCTCAGAACTGGACTGCAATGTGAAATTCTTCGTACTGATTCCTCCTTCCTTCCTTTTCTCCCTACGCAGGTGCCAGACCTATGTCATCTTCCATTGCACTGTAATTAGATCATTGTATGAGAATCACTGCATTAAATTATTGTGGCGACTCTCATGAAATGGCTCATAGACCATGTTTTGAAAACTGTAATATAATAAATGGTAGGCATGGTCTGAAAGTCTAAGATAACTCACTGCTTTCTTCTACCTCTATCTTTCTGACTTGCTATTTAATCTATACATAACACATTTATGGAAGTGAATTTCATCTGTTATCTTATGTATTTTTCAGATATAAGGAACCAAAAAAAAAATGACACTTCTGCATTCCCAATCCAATGTCAAGAATTAGATTATTCTGGACTTAATCAGGTTTATTTCCCAGATGCAGACTTGTAACTTTAGGATGAATCCTAATAGCACAAATATGTTCCTGCTCAACTGTGAGTTTTAAAAATATTGTAGAAATATTGGAGGAATGTTATACTTGACAACTAAGACATATGTTTCTCATATATAGTTGCCGGAGTGGTGCATATGTTGGTATATAAATAAGTATGGAGATATAAGTATAGCTACAAACACACACACACACACACACACACACACACACACACACACACACACGCCCTTCATTGCTAAGGTTTAAATGATGTCACATTTAAAAGCTTTATAGATACTAAAATTTACCCCAACAACTAAACTTTACCAATTCTAAACCTTTATTTATAACCTTGGGTAAATCATGAAACTCTAATTGCTTTAGTTTCTCATCCACAGAATGAGGAATCATTGTCTTAGATAACGTCTCACATCCTTCCCTAGTTTAATTTTCTGTGGTTGCCAAACATCGCATGTTTTCACTCATAAATGGAAGCTGAACCATGAGAACTCATGGGCACAGGGAGGGGAACTACACACACCAAGGCCTTTCAAGGGGGTCGCTGGGCGGAGAGGGAGGACATGCAGGGGTTAATACCTAGGTGATGGGTTGATAGGTGCAGCAAACCACCATAACACACCTTTGCCTGTGTAACAAACCTGCACATCCTGGACATGTATCCCAGAACTTAAAATAAAATAAAATTGATTAAGTAAATGTTTTATGATTTTATGACATTTAAAAATGGATTATAGGCTGGGGCACAGTGGCTCATGCCTGTAATCCCAGCACTTTGGGAAGGCTGAGGCATGTGGCTTACCGTCGTCAAGAGTTCAAGACCAGCTTGGCCAACATGGAGAAACCCTGTTTCCACTAAAAATACAAAAATTAGATGTTTGTGGTGGCAGGAGCCTGTAATCTCAGCTACTTGGGAAGCTGAGGCATGAGAATTGCTTGAACCCAGGAGGTGTAGCTTTCAGTGAGCCAAGGTGGTGCCACTGCACTCCAGCCTGGGCAACAAGAGCAAAAATCTGTCTCAAAATAAACAAACAAACAAAAGATTATAAACCACTGATTTCTTAGCCAGAGAACATCAAAGATGGTTTCTTTGTTTTTTGTTGGTTCAAGGTCATCAATAGGAAAATTCACCATACTACAACTAAAATTTTTATAGTTCTCTGTCTTATTTTTTGATAGCAGACTGTCAAATTGTCATTTCTGCTATCACTGAGATGAGCCTTTTCAGCTGTCATCATTCCCAAATCCTTTGTGCTCAACTCTTTCTTCCTTGCTTCAGATCATAAAAAGAAAAAACAGTGAAAACTGAAAACGATCATATGCTAAATCACCTATAGTAGTACACAAATTAAGTAATTCAACAAAAGAAAATACATAGTTTTAGAGACAGGATGGCCAATAGCTGTTTCAGGTATTTGCTGTTTTTTCTTAAGTTTAACTCTGCCAGAGAAAATTAAACTTCCTGGAAAACAAGCCAGTGAATAATTAGCATAGCACTGGAAATTGACTTTTCAGATAATATATTCAAATATAAATGTGTGCCTTCACATTTTATACATGTTGTAGCATCTGCTTTAATAAGGTGATCAGAACTTAACTTAGTTTTATACTTCATTTAAGTAAAGCACTAGATTTTTATCCATAGTTAAGTGTGCTTATTGTATTTACATATTTTTATTGATAGTTGTATTTCTTCTCTTTAGGCAGTATTTCTTTCTCCAAGGTACCACTACTAACAACTATAACACTATTAAGCAGACAAATATTTTGTCTTTTTGTAAAGTATAAAGTAGAGGCAAAATGAAGAATGTGACTTGCCCAAAGACAGAGAATAAATGATGAATTTAAAATTAAAACCCAAGTATTACATGGATGCAAAAGTGATTACTTTTAATGGTAAAACCTCAATTACTTTTGCACCAACCTAATACTTCTGCTTCTTAGTGACTATTTTCTACACTGATCATTAGTCTCCTCTTGTCAGTTGAATTTATGATCTTTAGACAACTTACACTATCACTATTCAACCTCACTGATGTAGTTTCCAAGAGCATTAGAAATATGTACTCTTAAGAAAACCTAATTACATTATTTGAAAATATTAGATAGATATTTTCTCATAGTACAATATTAAAAGATAATTATCATATTTGACACTGCTAGTTAACAAGTGGTGGAAACTAACTTTTACGTAGCATTTCAGCCCAAATCTCAGTTAGCCACTGATTGATACTTACACTTATTAATTCTACTCTTTATCCATCATGCATAGTAATTAACTAAATTTTCAGATCTAAATGGAAATCTGTTTTTGGGGACCCAAGTCATATATTCATCTAAATCCATTGCAAGCCCAAAGCTGTCATTAGTATATTTACATTGCTGTATTATGGCTTCAATGTTGATAAAATAGAATAAAACCTATACAGCTAATCTCACCAAATATCTACTTATGTTTTGGGAAATTAAAACACTAGGAGATAATTGTCACCTCCTGAAACTAATGGTTATTTACTTTGAATTGAGAATGACAGTCTGGACATAAATGTGAGATAGACAGGGAGGCTTTTCAGTGAGTAAAGACATACACATGTTGCATGCAAAGAATTATTTGTCTCTTTTAGCCATGGGCTGTGCGTCTAGGGCAAGTTAAGTGAGTATTCTCATAATAACGTACTGTGTTATGGAGGTTTTGTTGTTGTTGGTTTCAAAAATATTCATGGAGTTCCATAATCCATGAGCAGCTATAACCTTTCATTTTTCTTGGGTTCTTACATATATCCTGAAGTACTCAAACTGTTGTATATGAGAAAATCAGTAAATGCAATGCTTAAGTGATGAACATTTACAATTTACTTTTTCATTGCTACTGTGTTCTAATGAAAACAACATTGAAAAAAAAAAAGAGAGGTTACGAACAGAACAGATACCTGCCCCCAGTCAAATATTTTCCTAGTAGGTAAGTGATAACATTTTCATTGCTAGCATTTTACTTCATTCTACATAAATTTCAGACTTTACATGACTCATCAGCCCCATTCAAAAAAAAAAATACAGTTCCATAAACTTGAAATAAACATCATTACACAGTTGGGTAAATCATTTGTGCATTCAACAAAAGCAAATAGTAAATATGAATAAATACATTTGGATTATCCATAAGTCTGTCTCAAAAAATTTTTTATGGATGAAATTACTACCCAGTGTCATAATTCTTTATAGAAAACAGTTGCAGAAAGTTTCACATGTTTTTGAAAGGTAGGCCAATATTATATGCACTTGCAATATGACAAAAATTTTTCATTACATATGAGTGCCTTTTTAAGCCTCTAGAGTAAATTCTTTTCTGCATTGGGAAAACTGTCATACCATTAAAGTAATGAAAGTAGTCCCATTTCTCTCCTGCTGAAAATATAGTTTTCTATAGTAACAAGGCAGTAAGAAATCATTTCCCTTGTTAATGCTTAAAAAAGAGTATATTTTCTTTTGGAAAAATCCTATAGAATAGATAGAATACAGTAATCCCAATAGATATGATTTTTATATTTGAAAACAATGACATGCATAATATTCCTTTTCTTCATGTATTATTGCTGGGAGAAAAAAAAGCCTATAAAGCTTTTTTTTTCGCAACATAAAGCCTGGCTTCTTTCCTTTGGGGTTGTATTTACTACTAGTTAAGCCAGACGTGAACAAAAGTGCCTTACAGATTAGCCAAGCAAAGACTAGGAATTTCTAATTCCCTGCTGCTCAAGGTCGTGCAATATTGTGAGAGCTTTATGTAAACACCACAGTCCCTGGGCCATGGTCACCTATTTTTATATAATGCCATTACTCCCTTCTCCCCATTTAAATCACAGCTTATTTTGAACGCCATTTAAAGTAGATGTTTTTTCTTTCACTGTCAAGGAAAGAGCAAATAAATGTTTGGAGAACAAGACTTTTAAAACTAGAGGTTTAGAGGCCAGATTATAGGTTTATGCCTGTAATTCCAGCAGTTCAGGAGGCTGTGGCAGGAGGATAGTTTGAGTCCCGGAGTTCAAGACCAGGTTTGTCAACATAGCAAGACCCTGTCTCTATAACAAAATGAATAAACAAATAAAAATGAGAGTTTAGAATTAATACATGTAATAGTGCATCGTGCAATCCAGAGCTAAGTCAGATGATGTCACACATGGAACTGATCCATAATCTATTCTTCCTCAGCTTTATTGAGGTGTAACTAGCAAATATAATCTGTATCTATTTAAGGTGTACAGTACGATGATTGAGTATATGTATACGTTGTGAAATAACTACCACCATCAAGCTAATGAACACATATATAACTTCACATAAGAACCATCGTTTCTGTGTGTGAAGAGAACACAAGATGTACTCTCTTAGCAAACATCTTCTATTCAATACTGTAAAATTAACCATAGTTATCATAGAGTTCATTAGAACTCTATAATTTATGTTATAACATTCTTAAACTTTGATTGACATTTTCTCACTCTTCTCATTCCTATCCTCTTAGCCCCTGGTAACTAACATTCCACTCTTTGCTGTTATGGGTATGACTTTTTCAGATTTCACATATAAGTGAGGTCATACGGTATTTGTCTTTCTGTGTCTGTTTTTAGCATATTGCATTTAGCATAATGTTCTCCACATTCACCCAGGTTGTTGCAAATGGCAGGATTTCCTTATTTTTATGGCTGAAAAATTTCCATGATAGGTAGATGGATGAATGGATGGATGGATGGATAGATAGACAGACAGACAGACAGACAGACAGACAGACAGACAGACAGACAGACAGACAGACAGACAGATAGATAGATAGATAGATAGATAGATAGATAGATAGATAGATAGTGAGATACCCAGAGGTGGGACTGCTGGATCATATGCTAGTTCTATTTTTATTTATTGACAAAGATTCATATTGTTTAGCATAATGGTTCTACCAATTTATATTTCAACCAAGAGTGTACAAACATTCTTTTACTCCACACCCCATAAACAGTTGCTATCATCTGTTGGTTATTAATATCAGCCATTCTAAAAGGTGTGAGAATATATTTCATTGTGATTTTGATTTTCATTTCCCTGATGATTAGTGATATTAAGGACCATTTATATACCTATTGGCCATTTGTATGTTTCCTTTGAAGAAATGTCTATTGAGGTCTTTCCTAAATTTTTAATCAGGTTATTTGTTTTTATGCTATTAAATTTAGTTTGATACATTTATTTTGGATATTAGCTCCTTATCAGATGTATGGTTTGAAAATATTTTTCCGATTTTGTAGATTTTTTTTTGTTGTTGTTGTTGTTGTTGTTGTTGAGACAGAGTTTTGCTCTGTCACTAAAAGTGCAGTGGCACAATCTTGGCTCACTGCAACCTCCACCTCCCGGGTTCAAGCGATTCTCCTGTCTCAGCCTCCCGAGTAGCTGGGACTACAGGCATGCACCACCACACCCGGATAATTTTTTGTATTTTTATCAGAGACTATCCTCACCATGTTGGCCATGATGCTTTCAATCTCCTAACTCATGAACCGCCCTTCTCAGCCTCCCAAAGTGCTGAGATTACAGGTGTCAGCCACTGTGCCCAGCTGTAGATCATTTTTTTACCCTATTGTTTCCTTTGATGTGCAGTTTTTTACTTAAATGTAATTCCATTTGTCTATTTTTGCTTTTGTTGCCTGTGCTTTTACTACACATAATCTTAGCAAAAAGGCTGAAAAGCAATGCTCTTGCCTGTGTTTTTTGGTGTCATATCTAAAAGTTTTTTTTCAAAATCATAGCCAAGGAAAAAATCAAGGAGTTTTTCCCATTTTCTTCCAGGAGTTTTACATTTTCGTCTTAATGTTTAAGTCCTTAATCTGTTTCAAGTTTTATGGTGTGAGATAAAGAGCCAGTTTTATTCTTTTGTATTTAGATGTCTATTTGTCCCAAAACAATGTATTGTAGAGACTAACCTTTCCCATTTTGTATTATAAGCACCCTTTCCAAAGATGAGGTGATCATAAATGTGTTGGTTTATGTCTGGGCTCTTCATTCTGTTCCATTGGTCTGCTTTAATATTCCATGTGTTTGATTTTATGTCATTCTCATGAGGTTTTTATTAATATATATTTGTAATATAGTTTAAAATCAGTAAGTGTGATGCCTCCAGCTTTGTTCTTATTCAAGATTGCTTGGGCTATTTGGGGTCTTTTGCAGTATTTTAATGTCATTTATTTTTATAATGAATATATATATTAAAGATATATAATTATACTAAATATATATTAAAAAGTAAATGTTGTTTTTTTTTTCTATTTCTGTGAAAATGCCACTGGAATTTTAATAGGGTTTGCATTGATTCTATAGATCACATTAGGTAGTCAGGCCATTTTAATAATACTAATTCTTTCAATCTATGAACGCAGATTATCTTTCCACTTATTCGTGTCTTCTTCAATTTCATTTGTCAGTCATACTCTTTTCGTTGTTAAAATTCTACCTTCCTGGTTAAATTTATTCCTAAGTATTTTATGTTTTGGGATGTTATTTAAATGGGAAAGTTTTCTTAACTTCTTTTTCAGATAGTTCCTACTCAGTTGGTAAAAAGGTAACTGAATTTGCACGCTGATTTTGTATCCTGCAACTTTACGGAATTTATATATTACTTCTAACAGTTTGTTAGTAGAGACCTTAGGGTTTCTGTACATACTATGACATATAACGTCATTCGTAAATAGAGACATTTTACTTCTTCCTTTCCAATACAGGTGCATTGTTTTTCTTGCCTAATTGCCCTATCTAGGACTTCTAGTTATTATGTTAATCAGAAGTGATGAGAGTAGACATGCTTGTTTTGCTTCTGATAGTACAAGAAAATCTTCCAACTTTTCACCATTGAGTGTGACGTTAGCTGTGAGTTGCTCGTATGTGACAGGTCATTTTTCTCTTGTTTTTTTTTTTTTCAAAATTATCTCATTTTTTTTTTTTTTTTTTACTTTTGACAATTTGATTTAATGTGTCTTTGGTTAATCTCTTTGGCTTAATTTTGCTTAAGGACTTTCGAGCTTTAGAAATCTGGAGGTTCTTATCCCTTCCAATATTTGAGAAGTTTTCAGGCATTATTTCCTTAAATATGCTGGGTTCCTTTCTCTGTTTGCCTTCGGAATCTCCCATAATACATATATTTTGTTCACTAAGTAAAGTTCCAATGGTTTCATATAATTTCTTTACACTTTTTATTCTTTTTCCTTTTGGTTCATCTAACTGGCTAATTTCAAATGATATGTTACTGAATTCACTGAATCTTTGTTCTGCATGATTGAGTGTTCTCTTGAAGCTCAGATCAATTTTTCTGCTTAGTCACTGTATTCTTCTACTTCAGGATTTCTGTTTGAATCCTTTTTATGGTTTCTATTATTTACTAAATTTCTTATTTTGTTTACACATTATTTTTATGATTTTATTTTGTTGTTTATGTCTTCTCTTGCAACTCATTGAAGTTATTTAAAATTATTATTTTGAATTTTATCTCAGGCAACTCATAGGTTTTTGGTTTTTTAGGCTTAGTTACTGAAAATTTATTAATTTCCTTTGATAGGAGTTGTGTTTTCCTGATTCTTCATGCTCTATGTAGATGTGTTGATGTCTGTGTAACTGAAGGAACCAACACTTCTTCCAGTATTTACAACTTGCTTCTTGCAGGTAAATACCTTCTTCTGTCAGATGCCTGGGCTGATAATATTGCCTCTAGGATTGCAATCAAGTAGGGCTGGAGTGGGGTCACACAGATGCTGCTGGGTCCATAGTGTCATCTGAGGTTGACAGGCCTGCAACCAGGGACTGAGGAGTCTGCGGATCTTGCCTGGCTTCTGGGTGAAAAGAGCTGCCTCCATGACTTGGTCAGTAGGGTTGGCACTGGGAAAAGTGTCCTTATTAGGGCCTGCAGTGGGTTCAGCAAAAGGTGGAACTATTACCAAATGTGTGGATGGGTATGGTTCCTATCAGATCCCTGGATTGGCTCCCAATGGGATACTGGGCAGGTCTTTAAATTGGCAGAACTGGTTCTAGACCATGGCTAAAAATGGCTGAACCCACAATTTACAGGGTGTTTTCGTGCCTGTAGGTTTGCCTCTGTGAGTACAGATGTGTTTGTGTGTTATGTGTGGGTGCATCTACCTGTGGACTGAAGCTGATCAGGGTTGAAGCTAGGTCGCAGAGATGCTTCAGGATTTGAAGTTGGAACTGCAGTCAGCCAGTTTGTTACCCAAGAGACAAGTGGGAATGGCTCCTCCAAAGTATCTTAGCAAACAGTGCTATAGAGGGGCCAAGACAAATGGGGCTGTGGCCAAGTCCCAAGAAAGATAGTGTTATTTCTGCATCTGTAGCTAGAACCACTGACAATAAATCTGCAACTTGGGTGCAAGCCTGATGTCTCAAAATGTCCCTACTTATCTTGGACTCCACTGGTGTTTTGCAATCTCCTTTCTGTATCTCAAAGTCCCCATAAAGGCATTTTTAGCCACTGATGTTTGACAAATTATTGCTGTTATGGGGAGATATGAGTAGAGGTCCTTCTATTCTACCATCTTACTGATATCACTCCTGAATTTATTTTATGATTTTCATTTAGACATGGTTTTTGGAAGATGCTCTATAATATTAAAATTATGTGTTCAATTAATGAATAAAGGATATTATATAATTCATTGACCATTAGGTCATATATTAGAGAAGATATAGCATGCAGTTAGTCTTAAGATATGTAATATGTTTTTTAGAAAAGTATTCCCTGTAAGTTCCTAGATATTCTAGAAAATTCCATAAACCATTCTTAATAGTTGATATATCAGTTGCAATTCTCACCTCTGATAAAATGGATTTTAAAGCAACACAGATCAAAAGAGGACATAATGGCAAAAAGGATCAATGAAACAAGAAGAGCTAACGATCCTAAATATATATGCACTCAATACAGGATACATAAGACTTATAAAGAGACTTAGACTCCCACAAAATAATAGCGGGAGACTTCAACATCAATATTAGATAGATCAACAAGACAGAAAATTAATAATGATATCCAGGACTTGAACTCAGACTCAGAACAGGTAAACTTAATAAACATTTATAGAATTCTCCACTTTAAATATACAAAATATATACTCTTATCAATACCACATCGCATCTACTCACAGGTTTAAATCAAATATTGGTTTGCCATTATTAAGCACAATTATTGGCATAAAAGAGGTTTTCAATACCCATTTTTAGATTGCATTCTAGCCTGGTCAATAAAGCAACACTCCCTTTCTCTCTCCCTCTTCTTCACTCCTTTTTTTTTCTTTCTTTCTTTCTTTTATTTCTTTCTAAAAAAAATAAAACATTGTGAAGAAAATAAATAAATAAATAAATTCCCCCCAAAAAAAAGAATAAAAGAAGGGTAATAATATAAACACCTTCTGCGCATGGAGGGTCTGCTACAGCAAGCCTTCTGTCAGATGCTGCATGCCACTTACAGCTCCTAGCAGCTACACATCAGAGTGGAAAAGTTAAGTGCACACTCATTAAAAATACATCTATTAGTGATATGACCTTAATTTTTTTCATTCTATTTCACTTTTTAAAAATCTTATGTTTTAACCTTCCATTGACTAAATGAGTTTTCTAACAAGCTTCTGAGTATTTGGAGAATAGAGATGGATTCTTTCTCTTTCTGTGTCACCTATAACGCATAGCACTTCACGCATAAAAATAGGCACAAGAAATACTTTCAGAAAAAAAAAAATACTTGATATAAAGGCATCCATTATTAACCTATTGTGTTATATATGAATGAATATTTATACACAAAGTTATTATTGTTAAAAAGGTCATCTTATTCATCTCATAAATTTATTGTACATTTTTATCAGTTTTAATTCTTAGGTTTTCAATAAATAGTAAATGCTTTATCTATTGATCAGTTATTACCTACTTACTTATGTTTAAATGTGTGAACTTGAATCTGTTCTATAGTTATGCCTGGCTTGATTATTTTTCTAATTCTTTCAGTGAATAAACACATTGATCCAATTTAAAAATTACATGTACATTGCATTGTGCAATGCCTGAAAATTATCCTGAAGGCTAACTGCACATTGACTGAACAATCAGCTTTTTGGAACCAGGTGTGCACCCTTATCTAGATGTTGGAGCTGTCCCCAAGCTCAGCTTTCCACATGAATAGGAGATGACAATTTTCATTGTTGTTAAGATCTCCAAATATACTCAGCAACCAGATTTCTCAGATAATTCCTGTGACTGTGTGGCACGCCGAGTCCTGCCATTACTACTCACTGGATGTCAGCAGTTCCAGGAAGGTATGACATTGAGGGGTGTTGCTCTCCCTCAATTTAGATAATCCCCATAGCAGCTGTCAGCTGAAGGCTGACACCACTCCCTGCAACTAGGAAATCAAGTTCTTCTTTGAAGAGTGATCCTGAGAATGGTGCCTCATCCTGACCACCAGAGTGCAATTGTAGATTTACTGTCCCTGGCCATGTAAGATTTCCCTTTACCCCAGCAAAACCTATTCTTTCAAAAATTTCATGTGATATTGTGGAATTTATCTAGAATCATGGCACTTGACTAACAGAATATTACGGGATCTGTCTGACTTGACAGCTTGGTTACGTAGTTTTCAATAAAAAGATTGGTCCACATTTCAAAATGGCTAAGTTAGATATGTTATGATACAAAGTCTGTCTAGAGTTCAAAGGAACCATAGGAACCTGTAATAATTGCCCTTATGTTGACATAGAAAGACTGTGAAAGAACTTTCTTTGTAGCATGAAAATTAGCACTTGTAAGCACTAATTGTTTTTCCATGATTATACAACTGGCAACTAATACACTAAAAATAGCTAGCTTATGCTATGCTATGCATGTAGCAATTATCATGAAAGCATTTCATTACATTCTTTCATATTAATGGTGCATTCTTCATTTATAGGTTTGTAAACATTTCAGACTCTATTACCTACTAACATTATTTCATTCCTTTGACAGACTACATTATCTTTTGCTTTATGCTGAAGTAGAGTGCAGCAAGCAAAAAAGCAGCAAAATGCACATAATCAAAGTACTTGGAATGCGGACTGTAAAATTATGCTGAGCACTGGCTGTACGATAGTATGATTTTGCTTGTTCCTTGTTATTTGTATTATTTTGTAAAGATAGGTCAATATGAGTATCTCCAAATAAGCTAATAATTTATTTCCTTAAGATGTCAGCAAATTTTCAAGAGAATAAAAGTGTAAGTTATCTATGACTAATGTTAATTTTTAGTTGATATAATTTAAATCTCAATGATAGTTTGAAAATGTTCATAATGTTCATTATCCAATAAGATAGGAAATTGTGGAATTAGCTAACATGGAAGATAAATGTGGAAGAGTTGCTTTTATATTTATAACTATCATGTTGGTTTTAGTAAATCTGATTTTTTTCAGAGTTAAAATATTAAACTATGAAAAAGTATACTCGATAAATGTAATTCACTGTCTTGCATAATGGAAAAATGCTAAGTAAAAGCTGTTAAAAATGGGATGGTTTCAAATTTTAAAGTGAAATTTCTGTGATAATTTAATCTGCTAATATAATGTTTAACTGTAGATCTCTTTCTTATGTCACGGCTGAATGCAATTTAGGTTACTGTCATTAAAATTCTGCAAGCACATCGTACAGGCCCATCTGCAGTGTACACATTTCTGCTCTGCGTATGTACATGTCTAAACTTGAACACAAGGTTGAAGCTCACTTCTTATGTTCACCTCTTTGCCCTCCCATACTCATTTGCAATATAGTCATATGAAATACAGTTAATAAAACTTATAATAAAGAAAATGCCTTGGAACTGAGTTTGAGCTTTGATTATGCTATTCAGTAGCTTTGATACCTGAGCGACATTGCTGGTTTTGTCTAAGACTTGTTTTCCCTTTGTGTAAGATGAGCTGAAAGTCACTAACGTCTTCACAATGCTGTGGTAAGAATTAAAGGAAAAATGTATAAAAAATGCTTAGTACAATGCCTGGTGCCTTCTAAGTGCTCAAATTCATTATCACCGTCAAGATCATCCTCCTCTTTCTCCTCTTAGTCCTTATTATCTCATATTTTAAGGAAGCTTCAAGTGGGGAAGAAACAGTGAAGAATGTGTGGGAAGTATCATATGATAGTACACCCAGAAAGCCCTGCTTCATAAACAAAAATGTAGATTTTTCTCTTTGTTTTGGTCAAATATGACTAACACAAGTGTACAAAAACAAACTAACAAGCCAATAAAATTCATATAATATCAGGGTATTTGGTACATGGTAAGAATTATTAGGTCTGAAAGAAAAAAGGAAACCAATATAACTATATGAATTTTAAATTGAAAATTAATATGAAAAGTGTATAGATACACTTTATAAAATCAATAGATATATATATATTTAATCTGATAATTTAAATGTTCTCTTTAATTATTAACATCTTTTTTCATGTGTTTGTTTTGTAGACACCATGTAATTAGTAAGTAAGAACCTGGGTATTGGACAGAGCTTGGTAGGGATTTCCATTTTCTCATGTGCTATGGTTTGATAGCATCTAAGCATTACTTTCCCTCTCTGACACTCAAATTCATCATCTATTATTTTGAACTAACTTGCAGGATTACAAAAATAGAATAAGCAATTATCAAGTGTAATTTTGGGAACACCTGCTGGATAAAAGTCCACATTAGTTTTCTAGGGCTATTTTAAAAACAGTATCACAAATTGAGGAGACTAAAAACACCAGTAATTTATGCTCTCACAGTATTGGAGGCTGCAACTCTGAAATCAAGGTGTAGGCAATGCGTGTTCCCTCTGAGACTCTGGGTCGAATCCTTCCTTATCTTGTCCTAGCTCCTGGCTTTGGCCATCAATCCTTGGCATTCCATGGTTGGCAGCTGCATCACTACAATCCTTGCCTCTGTTGTCGCATGCTCTCTCTCTCTCTGGGGATCTCTGTCTTCACATGGTCTTCTTAAACATACAAGAGTCATATTAGGAGGGCCCACCTCAGTGCCCTCACCTTTTTTAGACTCTGTTTCCAAATAAGGTCACACTCACAAGAACCAAAGATGATAACTTTTTTTTGGAGGGAGGGAGTTTAACCTGTAAAAGTCTTGAACTTGATGAAACTTAATTCAATATTTCAAGGCTTTGTACTAAAGCCCGGGATTTATACTAAAACTGTTTCTGGGCTCACTGGCAGCTTTAGTGACAGGGATCTTCAATTTTCTGGAGTGATCTCACGACCAAGGGCTCTGTAAATTTTGTGGCTTAAATCTTGCAGTTCTGCACACATTAGTTTACATGCTTTATTAGAGAAGAATGGGAAAATTAGCAGGAAATTCTGTTTCTGTGATTTCTAGTTTCAACCTAGGGTTTGAAGCAGTAGAAACATTTAAGTGGAGATCATCGTCCTACTCTTAAAGTGCCTAAAAGTGTATGTTTCATTGAACATATTTTTCATTTATGGCATAGATTTTAAAAACCTTCATTCTTGGAAATCTCTGTAATTTTTTATGTTAAT
This sequence comes from Saguinus oedipus, assembly GCA_031835075.1. Lineage (NCBI taxonomy): Eukaryota > Metazoa > Chordata > Mammalia > Primates > Cebidae > Saguinus > Saguinus oedipus. The sequence continues at coordinate 58,531,862 of CM063182.1, forward strand.
ACCACAAATGAAAATACATTATGGTCTATTAATCACACAATATTCACCAGTTAGAGATGAGTCATTATAGCAATCACTCTGTTCCTTTTTCTAAATAAGTAATCCCAGAAATGTGACCCACCAAATTTTCACATTATAACACCTTAAAATTCCTATGTAGAGACAATGTTACACAACAAGAAAATATGCCAATCTTCAGACTATGTCATTTACAGCACTTACCATCAGGTCAGAGTTAATACTGAATCAGAGCAAAGCGGGAGACTTCACACTATCTGACATGAAAACACACTACAAGGTTATAGTAACGCAAACATCATGGCATTGACATAAAAATGAACACATTTTTGGATCTAATAAGTGAATTTAGCAAAGTCACAGGATAAAAACTTAACTGTAAGAAATTGATTGTTTTCCTATATAAAAGAGTTAAAAAGTTGCAATTTGAAATTTGAAGAAAGGAATATCATTTCAAAATCCAAAAAAAATTAATCCTTATGTATAAATCTAAGGAAAGGTGCTGGGGATCTATTTAAGGAAAGCTACATAACTCTGATAAAAGAAATCATGACATCGCTTCCTCCAGCCTCTGCATATATACCTGGCTGGTGTCCACTGCACTTGAGGACTTCCTCTTTTGGCTTCATAGCCCCTCCTCCCTCTGTCTCCATACAGAGGAGCCTCTTTCTTCTGTCTTTTATTTTTTTTCTTGCCTAGTAAACTCTCTGCTCCTTAAAACAAACAAAGAAAAAGTCATGAAAAATTTAACCAAATGGAAAGATGCTTATCTTCATGTATTTTTGGTCTCAATATTTTAAATATATTAATTTTTCTCAAGTATGTCAATAGACAATGTATTCTCAACCAAAATTTCAGGAATCTCATTTTGGAGATATTGATAAAATGATTTAAATTTGATATGGAAAGGCAAACAATATCAAAGTCTAGCTAACTTCAAGACTTACCATAAAGCTATAATATTCAAGGCCATACAGGAGTGGTGGCTCATACTTGTAATCCCAGCAATTTGGGTGGCTGAGGAAGACAGATTACTAGATCCCAGGCATTCAAGACCAGCTGGGCTAACATGGCAAAAACCCATCTCAACTAAAAATGCAAAAATTAGCTGGGCACTGTGGTGCGCACCTCTGGTCACAGTTACTTGGGAGGCTGAGACACCAGAACAGCTTGAATCCAGGAGGTGGAGTTTGCAGTGAGGCAAAATCACGCCTGATGACAGAGCAAAACTCTGTCTCAAAAAAAAAAAAAAATTAAAGACATTGTTGTACTGGCAAAATAATGGATCGATGAAATAGAGTAGCACTCAGAAATAAACCCACACAAACATAAACAACTAAATTTTTTTTCAAAAATCAAAGACAGTTCACTGTATAAAGAATATTTTTTAAAAGAATGCAACACAATCCATTTGGTGCCCATAAGCAGAAAAAGCGAATCTAGACACAGATCTTACCTTCCACAAAAAGTTGTTCTAAATGGGTTGTAGACCTAAATTTTAAGTGCAAAACTCTAAAACTTCTGTAAGATAACATAGAAGAAAATCCAGGTGTCCTTGGGTTTGGTGATGAGTTGTTAGAATTGATACTGAATAAAACAAACTATGAAAAATTAATAATTAAGGCATTGTTAAAAGTAAAATATCCTGCTCTATAAAAGACACTGCTAAGAGAATTAGAAGACAGATGGTAGATCAGGAGAACATGTTTGCAAAACACCATCTAATAAAACTTCTATCCAAAATATACAAAAGATACTCAAATTCAACAATAAGAAAACAAACAACACAATTAAAAAGTGGACAAAAGATCTAAACAGATAGTACACCAAAAATATATGTACTTAGACAAAAAATTATCGTGCAAAAATGTATGCATCGACTTTCATTAGGTAATTGCAAATTAAAACAATAAACTATTAATTCAAAGGTAAAAGCTTAAAAAAATGACAATGCAATTTAGAAAGTTTCCAGACCCCAGAAAATAATGTAGACATTGACAAAAGAATCCAGTAGTAGGCGGGTGGATCACGAGGTCAAGAGATCGAGACCATCCTGGTCAACATGGTGAAACGCCGTCTCTACTAAAAATACAAAAAATTAGCTGGGCATGGTGGCACCTGCCTATAATCCCAGCTACTCGGGAGGCTGAGGCAGGAGAATTGCCTGAACCCAGGAGGCGGAGGTTGCGGTGAGCCGAGATCGCGCCATTGCACTCCAGCCTGGGTAACAAGAGCGAAACTCCGTGTCAAAAAAAAAAAAAAGAATCCAGTAGTATTAAAATAGAATAATATATTGCATAATATGGTTTGGCTGAGTCTCTACATAAATCTCATCCCACATGTCATGTGAGTGATCCAGAGGAAAGTAACTAAATCATGGGGGCAAGTCTTTCCCATGCTGTTCTTGTGATAGTGAATAAGTAAATAATGAGATCTGATTGTTTTATAAAGGGGAGTTCCCCTGCACACACTTTCTTGCCTGCTGCCATGTAAGATGTGACTTTGCTTCTCTTTTGCCTTCTGCCATGATTGTGAGGCCTCCCCAGCCATGTAGGACTGTGAGTCAATTAATCCTCTTTCCTTTATTAATTACCCAGCCTCAGCTATGTCCTTATTGGCAGCAGAGAACAGATTAATACACTACATTACAATATTTCCGTCAATGAGGTATCACACATATAATTGTGGTCTTATAAGATTGTAATATAGTATACAAACTTTACTTTTTCTATATTTATATTTTTACATACACAATTACTTGTATCACAATCACCTATAGTATTCAATAGAATAACATTTTGTGTTGTATAGGTTTGTAACCTAGATGCCATAAGCTATATCGCACAGCCTGGAAGGAGGCTATTATATCTAGATTTGTGTAAGTACACTCTAGGACATTTGTACAATGATAAAATAACCTAAGGACACATTTTTCCAACTATATCCCTGTCATTAAGTGATGAGTGATTATCCATGAAACAACTGTGGTTAAGAAAGTGAGTGGAGGGTAGGGGAGGTAAGGGCAGGAAAATGCTGAGCTAAGCAACTTTGGAAATGAGTGGAGATTCTAAGACTAAAGACAAAAGAAAAACACACTAGTACTGCATAATATTTGAAAAAGCTCTTTTTTATGAAGCCACAATTGAACAATTTGGATACTGCTATACATCATGCGTATTGGAATAAATTAGTTAGGTAATTGGGAATGAGTGCTAAGAACCATGTTTTTCACTGTTGGAGTGGGCACATACAGATAAGCAAAGAGAGGAGTGAGAATAATATATATGATAATGGATCAGACTTGGAGACACAGAATAAAACCAGGATTTGCTTAATATGGATACAGATAATTATAGAAATAAGTATTATGGACATGGGTAATACATGAGATAGTTCACAAACCACATAACCACACTTATATCTATGTATGTATCCATATCCTGTCTGCTTAGGAAACGTGGAAGCAATGTCACCCCAGTAGCCTCAAGGGTACCTCAGGCTCACAATTTGGTTTCTAATATGATTCTCTGATAAAAGAGACTGAAGTTCCATGAAGAAATGACTGAATTATTGAATAGACAAGAAATACACAAAATGAGCTTGGAGCATCTTGTGATAAGGTAAGACAGAACAGTCCCCTACCCTCAAAAAAGCACATTGATGGAGGCATATAAATGAGACGTAGGAGCCAAGTGAAAGTTCTCCCCTTTGCAAAAGCTGACAGAATAAGCATCAAAAACACAACATTCAGTTAAAATATAAAGCATAAAATAAATATCTGGGTCTCTCCAGATATAAACCAACAAACAGGGGAGTATAGACAACTTTCCATGTGAAAGAATCTCAAAAAATTTACATAGGTGTTCTGCTCTCAAAAGACAGAGCATAACTTTCCTTTCTTAAGTGTGGGCTATGCACTGTCACTTCCTTCCAATGTATACATTGGTAAGTGCAAATGAAAATAATAATAATAAAGAAAAGAAACCTGACAAATACTCTCTCAGCAAGCTGATCATGGTAAACATTAACAGTTACATCATGTAGATAATACATGCCCTTTATTTAATGTGATTAAAATGAAGTTTTTCCACGATTCCTCAGAAAGACTTATCATGCAAGCATAATCATATGGAAAGACTTTTGACAAAATTTCAGATGAGGGACAGTTTATAAAATACCTAACCATAGCCTCTGAAATTGTCAAGAGGATCAAAAACAAAGACAGTCTGAGAAACTGCCACCCTAAGAGGGGCCTCAGAAGAGATGACTAAATGTAACATGATATCCTGGATAATATTCTGAAACAGAAAAATGTACTTTAAGGTGAAAACTAAGGAAATGTGAATAAAATATGAACTTAAGTTTATAGTAATATATCAGTATCTGTTCATTAATTGTGCTAAATGTATCACGCTAATTTATGGTGTTAATAGTGTGTATTAGGTATGAAGTACACGAGATTGCTGTAGTAGCTTCACTATTTTTTACTCAATCTAAAACTGTACCATAATTATTGTTAAAATGAAAGTTGCATAAAGACAAAATGTCAGGAAAAAAACATGCAGCCAGTTCTTTTGCAGTCCAAGCCTTTCCTTTTCTACAATGAAGAAGAGTATTTCCGAAGAGAGGCAGGCAGCTTCCCTCAATCAAGAAGCAAACAAATTTTGGTGCCTTGCTATATTTGCATGTGGGAAACCATGCAAAATATATTTAAGTAATTCTAGGACCAGTTTGGGCTTACATTTATGTACACACATTAGATGAAAATTGGAAATGTTCTGTGTGTTATAAATATTGTTTTTTGGACACCAAAGATTAGCTGAGTGCCCAGAATATTCATGCGTTTCAAAGCATTTACTCAGTAGTCAAGGCCTGGTCTGCTGTTACTTAACTGTGGCATTAAATACACACCCTGCTGTTTTTGCTGCCATTTTGTCCATACATCTCCATCACGAACATTTGGTAATTCCTAAACTAAAAGCTTCACAAATTAAGGGATTTTTCCTCCTAGCTATGCACATTATTTAGAAATTACTGTTCACAATTACATACATCATAGGTGCATTCCGAAATTGTGTAATGAGCTGTCGGGTACTTGTATTGGGACGTTGTAACTGAAAAATCTAAGTACTTCTTATACATTGATACTTGCTCTAACATAGTGAAAGCCTGTGGCTTATGTTTGTTTTGTCCTTTTTATTATCAATCATTTACTTAGTTCAGTACAACTAAGAGTTAGCACATACTAACCGTATCAGTCAGGGTTCTCTAGAGGGACAGAACCAATATGATAGATGTGTATATGAAGGGGAGTTTATTAAAAAGTATTGACTCACAGAATCACAAAATGATGTCCCACAATAGGCCGTTTGTGAGCTAAGGAGCCAGGAAGCCACTCTGAGTCCCAAAATGTGAAAAGTAAGGAAGCAGACATTACGGCCTTTTACACACTGGGGTCTGTTGGTGGGGAATAGGGGAGAGACAGCAGGGGTAGGGAGTTTGGGGAGGGATAACAAGGGGAGAAATGCCAGACATCGGTGACAGGGGGGTGGAGGCAGCAAACTGCATTGCCATGTATGTACCTATGCAACAATCTTGCATGTTTTGCACGTGTACCCCAGAACCTAAAGTGCAATTTAAGTATATATATAAAGTAAGGAAGCAGACATTGCAGCCTGTCAGTCTGCAACCAAAGGTCTGAGAGCCTCTGGAAGAGTCCAAAAGCTGATGAACTTGGAGTCTGATGTTCCAGGGCAGGAAGTTTCCAGCACAGGAGAAAGATGAAGGCCAGAAGACCCAGCAGGTCTGCTCTTTCCATCTTCTGTCTGCTTTATTCTAGCTGTATTAGATGGTGCCCACCCAGATTGAGGCTGGGTCTGCCTCTCCCAGTCCACTGACTCATATGTTAATCTCCTTTAGCAACACCCTCACGGGCACACCTGGGAACTATACTTTGCACCTTCCATCCAATCAAGTGGACACTCAATATTAACCATCACACCAACTATAATGCTAAAGAAGAAAAACTTTATCAAGATTTGGTCTAAGTTTTTGATTTGCAAAGATAGGTAATTAAGTATATGTCTCTATTGATAAGCATAAAACGCACAGTTTTCACGACTATACTGCATCTCTAAGATGTTATGAATATTAAATGATATAAAGCAGTTACCTTTGTTATATAGAATATTCAGCACCCAAAAGTATTAGCTGGACAGTTGGCAAATTATTGACAAAAACTTCCAAAATGCTCCCAACCCACGCATAATAGCGTTTGGTAGAGTCGCACGCTGATTAAGCCCTGGACCAAAGGAACTTTCCTAATAAGTTTTACCTTTGAAAATAAATTCTCCACATTGGTGACTCTTTTGAATTTCCCACTCATTTTAATAAAATATAAAGTATAACAATAATAAATGTTTTACCTGCCAATATGGATCCAAGCCAGTTTTCAAGGAAACACATTCACAATGACACATGGTGACAGATTACAATGGATCCTGAAAAAGGCATAAAGTTCTGCAAAGTCCAAACTTTGGCAGGTCTTTTGGTTTTACTACCAGTTCCTTGCCAAAATCCTATTTGATAGATGAGAACAATTTGTCTTTTTGGACATTCATGAATGAGACTCTGTAGACACTGAATTACACAAACAGAGGTGAAATTCACTTTTCATATTTGAATTTGGCAGATGAGTATGCAAGTAAAATTAAATGTCCCAGATGTCTTGCCAATTTAAACTACAATAAATCTAAATATTCAGACAAATTCAACTAAATCACAATTATCTTGTACAAATAAAGCAGGCATTACATGTATGTTTGATGTTGATACTGATGATACTAATAGTATCTTTAAAAATGAACATAGATAATCCTTTATTCATTATTGAACACTTTTATTCTGAAGGATAGAGTTTAAGATCCCCACTCAGCACAAGCTCGTTTGATATGCAATTTTGAAGTGTCTCTGGGTTATTAGACATTGCAAACACAAATTGAGATCCCAGAGAACATTATGAATGACATAAATATCTGATGTTTTGCATAAATTTAAGGAAATAGCACTTCTAAAATATTGTTTATGAAGCTAGGCAGTTCAGAATTAGAAAGTCCAATGTATCTCTAAGAAAAATCGACATGTAAATAAATGTTCACAGTATAAAGTGTAAGCAGTTGACAGATATATGTACAAAAATCCATGATATCCTTCTAAGAGAAAATAATATCTGAAGTCACTGATCATTCACTGTGTCTAGAGGAGACACATAGTAAAGTCTCCTAAATCTTATTGTGACAAATGTGAAAAAGCACCCATGGAATTAAGTATAAAATATTATTTTGTGACAGGAGAGTAAAATGCCTTGCGTATCTTACTTTGGGTTTGAAATTTTGTTCTGTCTGCCATGACGACTATTCAAAAAATTTTAATTAGAATAATAACAGCTTGGAATTGTGTTTCAGAAATGTAATTCTAGTCACAATATTGTGAATCAACCAGAAGGGATAGAGTGGAAAGACTTGCAATTCTTGAAGTGAAAATTATATAACATTAAACTAACTTAGTAACAATGAGTCTTGACTCAGGAAAATGATTTGAGACACATTTAAGAAGTAAAAATGACAGGGATTTGTGAACTATTAAATGTCGAAGATAAAGGGAAACGGGAAAAGGAAGGAGAGATATATTAATCATTATAGTCACTTTCAATAAATGTCTACAGAACATAAAAAAATCAAACATGTCTCTAAATAGTATCAATGCAAAAGAGAGCACATATAGAATAACTGGACTTAATGGGAAAAGGAGAAATTCAGTTTCCTGCCTATGATTAGTGATATCATCTGGTCACTATGATTAGTGGTATCATCTGGTCGCTGTCCATTACATATTGCAAATAAGACTTAGTATTCAGAAAAAAAAAATGAACCTGCAAGAAATGCTTAGGGCTCAACAAAAATGAACCTGAAGAGATGAGCATCTATAAAACATTGTCCATGGAACATCCCATGCAGAATTAATGAAAGAAGAATCCTTAACAGAAAGGGAGAATGTTTTCAGGTTCTTACAGCAAAATGAGTGTATCGGTATCTCAGTGGAGTTACAAAAAGGACTAGAAGAAAAATTGAAAGATGACCTAGAGAAGTTAGCTTTAATAATGTTAGGCTTCATAGTCTCCTAAAGATTTTGATTTTTTTTCTTAGATCTGAGGGTGATAGTGAGGCTTAAAATAAAGGAGAGTTTAAACAACCATTAATCCAGATAAGGAAAACCTTTCCCCTCAATCCTCCAACAAATATGACTTTTGCAAAATAGAGCTTGAATGACATTCTATTACCCTTCCTTTTGTAAGAGTTTCCGTAGAGAGATAAACCTACACTTTCTCAATAAGTGAATTTAAACAAACTGTAAGTACTTTTTATTTTTGTAAGAAGTCATATGTGTATTTCAAAGAACACTTTAAAATAAAATTTCCAATGACAAGATAATTTGCTAGGGAATTTATGACTACAAAAACTGATATAACAAGCATTTTAAAAATAGCTAGTTTGGAGTAACAAATGAAATAATAAAACACAAATGTGGTATTTCAGAGGCTCTAAGCTTTGTGATGTGTAAGTGATTCTTCTAATTTAGGTGAATAAAAATCCTCTGTCAATATAGTCTTACCTCAAATATATGCATATTAGATTTATGCATATATTTGTGGAATTTTCCATATATTTACATGTAAACATATTTATTTGTATCCTCATGTATCACTTGGGCTATATCTATGAAACAATTATCTAGAAGAAAAAAATAGCAGAAGAGCAAATAAATTTTTGGTATTAGTACTTTATATACTGTAGGGTAAAGCCTAAAATTTGAAACAATTTTTAGAAATAACAATGCAATACATGTATATGCCACTTGTCCTGCAAAATACTGACTTAAGAGACACTTAATCTCATTTTGCTGAAATTGCTCAAAAATCTCCTGAGGATTCCTCTTTTGGAAACACTTTCAGAGACATTTTACTGGTGAATTAAGAAAATCAATCTCGATTACTTTAAATTCATACCTAATTTTAAACTCTAAATAGATCTCAATGAGATTGCTCACCGTATTTACCAGACTAAAATCTAAAAGGCTCTCAGCTATTAAAAAGAAATAAACCCAACCTTAAAATTTGAAATATTATTTTAACAATGGATATTAAAAAGCATGATCTAAAATACCTAAAGGCAGTTCAATGAGAGTCATAGTGTTTTAAAATTCATATGTGGTGTTAATTTTTAATTAAAAAATTATTTTAAAAGCGGTGGTAGGTTCAAAGATTCAAGAAAAAATACAGGGAGATTCCATGTAACCTCCTGCCTTTACACATACACAACCTCCCCTCTGTAGACATCCCTTTCCATAGTGATCCATTTCTCACAGTCAATGAACCTACATTTACACATTGTTATTACCCAAAGTCCCTAGTTTATGTTAGGGTTCACATTATGTGTTGTACATTCTATGGTATTTAACAAATGTATCATGGCATATTTCCACTATTGCTGTATTATAAGGAATAGTTTTATTGCCCTGATAATCCTCTGTATTCTGTTTATTCATTCCCCCTCCCTTTAACCTCTGGCAACCATTTATATATATATAATATATATATATTCTATAGTTTTGTCTTTTCCTAAATGTCATACCGTTGGAATTATGCAATATGTGTCCTGTTCAAATAAATTTATTTCTCTTAGTAATGTGCACTTCCGTTTCCTCCATATATATTTGTGGCTTGACAGTTTTCTCTCCCACTTTTTTAAGCACTGGGTAATGTTTCATTATTTGGATGAACCAGATTTGAGTATCTGTTCACCCATTAAAGGGCATTTGGTTACTTCCAAGTTTCGGCAGTTCTGAATAAAGCTGCTATAAATACTCATGTGCAGGTTTTTGCATGGACCTATGTTTCCAGTTATTTGAGTAAATGCCAAGGAGTGTTATTGCTTGATTATGTGGTAAGAGTATGTTTACTTTTATAAAAAACCTGCCTTACTGACTTCCAAAGTAGCTAGCTGTATTAGTTTACATTTCTACCTGCAGTTCTGTTGCTCCACATCCTTGCCAGCATTTGGTATGGCCAGTGTTTTGGATTTTGACCATTCAATCGTATGGGTAGTGATATCTTATTGTCATTTTAATTTGCAATTCTCTGATGACATATGATGTTGAACATCTTTTCATATCCTTACTTGTCATCTGTAACTCATCTTCAGTGAGGTGTATTTAGTCAATTCAGGACTCTAACAAAGGACTACAGGCAGGATAGCTTGTAGATAACAGACATTAATTTCTCACATATCTTGAGGCTGGAAGCTCAAGATTATTAGAGTGCCATAATGATTGAGCTTTGGTTTTCAAAGCCTGAGGCCCTTTTCTAGGTTGCAGGCTGCTGACTTTTCATTGTTTCTTATCATAGGGGAAAGAAAGCTTTGCAGCTTCCTGGCCTCTTAAGTGTTCTAATCTTATTCACCAGAGCTCCGCCCTCACAACAAGGCCCTGCCTCCAAATACATCCCATTTAGATTAAGTTTTCAACATGTAGATTTGGGGACAGCAGGGAGGGATTCAAACATTCAGTCCATTGCTTGTCTGTTCATGCTTTTGCCTATTTTATTAATTGGGTTGTTTGTTTTCTTATTGATGAGCTTTAAGATTTCTTTGTATATTACAGAGAACAATCCTTAATCAGATCCGTCTTTTGCAATTACATTCTTCTAGCCTGAATCTTGTCTTTCTCATTGTCTTGACTTTTATTGCAAAGTAGAAGTTTTTAACTGTAATAAAATTTAGGATATCAATTATTTCTTTCTTAGATCATGATTTTTTTATGTTGTATTTAAAAAGTCACCACCTGGCTCAGGGTAATCTAGCCTTTTCCTATGATATCTTCTAGGAGTTTTATATTTTTGTGTTTTACATTTAGGTGTATGTTCTATTTTGAGCTAATTTTTGTGAAGCTATAAATCTGTGTCTAGATTCATTTTTAATATGTGGAAGTTCAGTTGTCCCAGCATCATTTGCAATAAAAGCTCTCTTCGCTCCACCATAGAGCTTTGTTTCTTTGTCAAAGGTCTGTTGGTTATACATCAGTCTATTTGTGGGTTCTTCATTCTGTTCCATTATTTTACATGTCTATTATTCTGTAAATACTACAATGCCCTGATTACTGTAGCTTTATAGTAGGACTTAAAGTTGGCTAGTGTCGGTCCTTCATCTTTGTTCTTTTCCTTTAATATTGAGTTCATTAACCTGGATCTTTGCCCTAACATATAAATTGTATAGTCAGTTTTTCAGTAGCCACAAAATAAGCTGCTATGATTTTGATTGGGAAGTCATCGAATCTACAGATTAATTTGAAAAGAACTGACATCTTGACAATATTTAGTCTTTCTATTCATGATCATGGAATATTGCTTGACTTCTTTAGTTCTTCTTTGATAACTCTTATCAGAGTTTCTAGTTTTTCTCACATAGTTCTGATAGGGAGATGACAGATATAGATAGATACATACATACATATATACATTCATACATACATACACAAACAGATGTATACCTAAGCATTTCATTCTTGTGGGGGTGTAACGGAAATGATATTGTGTTCTTAATTTCAAAGCTGCTTGTTTTATTACTGGTATATAGGAAGTTGATTGACTCTTTTACACTAACCTTGAATCCTACAACCTTCCTATAATAATTGCTTGTCAGTTCTGGGAATATTTATGGTCAATATTTTCAGATTTTATACATAGATGAGTATGTTATATGTAAACAAAGTTTTATTTCTTCTTCCCCAATCTGTGTATATTTATTGCCCTCTCTTCTGGTGTTAGAAAAGATATCCAGGTTGACGTTGAAATGCTGTGGTGACATTCTTTCATTTCTGATCTTAGCTGGAAAGCTTCAATTTTCTCACTGTCATGTATGGTGTTACATGTACGTGATTTGTAGATGTATTTTATCAATTTGAAGAAGTTCTCCCCATTCCTAGTTTGCTGAGAGTTTTTATCAGGAATGGATGTTCAATTTTGCCAAACAGTTATCTCAAACCTATTGATACAATCATGTGACCTTTTTTCCTCCAATTGCATCTTCAGGTTGTGAGAGTGAAAGCTGGGCATCAAATTTTTGGCAGGAATGAATCAAATTGGCTTTCTGAATTACACTGAATTATATCTGTGTTATATACATGCTCATTGTGACTGGTCATGACATTCCCTATCAACATGAGTGCAACATATTTGAAGAACACAAAAATTTAGACATTTAAAAAATAAAATATACATTACTAAAATTGATTTTTAAATAACTAAAAGTTATAAATAAAATAAAAGGAAGACATTGGGTGGGGGAAGGGTAACAGAGTTATGGCTTCAAAGACGTTGGATCAGACATTTCCACTATAGGCCATGATGAAATTATGAGGAATGGTTTTATCCTCCCATTTTAAGCAACTCAAAAACAAGACAAAATATATAAAACAAAGGTTTCTAGACATTGGACAGCAAAATATGAAGGGTAGTGATCTTTAAGAGAAGATAAACTAATTAGAGGAACCCTACAATTACCCAGATTGCTTCTAAAGAATGTTTCCTGGCAATAATGCAGAGGGCAGATATGAGCAGAGATTGACATCTTTCTTGAATTAGAGATGTAGATCTCAGAAGGTGCACAGGAACATATTAGTATCTCACTCCTAACCATTACTGCAGAAACCACTGTAACTGATGGAAAATAGGCCCAATTTAATGAGTCATCAAGGTCAAGAGAATAGATTGATAGGAGAATAATATCATTGAAATTATCCCATCACATTGTGGTAACACTACCAACAGCTGGCTCAGCCAGATTCAAGTTAGATCAATGCAGGAAAAAGGCTAATCTACCTCTTAGATGGTGGAGGCTCTTCTGTCTATCAACACCTCTTCGATAACCATTTTTCTATTTTTAAGTGGTTGCAGTGATTTTCTGGCTTCCTATCAATTTAAAGATGCAGATCATGAGTAGGCAGGATCAATCTATACTAGAATGTTGGTCAATGGCACATGCAACTATCATTCATTAGCCTAAGTTGTGAGCCAGTGAGATCTGGGGGGAACTTCATACACTTCACTTCCATTATGCAAGTTCTATCCAAAATCAACCTGTATTACAATTGTATTGTGTGGCAATGTGATATATAATCATGACCCTTTTGGATAGCAGTGTGTAATGTAGCATGCTATTGCAGAGAAGAATTTCCTCCAAGAATAGAAAATGATAGAATTATGAAATGAAATATTATTTCAAAGTATCAGAGGGCTATGGAAGCAATGAAGAGTAACTACATGAAAATTTCAGAGATGAGATAAGTATTCCAAGGTGAGCTTCCCCTGTCTTCTACAACCCTCAGTATTTGTCTATCTTGGGCATGGGCTAAGAATCAGTCTCAATTCAAGGAAAAAGTTGGGTCAGATAATTATTCATTATCTGAATAATTATGGATGTTCTGTGCCTTATGTGATGCAAATTGGCAAATGCTGGATTCTACATTCACAGTGTGAAAAATAAAAATGTCTCTGGACATTGTGAATTGTCCCATTGGGGGGAACATAGCTATACAGCTGAGAACCAGTGAACTAGAATAACTAACGTCATGTTGCATATAATGTACATGGCCAGTTATATCTAAGGGATACTTTCCGAGTTTGGATGACACAGGAGACTGGAGATAAAGGATTTTAACAGGTAGCTTGAAATTTTAGATAAACACATAAAAAGGAAGAAAAAAAAGAAGAGACCCACCAGAGAGAAGAAAACTACCTTAAATGCATGGTTGATTTCTCCTCAAGTTATTTAACAAGTTGTATAACTGCATAAGGAGTTAAAACAAAGAACCTAATTTTAAAAGCTCTGAAAATCACAATATAGTTTCCCATAATCTTTTAGCACTAAAGAGATAGAGACCCACCAGACTTGTAGCTCAAATTTTTACAAGGTCAGGCCCTAGGCACATTAGTTAGCTAAACTAGAATGAGAGTTACAAAACTTAAACCTAGCTATGGCTCATCTTAGAAATTAATTTAGTGATCAGAATCCCATCCTATGGCTCTCTACATGAATGCGTAAAATAACACAGGCATTGCAGATTAATGATGACGTTTACCAAAAAACTTGAATTTGTATAAAAGAATTAGGTAGGTATTCTAGGACAGGAAAAAAAATCATATGTGTATATGTGTGTGTGTGTGTGTGTGTGTGTGTGTGTGTGTGTGTGTATTAGAAATTGAATGGATAGCTGCAACAGCAGACTGGGCACTGAAAAACATTAAATTGGTGATCTGAAAGATAAATCAATAAAAAATAAACAAGCTGAGGAATAATGAGAAGAAAAGAAAAAAATAGCATTGACATATGTGTAAATGGAGGCCTTGAAAAAGATGACAAAAACAAAAATGAGGCAGAAGGAATATTGACAGATATATGGCTAATACCTTTGCAACATTCATAAAATATATCATAGATTGAAGAAACTCAGTGACTCTATAACCCAAAGAAGGATAAACGTAAGGAACACTACAAGTAGAAACATTTGAATAAAACTATTGAAAGACATAGATAAAGGATATACTTTAGGTTGGGCTCAGTGGCTCACTCTTGTAATCCCAGCACTTTGGGAGGCCATGGCAGGCCAACCACTTGAGACCAGTAGTTTGAGACCACCCTGGCCAATATGGTGAAACCCCGTCTCTATTAAAAATACAAAAATTAGCTGGGAATGATGGCAAATGCCTGTAATCCCAGCTACTTGGATGGCTGCGGCATAAGAATCTCTTGAACCCAGGAGGTAGAAGTTGCAGTGAGCTGAGATTGCACCACTGCACTCCAGCCTGAGTGACAGAGTGAGACTCTATCTCTAATAATCATTATCATCATAATAATATACTCTAAAAGCAACCAGAGTAAGAAAAGACAAGTTATTTTTAAAGGAGCAACACTAAATCCAACAAATGACTTTCCCATAAAAAGCAATGCAATCCGGAAGTCAAGAGCAGCACTCTTAAATTGCTGAAATAAAATATCTCCAAACATCAGTTTCAAAGGTTAAAGTGAAATAAAGATATTTCAAATGAACAAAAGTTATGGAAATTTTCTTTCAACACTTCTGCACTAAACAAATATTTAAAAAGAAGAAAAATTAATCCAAATGGAAGCACCAAAATATAGACAGAAACTCTAGAAAGGCAAATATGTGAGCAACTATAAATGAGCATTGGCAGTAAAACATAGTAATTTGTTAGGGTATATTGTGAAGTTTAAAATACATGTAAAGCTCTCATATATGCAAGCATTAACATAAAACATAGAAAAGGGTATAAATTATAGTTTATTTTGAGGTTTTAAAATTTTATCAATACTGGGAAAGGGGTGAAAGTAATTCATCAAGCTTTACAAACGCATAATATAAACTTTTTATACAGGTTAACCATGATACGTTTGCACATGTGTGATTTATGCAGAATATTGGTATATTTTATAGGTATATGCATACACAAACATGAGCACCATTATATAAATATATTTATTGAAAAAAATCTGAAAATATACATACCAGTATATTACTAGTAGTTATTTCTTAACTTGGGAATCATTGGGAAATATTATTTTGTTTTAAAAATTAAAACACATTTTTGCAAAAAGAAATTATATCACAGAATAAAATGAATAAGAAAATGAAGAATCAGTAGAGCAAAGCAGGGGAGAAAATAAGAGAAAGAAGAAAGGCAGATAGAAAAATTGAGCTACCATGGACTACAGCTTCTAAAGACTTATGTTCCAACCCTAACTTACTGTTTTCAATTGTGTGAGAAAAGAGAACGAAAAGTTCAAATAATTTTCTGCTTCCTTCATTGACCAAGAAGACCTTAACATTTCTCTCAGGTTGACTAAACTTAGACAGGCTTCCTTATGACTCTAGGACCCTGACCTCCTTTTTCTTAAGAGCATTAACTTCAGAGAACTTGTAATTGTAAAAGCCTTTCTCTTTTGATATGTAAATTTTTAAAGCTTCTTGCCAGTTTCGATATCCAGAAATATCTTTCTCATGTACCTGGGAATCATCCTTTTGGAATGTAATTATCAAGGAAATAGTCTCCCTACGTTCCAGTTTTTGTGGGAGGGTAGAGCTTAACTTCAGCTGGAGTCTTGCTACAAGTTGTAAAACGACCTCTTGTCATGAAGATAGGAGAGTTTACTTTTCCTCTGGGGAAAGCCAGTCAGCATAGTCTATGACCTCTCTGACCTCAGCTCTTAAAAATGCTACAACCCTCTATTTCATCAATATTGAATCAAACTGTGTTCTACATTCTCTCCATTATTGGAACAGCCTTGAGTAAAACCTTTCCTGCTTGATTAATTTTGGTTTAACTTTTGCTTTGGCACTATAAAAAAGGTGATTATAATAATATTTATGTTATTATTATAACAGGAATGTGGGAAGATCAAATGTTGTAAAGGTTGGAGAATTGCTTCATGAACAGAAAGTAGACAAGACTTGAAAATAGATGAGTTCACAGGGAAACAAAAGACCAGAAAGTTATATCAATGTACTAGAAGTATCTTGAGACATAGCATCTATTAAATATGATGCTGTTAATTAACTCAGTATCCATCTTGTCTGGAAGGCCTTATTTTGAAACACAAATTTCAGTGCTCAGCATAGATTTCTATAACAAAACAGATAACAAATATTGATTTTAAAAATACAAAATTTTAATGACCAAAATTTAAATATTATTTGGGACAGAATAACTTTAGTTGTGACATTATTATTTTAAAATAGGTCCTGAGTGTTAGGAACGATGGAAGGACAGTTTTTAGGAGCAAAACAACCTCTGTTAATAAGGTTTCTATTTTGCTTTTGTAAGGAAAAACCAGTTTAAACTGGCTTCATTAAAATCAGTTCGCTTTTACTCACATAGTAAGGGTTAGGGAACAGGGCTGATGTGGGCTGCTTGCTAGCACCAATGTCCTGATGTGCCTCATATTCTTCTGCTCTAACATTTACAGCATTTGGCCTTTTCTCATGTATGCTACTTTCTCAGAGAACAATGGCTGACCTAACTCTAGCGGTGTCTGCTTTGCAGATGGAAAGCAGGAAAGTTGGTGCCTGAAGGAGAACATGCTTGTATCAAAAAAGCAAATTCTCTTCCAGTCCTCCCTCGAAAATTTGTGACCACAGTAATCTATCCCAAGGGTATCCATAGCAGCAAGAGAGGCTGATAATTTGGATTTTTTTTTTTTTTCCTGAGAACAGTGCCACACAGAACAAAATCAGAATTTGGTCAATAAAGATGAATAGGTGAGTAGGAGTATATGCCACAACATCTTCCAATGCTTCCCCTAGGAGAATATCGTGCACTTATGATCAATTGTCACACTGATCTCAAATATGTGAGTCAAAAATATAATAATCTCACCCCAAATAAACTTTTATTAGTTGACATGGTCAAACATTAATTTAGGCACTTAATATCAATAGATTCAAAATATTGTACTTATCTCAGCTTACAAGAAAGATTTGTTATAATGCTATCTAGCAATGCCTGCCTGGCTGCTCGGCATTCAAATATTGTGCATAAGCACATTGATTTAATTATCACAGCATTCTATCAAATGAATATCATCCTTTTTCACAGACGAGGAACCGAATGATTCAGGAAAATATGCCTGTTTTTATCAATGTTGTTCCATATTAATCAAGTAGCCTATGAATTTACCTAATATGGGCAAATGGAGTAATTTATTAAAGGTTTTTTAAACATTTAACTAAACTTTTAGAACTTGGTAAAGTTTGGCAATATCAACTAGCTTTTAGAATAATTGAGTAAAGTCTGTACAAAGTTTTACAAAGCCTACCCTCAATGAATAAAAATTTGTTTTCCTGAAAGCACTTTGGTGTATATAGGCATGTGTATGTGTATACTTATGTTTATGACTGTGTGTGTGTGTGTGTGTATGCATGTGTTTGCAGACAGTATAAAAAAGAGAGTAGAACAACTTTATGATTGCTAACTGTGAGCTCTTGGTTTTTATTACTTAATGAATCTTACTCAATCTAATATAGTTTAGATGTTTGTTACCTCCAAATCTCATGTAGAAATTTAATCTCCAATGTTGGAGGTGGGACCTGGTTGAAAGTGTTTAGGTCAGGGAATGATAACTCATGAATATCCTCCTGCTGTCCTCATGATGGTGAGTGAGCGCTCACAAGACCTGTTTGTTTATAACAGTAGGTCACTAACATTCATCCCTTGCTCCTGATCTCACCATGTGAGGTGCCTGCTCCTGCTTCACCTTTGGCCATGATGATAATCTCCTTGAGGCCTCACCAGAAGTCCAGAAGATGTCAGCACCTTGCCTTCTTTACAGGCTGCAGAACAGCGAGCCAATGAAGCCCCTTTTCTTTATAAATTATTTAGCCTCAGATATTTCTTAATAGCAACACAAAAATGGCTTAAAGTACTATTTCTTTCAGTCTTTCAGTTCTAATCAAAATAGTTTTCCAAATGTGTAATTAGTAATATATACAATATGATCTGTAACATATTATTTTAAATAAAATTTTCTTGAGTTCTTGATATTATATTGAAAATAGAATTCATTTTTAAAAGTGCAATGCACTTTTATTGCATAGGATACTTTTGTTCTTTTTACTAATTTATATAGGTAATATTGAGAGTTTCCATCCACAATGAAGAACAGAGAGATCTAAGATCTTTTAGAATCTGAAAGTTATTTCTTTCAATGGAAAGTAAACGGTGAAGCCTGCGTTGGCTCCATAGTACCCAGCTAGCTTATGCAAAAAACAATTTCTTTTTCTGGAAGTTACAGTCTACAGTGAAACATCTTTAATAGTAAAATTGTAGTGGGGAATGAGTAGATTTGTTAATAGGGCTTCATAAATAGGATATATACTTAGAGTTTTGGAGATACTTGGACATTAAACTATGAGCAATTTGTTGAATTGCTTTGTGAGAGGTTTAATACTGCATTTAGCAACTAAGAAGCTGGGAGAAAAATTCTGAATTAGATATCACCAATATGCAAAGCAAACATAAAAATTAACTCAGCATTTTTGAAGCCAGAGTAGAAATTGGCTGAAAATATGTTTCTTTGTTTCCAAAGTATAATAAAAGGAAGATAAATCGTGTTTTTTTCTTTTAATCAATTTGGTTAAATGACTAACAAAACCATTGTTCCAAAAGCATAGTTCTATTGAGAAAAACACCAGATTGCCTTTAAATTATATTCTCCCCCAATGCTTAATTTGCCACTGTTCTATTCATTTGGTATTTCCATCCCATATTGAGAGACTGTGGGAGTAATTCAGGATTGTTGCAACAATCAGCCTAGAAAACATAAAAGATATCTTTATCATTGCAGTGGTCTTTACTGTTAGCTTTACATTTGGCAGGCATTCAAGGTCTTTGTGGAAACAAAAATCCCTCTTCACAAGTTTTCCCACTTTATTCATAAAATAATTTATATTGTTTTAGTTTTATGCATGTTTTAGGAACTTTTCTGTGACCCATCTGGTAGGTGGGAATAATGTAGTACATTTATCTCATTAATTCATAAGAACTGGTTCAAATTTTGCTTTAAGGATTATTTTGAGATTTGACATAGATTTGACTATGGCTATACTATGAGAAAAAAAAGTTTTGTTTAATCTTATTTTTGCTATACACACTTAAAATACATTTAATTAACTATTTTGGGTTTCACTTTCTTTATCTGTGTAATGGACATGACTGATCCTGTTTTCTTAAGGCTATTGTAAGAATTACTCAGAAATAACAGATAAATTATAGGCCAATTATTTGTGACATTTTCAAAATCTTTCTGAAGAATTTTTTTTTTTATGTTCATGTGTGTGCTGCTTTCACAGAGGTCAATAGAAGTTATTTTGTATAACCATTCAGCAATTTAGTAATATTTAAGAAACATGTGAAAAGAACATAGATATTTGGAGGAAAGAATGTAAAGTACTTAACATTAATAATTAACATAATTACATTATGAAGTGAAAATTACCTGTTTTGTTGCAAATCGACATTTGAAAAAAGCAAAGGAAAAGGCAAAATTCTTTAGCTTGCAAACAGGCAACCAAGATTTTCCATTCTAGTTCTAATAGATAAAACTTTTATAAAAATTGGTTAATCTTATTAACCTTAATTTAAGCTACTTTGCCATTTATAAAGTGAATCTACTGTTACCTCACCATTCTTGGGAGGATTAACATAAAGTTTAAGAAAACATCCAACAAAATAATTTCATTCTTAGCAGAAATGATTAATAAATGACTATATTATTTCCATTCTTCAGTCTAGGGGAAATAAGACAAATTGGCATATTCTCCTATCTATTTATAATTTTCATGCCTGAGGCTTTAGGTCCTTATTTTGATTAATATTTATGGGAGGATTCTGAAAGAGTAAAATAAATCACACACCCATAGCATTTATCAGACCAATGAAGCTCAGAATACTTGTTTAATGAAAATATACAGATCATATTAGACAATGCTTTTTTCCATTTTATTTTTAAAGCACATGTAAGATACTAAATTATTGTATAGCACATTTCTAAAGATTAAAAATTTAAAAACAATACATTGTGAAGAAGCATGATCAATATAACATAATCACAACTAAATTCTTACCCTGTCTCTAAGGGCATTCATGATTATTATCAATGTTTACATTTTGCCAGTTTCACTACTTTGGTTACACTCTCATAGACTGAAAACACACAATTCATCTATGTTCCAGTGATGATCTTATTCCTCAGTGGTATCTTAATGTTGCTTTTTATTCAAAGGAGCTAACACTTAATTATAGATTACAACCATTCTGTGTTCATTTAAATATCCTGCCTGAATACTACTTATACTCATTGTTACAAAACTAAGTTTCACACGTTGGTTGAAATTTCAGTGCAACATTTGGGTTGAGTGTACAGCACTCCATGTGCTACAATTGATAAATGCAAATTAAGAAAATATGTAAAACTTCTGTTATTTTTATTATATATATTATTCATAATATCAATAATAACATGTTTAAACTTTGATAAACATTTAAGGAGTAACTATTGTGTGTTCAGTTTTCCATATATAATGTAAAGACAATGGATATGAGGCTTTCTATCACAGAAGAGAGTGAATTCAGGAGACAGACATTACACAAATAAATGCATAAATTGTCCTTTTTACACTTTATGATATGCATAGTTATAGCAAGTTCTATGAAGAGGAATGGATTGTTTTGAGGAAACAATAATAGAAAATAATTGAGAGCCGTGGGCTTAGTGATAATTATTTCTCTGTGGAAGTGACATTTAGACCAGGGGGAGAAGAAATAGCTACAGGATATCCAGAAGAGGAACTAATAAAGAGCTTACCAGCCAGACTCTAGCTTTGAACAGCCCAGAGCAACAACCAGAAGGCCAAGGGGACTGGAGTTAGTGACCAGAGAATGTTTAGTGCGGTGACGGAGAGTGAGAAAGGAAGGTAGGTGAGATTAGATCCTGCAAGCAGTGCTTAGGGGTTACACTTTTACTGCAGTGATAATGAAAAAAGTTTTTAATCTGGTGAGTGACCTTTAGCAACTTAAAATTTACTCAACAAATGCATCTCTCACATTATAGAATAGGGGCATTTCATCCAACTTGAAATAGAGGCTTTCAGAAAGTCAATATATGTTTTCTTTTTTCTTTTCTTTCTTTCTTTCTTTCTTTCTTTCTTTCTTTCTTTCTTTCTTTCTTTCTTTCTTTCTTTCTTTCTTTCTTTCTTTCTTTCTTTCTTTCATAAAAATAGACATTTCCCTAAAAAGAATTATTATGGTGACAAAGTCTCTTTAGGGTAGGGCATTCAAATATAGGCTTGACTTCATTGCACTTCCTTTTTTTTAATCAATATTCAAAACTTCGAAATAATATGATTTCTCACTTTTAGTCTTTCTCATATTAACCAAACTAAATATTTCGTAGATATTTGATAACTCTAAATTCACAATACAAAAGCATTATTTTCTATTTAATTTTAAAATATCTAACATTATTTAGTTGTAAATACCTACTTCTGGAAAGTGTCCACTCAACAGGTACGCATAAAATTTCACTCCAGAATAATGAGGTAAGTGTTTTATTTGAAATTATCTTGAAAATATCATTTTCAAAGTTATACATATAATACATATTCAAAATTAAGAATACATAGCTTTGCTTTATGACACCAGAAAAATACATGGGGCAAAATTTCATTGTGTTATAAATAAAATATCTTTTGCTTAATTCAGAATTGCATTAGCTGGTTGCATTTGCAATTAGAGTAGTGCATAAAATATTTATATATTTTTGCCCTGTTGATATTCAAAAATAAATAAATACATGGATTACAATATGTTGTGGGGAAACAAAGTATGATCACCTGTTGGGAAATAATCTAGAACTAGAGATAAATTTTTGATCAATGTAAATGTTTTTGGAATCCAGTATATTTATGTTCAATTCAATTGCTTCCCTGAAAAGAGATCAGCCTTTACTGTTACAATTTCCTTACAGGAAGATAAGTTACTATCTGAACCAAAAATTAATTTGCACCTCAAGAAATATAGTAAAGAGAGAGTTACCAATCTGCCAGGTAAGAAATTGCTTAAAAATAGAATAAAAGTGTTAGGTTTCTTTAAAATTGAATTTTCACCTTGCTTCAGTGGGGGTTCAGGATAGGTAATGAGTTAACTGTATTACATGATTGATGGTGTCTCCACGTTTTTTCTGTACTTTCCCAGGGAATTTGGTTTCTTATTTTTGTACACATATAGATGGACTCCTGTAGGTGAAGTCAAATGCAGCACAGAAAATAGCTATTCAAGGAAAGAAAAGATAATGTAATCACTTTATCTGCTCTGTATTAGACTGTTTCTCACCCAATTGCCAATAAGTGAAGCAATTAGAGAACCATCTTCAGGTACCACTTTACAGATGCTATCAAAAGGTCAAAATTTGTTGAATTTGTTGCTGTTATAATCTGCTCCTGAGTTTGAACTGGCATGTTGGATCCAAAAAGTTCTATTGTTCTTTTTCCATAATTATTGCTATTCCTTGAGTTTTTGAGGTAAGCCTAATTATGTGCTGGATTGAAGTAAAAAACAATGCTTGTGTAACACAGTAGTTTGCATGCAGATCAGCAGTGGCGCAGCACTGAATATACCTGCCTGCTCCAAAAACAGAGTATTAATTATGGTGGCAGTGGGTTCATTAGGGTGCTAAGCAAAGTAAGCAATGAAATCACTGGATAAGGGATTAGAAAATCATTAAAGTGATTGGACACATAAACCTAGTTAGCCTACGAACCAGCCCATATTCCTGCCCCTGAGTACTACATGTACCTGTAGTTATTCCTTTCTCTTTCCTGTTAAACTCTTAAATTATGATTGGTTTGGAAAATCTAAGGGTGTAATCTCTCATTTATCTAACATACGTTGTCAGCAACTAAGTGCTCTGGGCACTGATCATGACACCAGAGAAATAGTAGTAACATTTACACACACACACACACACACACACACACACACACCACACACAGAGTTCAGAGTCCTGTACAACAGAACCGTTAAAAAACGGGACTTATATGATACTGCAAACTTTGTATTATGACACATTAAGACTTTGAAAGGAAAAAAAGAAGGAATGAAGGAAGGAAGGAAGAAAAGAACAATGACACCTATCATCATAATTGCTTGATAAAGAAAACAAACATTTTAATAATAAAAAAAATTGAGAAAGAATTTAGTTGAGAATAAATAATAGTGCAACAAAGAAAGACAGAAAATAGTGACAGAAAACATTCAAGAAAGTGGTTTGGAATCACACTGGACACACAATGACACAGTCGACAGAGGTGAGAGATTTTCAGGAAGTGTGAAAGAGTGAGAAGCTCTGGTTTGAAGTTTGAATATGAGTTAATAAAAAAGAAGATGGTAACATGTATTTTCCAGGCAGGGTCTAGAAAATCAATTTGCACACAAAGAAGCAAAAGCAGGCACAATGCACTTGGGGAAATGTAAATAGCTCTGGATAAATGGGATACAGCTTGCACGTTTGGGACAATTGAGAAAAAGACAGAGTAAATTTTTAAATCACCGATCCTGGAAACTTGTAGTACTGAAGGCTTTGCATACTATAGATTATGTGGAGTACAAAGTGTGATCACCTGTTGGGAAATAATCACAAACTAGAGATAAATTTTTGAACAATGTAAACATTTTTGGAATCCGGTATATTTATGCTCAACTAGTCAGTAAATCTTTTAATTTAATTTTTCAAAAAGTTACTTAAAATCTTTCACAACAGCCTGATGGATAGAAAGCTTTTCGTGAAAACAATATTATACCAGAGGTTATGAGATTAAGTAGACAAAGATATTAAAAAACATAAAGGAGACTTATTAATCTGATGAACTCTCCCAGGATACAGAATTTAACAAACTGGCAAGAAACACAAGAACTTAGGTAAACACAGTATAGGATAAGTGCTAGAGGCAGAAAAAATGAAGGCCCCATCCAAGATCTAGAAATACAAGAATTGTCATGGCACATGGTGAAAGATGTGGTTAAAGGCTGAGAGATGTCTCAAAAAAAAAAAAAAAAGACTGAGAGAAGTGAATATGATGTGTAATGCCAAATAACACATTGTCCAACAAAGACATCAGGAATATGCTGGAGAAGCCATTGTTCTGCTCTGTCACCAGGGCTGATGATAGGAGGTGCTGTTATGGTTGTTAACAATTGGGATGATTGTCTCCTCCAGTAGTAGAGGCTGATATGATGGGCAACATCCAGTGAACACAATTACCTATGAGTGGAAAGATCTGCCGATGTGCCCGGAGGCAACTGTAGACTGCAATGGAGATAAAAATAGAATATCATATTTTGGGGGGTTAATATAGATGGGCAGCCAAAAGGCCTCTTCAATATGTAAGATTAAAAAAAATTGAACATGAGGAGAGCAATTATCCCAATACAAAATTGCCATTCCCATCCCAGTTTTCAGAGCTGTTCCAATTTTCAAACAAGGACCTATTGATTGAAAAAAAAGACTGAGTCCAGAATGAAGGAAATGACGAACCACATCAGTTGTATGTGATAAAGATTCTCCAGACATTCCTCAAAGTGATCTCTGGACATTTTCTTAGGTAGCTGTGCACTGGGAAAACACAAATATTCAAGCACGTTGAAAACTCTTGGACACAGGATTAGAGTTGACAACAATAGCCAGAGACTCATTGTGTCTTCATCATCATCATGCTCCTTCCCTAAATGCGGGGGGCATATGTAGGAAAATAGTAAATGGAGTTACATGTTTTGGCTCTGTGTTCCCACCTCAAATCTTATGTTGAATTGTAATTCCCACACATTGCAGAGGAGACCTGATGGGAGGTGATTGGATCATGGAGAGGAATTTCTCCCTCACTTTTCTCATGATAGTGAGTGAATTCTCATGATATCAGATGATTTAAAAGTGTGGCACATACCCCCGCCTTGCTCTCCCTCTCTTGCCACCATGTAAGGCATACCTTGCTTTCCCTTCTTCTTCCACTATGATTGTAAGTTTCCTGAGGTCTTTCCAGCCACGTGAGACTATGAGTCAACTAAACCTCTTTTCTTTATAAATTACCCAGTCTTACATGGTTCTTTATAGCAATGTGAAAACTGACTAATACAGGAGTCCAGGGCCATGCTAACCTGGTGATGGGTCTACTATCTACTCCCTGATCCCCCACTGGAATGGACATACTAGATAGTTGACATAGTTCCTAGGCTGTGTGTAATATCCTTGTCCTGTGAAGTAAAAGCTTCTATGATAAGAAAAAATAAGTTAAAACCTCTGAAATCTCACCCCTCTGTGTAATAAATCGAAAACACTATCATATTCCAGGAAGAATTTTTTGAAAGTATGTATAATTCAAATTTAAAAGGTGCATAACTAAAGATACAGTCCTATTTTAATTTAATTCACCAAACAGAACTCTGAAAGGACCAGACAGATCATAAAAGACTTGAGTGGACTATTGTCAACATAACCAAATAATAGCCCTAATTGTAGCCATTATATCAAATGCTTCATCTTTTCTGTAGCAGGTAAACAAAATTTCAGGTGCATGGTATACAGCCATTTATTCGGTGAATGTGTCCTTTTTAACTTCTATAAGAAAACAAAATTAGATACATTTAACATTTGTATAGAAATGACAATAATATACCCTTAAAGTTTTGCCCCAGACTAGGTTAACTTTGCCACTCTATCAATATAAACTCATGAGCTCTAGACCATCTGTACATTCCACCGAGAATCACTCTGGTCTTTTATCTTGATTATCTCAAACCAATCAAACCAGGCAAGCAAGAAGTGACTAGCACTTTGTAGCCTTAGTGAAACACAGGCATTTCCTGACAGTAAGATATAAACTTTATTATAAACCCCACAAAAACTCAGTCTCACTACAGCATTATAATTTTAGGAATTAAGTTGTGTAAGCCATAGCACCATTTTATTTTCTAATTTATATTACATATAAAATAATATTTACATTATATGAATACATATACAGAATATAAATTATGTTATATTAATATTATATATAAATATACTATAATATATGAGTATATATTATAAATGTATTATATATTATATATCATCTATATATTAAAATATATACTTTATATTTATTATATGTATCTTATATATGTTATATATCATACATAATATATTTATAAAATATATGATGCATATGCTTAATATAGATTATGTAATATATAAGTATATGCATAGTATAAATTATATCATATATAATTTATATTGACAGCACTTCCCTTCCTAATTTATATATAATGTATATATATATATATATATATATATATACACACACACACACACACACACACACACACACACACACACATTATATATATATTCTATACTGCCAGTCCTGCAGTAAGCCCAATCTGGTATAAACTCCTTGCTCCTATTGAGATGTAGCATAACTTCCAGGATCTCTTTCTTTCTACCATTGGTAACTATTAGTGGTAGAAATCAAGAGACCAGTGGTAGACAGAAAGAGATCCTAGAAGTTATGCCATGTCTCAGTTGGAGAATTACAATGTAAACCCCTAATTTTGTGGAGCAAACTAATGCAATCTGACACAGAGATTTATTAATATTTTGAAAAACAACTCCTAGTGTGTTACTGGGACGGGCTAGCAATGGAGCCTCTGATCATGAGACACAGCCCCAAAGCCAGATGCCCAGTATTAACCACGTTCTGTCTGGCCCACCCAGTCATAAGTTTGTTGGATCAGTCACAATCTAATGCAAGAGGAAATGACATATCCATGGCTGATCATATACACACTGCAAGAACAGAGCCCAGGGCAATATGCCACACATCACTCTTGAGTCAGTGGCTCTTCTCATCAGCCTTCCTAGAAAGCTAAGGGATCTCTAGGATCAGCTGATCGAGGAGAAAAAAAATTGCAACTAATACATGAGCATGCCAATTTGTACTGTGGGTGAAAGTAGAAAAAGGATGTTAGCTGTGTAAGAGATTCACTCAGAGGTAACTTCTAAAGGCAGAGTTGAAGGGACATTTTTCCAATGTACAGAGATCAAGGTACTATATCTTGTGCCCTTTGTGTAGAAATAGAAATGATTTTAGTTTAATCTTTGTATGAACTCATAGACAATGGAAAATGTATTGACCCGAGGACCTGGAATAAGAATAATTGGAAAACTGGGTATGAGTAGGTTTCAGCTAGAGGTAGTTAGCTTGATATATGGTAATAAACAGGAAGATCTTTCCATTTAATGTTAATGCTTGGTAGATGCATTGAACAACCAGATAGATAAAAATAACTTGGCCACTTGTCAGCACCCCACTTCTGTCATTGGCTGTCCCAGTTGTGAGACAATGGGCATATGAACGCAGTAGACATGGTGGCAGCGATGATGGGAATTCTTGATGCCCACTTACGAAGTCTGCTCTAGCTGTTGTCATCACTGATTCTCTAACTTACCATCAATTGAGGTAAAAACTAAATTATCGATATTGGACACTTAGTGATAACAGCAGTTAAATTATACTTGGTAAATGGGAACCCACATAGCATTAATTGTAAGACAAAGGATCCATTCTACAATAGAGGAAAGATGGATATACATCCAAGAAAATGGGATTCACCAGGAATACCACAAACTGCATCCCCAGAAGCTACCACACTTATGGGGTCAGAACATCTTAAGTGACAGCTTGGAAGAAATACTTTGCATGATTGAAGCGTCATCCTGAAAGATACAGTATATACTTTAAATTGTATAATTTTATATGGCATTGTGTCAAAATGTAGACTACATGGAACTGGGAAACACTGATAGAAGTGGGAGAAGCCTAGCTCACCATCACTTGCTATATAGCATGCTTGGAGATTCTGTGTTTTCTGTCATTCTGACATTGTGCTTTATGAGCAGAGATACCTATTTTCTTTTAGAGAACGCTTCCACTAGGAAACACAGTAAAACACTTATTGAAATAAAAACTAATAATCCTTCCTGAGAGGTTCAGAATCTTGATGGCAAGGGATCACAAAGCAAGAAGAGCAGTCACTGTATTGGCCGGGGTAATTGACCTTGCTATTTAGGAGAAAATATGGATTTCTTTTAACATCCATACGCTTAAATATGGATGCATATGTTTGGTATAAAGCAATTCATTTGTGTACCACTTGGTTACCAACTCCTTGTTCAATTTTAATAATAAATAAACATCCCCTTTGATCTAAGAAACACCTGTAGCCAAGGACTCAGAACTCTCAAGGACGGGAATCTGGGTCACATCTCTGGGTAAGCAACCAAGAAAAAGCAAAAGTGGTAGCTGTGGTTGGAGGAAAATTAGACTTGATAGCAGAGGAAATGAGGTGATGAATATCAGCTGTGTCCCCTAGACTGTGCAGCAGTAAGAGCATTACTTTTTCCCATGAACATTTTAAATTTCCTCCCAGAAGAAAAGCTCATCAGATTTAGAGGGGCTGCTCTCGGGATTTACACAAAAATAGTAGAATAGGCAGCACTAGAAATGGCCATGAGAACGCTGAGGAGTGCTGCCCAGATTTCATTTGGGGAAAAAAAACTTATTACCCCACCTACTGGCAGTGCTGTAGACAGACAACTCTCAGCTCCTTCAGGGATTAACTGGGCTGAGTAGTTTCTATTTAAGGTCACGCAAATTGGTGTAGGTTAAAAGCCAAACCCTCCCACCAGAAGTTATAATATTTCCAAAGTGTTATCCCTTCCTCAAATTTCCCCACACTGTTGGCTGAAACTTCCTTTAAGACTCCTTTAAGGAAACCTCACTCTGCCAAAATCTGCTTCCTTCTCTTCCCTTTTATGCCAAATTTCAAATGACAGTTTGGTTTCGAGCTACATTAGTACAAGAAGGTAAAATAAGGCAAAATATGAGGGTATAGCATGCAATGGCCTTTATTATATAAGGCGTTTAAAAAAAGATATATGCCCGTTTTGGTGACCGTAAAAATTAATTTAAGCATAAAGTATTAGATCTATAAGCTCTAAAAGTATTAGATCAAGACCAGGACTTTTTTTAATATCATTGTCATCTTAGGGCAAAAAGGGATAGTAATATACGAAATCTAAAAGCCATAAAAGGTTGATGAAATTAACTGCATATAATGGAAAAGAAAGTAAAATATTCATATACAAATGGCTCTGTTGGCCAGGAGCGGTGGTGCACCCCTGTAATCCCAGCACTTTGGGAGGCCGAGATGGGTGGATCATGTGAGGTCAGCAGTTCTTGAAAATAGATTCCTGGTAAACAATTGAATGTACAGATTTGAGCTCAAGAGAGTAGTAAGCCTTGAGGGGAAGTACAGTACTGTGGTCAAAATAATGAATTTGGTTCCTGGGACCATAGATCGGCACCAATAATCCACAGTGCAAGTGACTTAGCTCCTCTGTGGCTCAGAATCTTTATGCCCAATGAGGAAATATTAATGCTTACCTCAAATTATTATGACAATTAGCTGGTTTCACCAGCTGCAATATTCCTTTAAGCCAATGCCTAATTCATAACATCGCCTTAATTCTATTAAGGCTGAGAGAAGTAAAGAAGTTCAGAAGAAACAATATATACTTTCATTCATATATAAAAATGTTTATATATCTATATACACATACATGCATGCATATAGAATAGAGAGAGCTCTATCTATATATATTTATAAATATGTACATTTAATGAGAGATTCAAATTTATTTTATTAAAATATATATTTTGTATAATTTTATTTCTATTTTTACATAATATATATTTATTTCATATCTCTCTTATATACAGACAGAGATTTAATAAAATGAGAGATAAAATGAAATATTTTATGGTGCTTTGCTTTATTATGCTTTAATTGTATATTTTACAAATTGAAGATTTGTAGCTATTCTATGTCAAACAAGTCTATTGGTGCCAGTTTTCCAAAAGTATGTGTTAATTTCATGTCTTTGAATCACATTTGGATAATTCTTACAATATTTTAATTTTTTATTATTATGTATGTTATAGTGATCTATAATCAGTGATCTTTGAGGTTACTTTTATAATTGTTCTGGGGCAACAAACAGCACCCATATAAGACTGTAAACTTAATGGATAAATGTTGTATGTGTTCTGACTGCTCCAGTAAGCAGCCATTTCCCCATCTCTCTACCTCTTCTTGGGATTCTTATTCCCTGAGACACAAGAACATTGAAATTAGGCCAATTAATAAATCTGCAATGACCTCTAAGTGTTCCAGTGAAAGAGTCTCACACTTCTCACTTTAAAACAAAAGCTAGAAATTCTTAAGCTTAGTGAGAAAGTCATGTCAAAAGCCCAGATAGGCCAAAAGCTAGGCCTCTTGTGTTAGTTATCTAACTTGCACATAAAAAGGAAAAGTTCTTGAAGATAATGAAAATGGCTATTCCATTGAACACATGAATGATAAGAAAACAAAAGTCTTAGTACTGAGAATAAAGAAAGTTTTAGTGGTCTAGATAGATCAGATGAGCTACAACATTTCGTTAAGCCAAAGCCTAATCCGTAGCATAGACCCAAGTCTCCTCACTTCTATTAAGGCAGAGAGAAGAGAGGAAGCAAAGAAGAAAAGTTTCAAAGAGTAATAGAGGTTGGTTCATAAGGGTTAGGGAAAGAAGCCTCCTCCATAACATAAATGTTGAACCAGCAGGTGCTGATGCAGAAGCTGCAGTGAGTTATCCAGAAGATCTAGCCAAGGTAAGTGGTGATGGTGGCTACATTAGACAAAAGATTTTCAGTGTAAACACAACAATCTTGGCTGTGCATGGTGTCTCATGCCTGTAGTCCTAGCACTTTGGGAGGCCGAGGCAGGTGGATCACCTGAGGTCAGGAATTCAAGATAAGCCTGGCCAACATGGAAAAAAACCCATCTCTACTAAAAATACAAAAATTAGCCAGGCATGGTGGTGCAAGCCTATAATCTCAGCTGCTCAGGAGACTGAGGCAGAAGAATCCCTTGAATCCAGGGGGGGAAGTTTGCAGTGAGCTGAGATTGTGCCATTCCACTCCAGCCTGAGCGACAGAATGAGACTCCATCTCAAAACAATAACAGTCTTATAGTGGAAGATGCCATCTAGGACTTCATAGCAAGAGAGAAGTTAATGACTGACTTTAAATCTTCACAGGACAAGCCAACTCTCTTGTTAGGAGCTAATGCAGTTGGTGACTTAAGTTGAAGACAATACTCAATTACCATTCTGAAAATTGTAGAGCCCTTAGAAATGATGTTAAATCTACTATTTCTGTGCTCTATAAATGGAACAACAAAGTCTGGATGATAACACATCTATTTATGGCATGGCCCAATACATATTTTAAGCCTATTCTTGAGACCTTCTGCTCAGAAAAAAAATATTTCTTTCAAATGTTATTGTTCATTGACAATGCACCTGGTTACCCAGGAGCTCTGATGGGACTGAGTTTCATGTTTTTTTTTCAAGGCTAGTAATATAACATCCATTCTCCAGCTAATGGAACAAGGAATAATTTTGACTTTTAAGTCTTATTAATTAAGAAACACATTCGGTAAGGCTACAGCCACTATAGTGATTCCTCTAATGAATCTGGCTAAAATAAATTGATAGCCTTCTGAAAAAAATTCACCATTCTAGATGTCCTTAACACCACTTGTGATGCATAGGTGGAGATCAAAATATCAACATGAACAAGGGAAGCTGATTCCAACCATCATAAATGGCTTTGAGAGGCTCAAGAATTCAGTGGAGGATGTGATGAAAATGGCAAAATAACTACAATTAGAAGTGGAGCTTGAATATGTGACTGAATTACTGAAATCTCATGGGTAAAGTGTTGCTACCTATGGATAAGGAATTAGTGTTTCTTGAGACGGAATCTATTTCTAGTGAAGTTGCTGTGAACGTTTGTTGAAATGACAACAAAGGATTTAGAATAGTACACAAAATTAGTTGATAAAGCAGCAGCAGCTTTTGAGAGGATTTGCTCTAGATTTGAAAAAAGGCCTACTGTAGGTAAGATGCTTTAAAAAAAACTTCACATACTACAGAGAAATCTTTTGCAAAAGAATGCCACTAGCTCATAATTGTCTTATTTTAAAAAATTGCCACAGCCATCTCAAACTTCAGCAACCACCACCCTGACCAGTTAGCAGCCATCAACATCAAGGAAAGATTTCCCCAGCAAAATATTTTTACGACTCTCTGAAGGCTGAGATGATTGTTAGCGTTTTTTGGTCATAAAGTAGTTTTTAAATAAGGCATGCACATTTATAGACATAATGATACCATACATTTATAGACTATAGTATCATGTAAGCATAAATTTTATATGCAGTGGGAAACCAAAATTTTCATATGACTTGCTTTATTGCAATATTCACTTTATTTTGGCTTTTTGGAACCAAACCTACATACTCTCTGAGGGAATAAGGGATTTAGTCTTTGTATAAAATATCTTTATTTTGGCTTCTTCATTTAGTTAATGACAATTCAGCAAAATAGATATTTTAGGTTCGGAGGTCTTTGATGATAACACTGTTTTATTAAAGTTTCACTCATCTCATTGTTACAGGAAGTTGGTGTGGGAATATTACAGAATCTATAATTATTTTCCCTCTTAGTCAACCAGACTTATATTTACTGAAACAATCTAGATAATCTATTTTATTCTCAATTATAACATTCAATTATATTCCAGATAACATGATCATTACTAGGATGGACTGCTAGTACACAGAGACAGATGAACGTATAAGCAAAAGCATAACTTATTGTGACTATAACATAAGATAGAGTTTGGAAAGTAAAGAAAATGCCAGAAAAACCAAAGTGAAACTGTAGCAGTTGTCAGTGTCCTACTCATTTGCCTTCATCCTTTGCATGATGCTATACATATGTCAGACATCAACTGCTTGAGAAACTTTTCTGGAACCCAATCTGACTTTGCCACCTAGAGATCAGCTTGAAGTTCCCAGGATTTGATGTCATTTAGGAGCAAGCATTAAACAGTGCCTCTCAAGACTTCCTTGTGTATATGAACCCCAGCTCCTTCCACCTCCCTCAAATGTTGGGCAGAATAACTACAATGTATAAGTTTCATGTTACCAACACCACTTTCCACTTACAGGAATAAGTTGATAAAAGAACTCTGGATGGTCTGTGTTTACTCATTTCCATTCGCTTTCTGCCTTTTTCACTCTCCTACTGGTGTTTCCTGAGATCATCTACAAAATAAGTTATATTAAAAAATAAATAATTGAATCTTTATCTCAAGATAGGCTTCCAAGGGGACATAAATTAAGGCAGAATCCAATAAAGGGATGGTTAACTCTAACTGGAGCTAGAACATGCTGAAAATTAAGGAATTCGGTGTCTCAAAGCAAAGTCACAGTTCCTGCTGAGTGTCTTCCTGTTCATATCTCAGTGGTCACTTAGGAAGAAATCACTGTAGGGAATGTGGGTCACCAGTAAATGACATTTGAAAGGCAGATTGGTGTCACTAGATAGAATAATAAGATGGAAAGGAAAAAGTGTACCAATGAGTCCAGCAGTCGTAATCCTTCAACAAAATCTCAGGTAATAGTATAGCAATATAAGATAATAATAAATAAATTTCAGCCAACTGACAAATAGGAAATCCAATTTGATTTCTCTGATTAGCACTATGACAGTGAGAGATTTAAATCAAAGGATGAATTATAAACAATAACACTTTAACATGAATCAAATTGACTGTTTTTTTCCCTTCTGTTCTTCTCTAGGCATATTTAAGCACTGCCTAAATTATTTTAGCCAGACATCTTCGAGGAAATTTAAAATTATACGAGCAACTGAATACTATTTTAAATCAAATTCAAACCCTTCATGATAGGTTTCTTGGGAAATGTATTTTAGCGATACTCTAATTTGAACAAAGCTACCTAAGAGTCATCTCCTTAGAAGATTCATATTGTAATTCATTTTTAAATTTCATCATGGTATTAACACTTTATCCTGCTATGCATATCGTGTATTGAAATTGCACAAAAATTCTAGCTTGGTACAGGAGAAGAAAAATGAACACTTGTAATGAAGTACGTAAAACAAGAGAAGTTAGACATGGAGAACTAGACATAGTTGTAGACCATTGCTACTATACCCTCCCAAGGTCACAGGACCAAGGTGAAGGCAAACTATGGAACTTCAAATGCCTAATAAAGTATGTGTCACATAAACAGTTATTAAAAAGCAACTTTCTGGTAGAATTTAAGAGATAAGGAAGCTCAGAATACAATTTATGTAAAGTACAACAATATTTGCACTTAGAGCTTCTATTAGAAAGGCATTTCAGACACTGATTTAGAGTATAATGGGCTTGTCTAAGGCAAACTATATGTAATTTATTGCATACATAGAATATTTTTCTATGTGGATAATTTCTGTAAAGTGTTATATTCTCCCAATTGCTATTTTTCCATGTGGAGAATATCTTTATCTCCAAGAAGCTGAAGGAACTTCTTTGTTGCCAGAAAAATGTAGGAGTAAGAATGTTTTACAAGGATTAATACTAGGATTAATATTCTTTCCATCTGGCATTTTACTGTTTGAACCATATTATAAATAATACTTTTAACAACAAATAAAGGTTTAAGGGGTCTTTAGTTTAAGTGTAGTATTTTAAAGACAAAAATATATTAAAAAGAAGCCAAATGAATGTCTCTGAGGACCTAATTAAAATTTAAGAATTTATAATAGTGTTTCTAAGAGCTACATAAGATAAATATAGTAATTAACTATAACAACACTATATGCTCATTTTATTTGCCTTAATATAAATACTGTGGAAATAAACTTTCCACAAAATAAAAACTGATAGAATACCAAAGACATTGTAAACATTCTCTTTATCTCACTATTTCTCTGTCTCTGTGCATGTGCGTGCGTGTGTGTGTGTGTGTGCGTGTGTGTGTATACAAACATATCCCTGGTACACAGAAAGAATACAAAGACATAGAGGCTTAACATCAAACAATAGTGATAAATAGCATCATATCAAGTTGAAGAAACATGCCGAGCAGAGCAGAAGGTTTGGACTTATGTCAACAGACAACAGATTACAGGAACACATTAGAGTTAACTACAGACTTCAAAAAGAGGTTGCCCACAGATAACAGCAAAGTATCTTGACTACAAATGTCTTCAAAAATATGAAATGGAATAGTTTTACATGCAGCTTTGATTGCTTGAAAGTATGTGTTTAAAACAAAGCTTTTGCAAGCTCTAATAGCTGTCCAATTACTAGCTTGAACAAATCAGAAATGCATGGGAAGGCTACAAGATTACAGTCATTTAGACACAGGAAATGAACAGATAATGGAAACAGCTATGTTTCTACCTCTACTTCTATAATTTAGAGGGGTCTGTTTCATTAAGATGTCTTACTCATAAAATCACACTAATACTGACTTAGAAGCTGGGTTATTAGATTTCTTCTCAAATTAGGCAACTTGGGAAAATCAAAATTTTAATTAATTTTTCTGTTTTCATAAGCAAGGAGTCAGGAAAACCTTCTTCAAATATCAGTCATTTGTCCCGGTTGAAGGAAGAATAATTGTACATAGGGAGGCTGGGATATTTCAAAAGTTGTGCAAGTGATGCTATGAGAATCTCTTTCCAGATGCAAAACTATCCTCATAGACATAGGCATTCAAAGCCCTGAGCAAGCTCTTACCGAGAGGTGAAAGACTGAAAGCATAGTAACGTACTGATGGCAGTGAAGTGCTCCGGGAACAAGTTTATCTTTTGAACATGCCAATTGATATAACAATATGGAGAAATAAGTGAATTCTGATTTTATTTCCTGTCTTTCATTTTTTGCTCATCCTGCTTTATCTACACATTACTTCCTGATCTTACTTAAGCCCTGCATGTGTGTCTCCACCGAGGCCCTTGCAGGGCCTTTTTTCTGGAGGTGTTCTTCCCCAGGTGTCCACAGGGCTTACTCCCTCCATTCAGGTTTCTGAATAGCTGTTGCTTTCTGAAAAGCCCTGACATGAACACTTTATTTAAAATGGTGCCCCTGTTATTTTAAAAAACTTATTTCACAGCTCCCATTCCTTTTATCTTGTTTAGTTTGAAAATTGTCTGTTTCATTTCTCCTGAATGTGTCTCCATTAGGGCAAATCTTTACTGGTTTTATTCAGTGCCTTATCCCAGTATTGTAGAAATGCCTGGCATATTAAAAAAGAATGTTATTGCTTTTGTTGTTCAATGAAAAATGCAATATGTGCAAGCACTTGATTCCATTCACTGGAAAAATATTTAGTGTGTTTTTATTATGTGTTAGACCCCATGCTAGACCCAACTGTTACCAAATCTCTACATGAAACATATTTGTGTTCAATGATAGATTCTAATCACCACTCCTGTGTGTCAGCAAATCATATTTTGAATATTTAATTTATTTATTCACATATACTGGCAAAAGCATTTTGGAAATTCCAAAAAATAAATAGTAATAAAAATTTTAAATGACAATACCTTTATTCTATTTGGACACTGTAGGAAAAATCTGTGAGATACAGAGAACAAGTTTCAGTCAGTTATGGCATCATCAGAAGAACTAGAGCTACTGTTCTGTGTTCTCCTCTCCCGCTCCCAAGCATGGAATTCCTTAATTTCATCATCTGAGTCCATATTAGAATGTAGATTGAAATGACAGATAGAAAAAAAGTAGCAAGATTACATATGTAAATTATATCTAACTAATAATGACATTAATAGGAATTAGCCACTCAAATACAAAGATAGATATAGAAAGAAAAATTGAATAAAATTAAATTACCAGCCTTTGTGCTAACTATATATATATATATATATATATAAAACATATAATGTTATATATATATAACATATATAGTTTTATATATATATATATAGTTAGCACAAAGGCTGGTATATATATATATACTATATATATATATATATATATATACGGTATATATATATAGTATATATATATAAGTTATATATATTTATATATATGGTATATATAGTATATATATATAAGTTATATATATTTATATATATATGGTATATATATACGGTATATATATATATACACACCATATATAGTTATATATTTATATATATATAACTATATATAGTATATATATATAAGTTATATATATTTATATATATATGGTATATATATACGGTATATATATATATACACCATATATAGTTATATATTTATATATATATAACTATATATAGTTATATATTTATATATATATAGTTAGCACAAGGCTATATCTATGTTATATATAAGTGTATGTATATACATATATGTGTGTATATATATATATACACACACACACACACACTTGAGTTATATATAGTTAGCACAAGACTATAATATTTTTATATATAAGTATGTGCGTGTGTAAATATATATATATATACGCTTGAGATTCAAAGGCACAAACAGGTTAAATGTGCAAAGATGGAAAATAATGTACCATATAAACAGAAATCAAAGAAAGCTGGAGTGGTTATATTATATTTTAAAGAAAGTATTTAGGACAAAGATCTGTTAATAGAGACAAGAACTGACATATATGCACATAAAAATAGTGTGCTAATGCCCAGAAAAGATTGCTGAAATTGAAGGGAGAAATAAACAATTGAAAGGGACATAACTGACATACACAGACCCTCCAATGAACAGCAGAATACACATTCTTCTCAAGTGCATATGAAGCATTCTTCATGACAGACCATATGCTAGCCCATAAAACTAGCCTCAATAAATTTAAAAAGATAAAATCATACCAAGTATGTTATGTGATCACAATATCTGATCACAAATTCACAAATATGTGGAAATTAAGTACCACATTGCTAAATATTCAACAAGTCAAGGAATAAAAGAAAAACAAAATTATAAAATATTTTGAGATAAACAAAAACAGAAAACACAATATACCACAACATTTGGGATGTAGCTAACACTACGCTTAGAGAAAAATGTATTGCTATTTGCACATATATATATATGAACAAACATCTTGAATCAAGAACCTAACTTTTCAACTTAAGAAACTAGAAAATAAAGAGAAAACTAAGTTCAAAGCAAGAAGGCAGAAAACCAGAGCAGAAAAATATGAAGCAAAGAATAATAAATAATAAAATCATGAAACAAAAAATTATTTCTTTGGGAAAATTAAAAAACAAAATTTTATCTAGACTTACAAAGAAAAAATAATTCAAATGGTTAAAATTAGCAATAAAAGAGGGATCATTGCAACAATCTTACAGAAATAAAAAGGACTATAAGGTAAAACTATGAGAAACTATATACTAATTATACAGCCTATATGAAATTCCTAGAAAGACACAAACTACTGACACTGACATCAAAGTAATACAAAATTTTAATAAACTTTTAACAAGTAAAGTATTTAATTAATAATCCAAAAAGAACCCCCCCAAAAATGCATAATTGTAGACTTAAAAGTCCTTCAAAAATAAAATCTGCTTAACTAATTAAAATGGTGAAAGAAAAACCCACACAGAGAAAAATCCAGGACCAGATAGCTTCCTTGGTGGAGACTCTTGAATCTTTAAAGAAGAGATGATCTTTCCCTTGTAAAGTATTCCAAAAAGTCAGAATTTGAAAATATTTCCCAACTCATTCTATGAGACCATTATTACCCTGATACCAAAATTAGACAAGCAACAATTGGATAAATTAGTCAAATAATATCAAAATTAGACAAATAATAATACCAAAAATAGATTAAAAAGAAAAGCCTGCAAATCACTATTGCACATATAATGTGAATATACACATTAAAATCTTCAACAAAATACTAAGGCAATATATAAAAGAGATTATATACCATGACTAAGTAGTCTTCATCCTAGGAAAGCAAGATAGGTTTAATTAGAAAAACCAGCAAACTATTATGCTGCATTTATATAACAAGAAGCAAATATCCCACAAAAACCTCACGACATATATATAAAGCATCTGCAAAATCTGAGCTTTTTATGATAAAACACTCAACAAACTGAGCATAGAAGGGAACTTCCTCGACTCAGTAAAATGTATCTATGAAAAACCCGCAATCAGTATCAAATTTAATGATTTGAGAATGAAAACTTTTATTCTAAGATCAAGAGCAAGACAAGGGTAACTACTCTCATCATTCATATCCTAAATCATAGAGGAAGTTGTAGTCAGGGCACTTAGGCAGAAAAGAAAAAAGAAGTAACCACCTTCTGATAGGAAATAAAGTATAGATCTGTACCTATTGGTTTATGTATTGCAGATGATATTATCTTGTATAAAGGAAACCCTAAGAGATTTTCAAAACAAAACATAAAACAACTTGAACTAATAAATGACTTCAGTAAGGTTGCAGATACATCAATATGGAAAGATCAATTGTCTTTTGTACACAAGCAATGACATATCCAAAAATAAAATTACTAATACAATTTTATACATTATAGATTCAAAAATCAAAACATTTAGGAATAAATCTTTTAAAAAATACAAGGCTTGCACCCTGAAAAAAAACAAAACATTGCTAAAATAAATTGACGAAGACCCAAGTAAATGGAAAGACATTCTATATTCATGGATTGGATAACTTAATATTCCTGAATCAGTAATACCTCCTAAAGTGTTTAACAGACTTTATTTAATCCCTATTAAAATCCATGCTGCTTCTTTTGCAGAAATTTACAAATTGATCTTAAAATTCATATGGAGATGCAAAAGACCCAGATTAACCAAAGAAAGCCTCTTCAGTTGTGGAGGAAATGGACAACAGAGACAGGAACCTAGCAAATATTAGAATCAGGGAGTAATCAAATAAGTTCCCCACTCCTAAGGCAGGATATCCTTGCAATGTCTACCCAGACATTTCAGACAGTTGTGAATATGACTACTGTATCTTTTTGTTCCATTTCTCTCACATTTCATCCCGCTTTCATTCCAAGTGGGAATATTGGCTACTATTAATACTGTCCTAGGAACTACACATCTACATTCTATATGTATATATTTGTATGATACTTGAAATACAAGTGCCCTAGCTATGTCTGGTCATAATGGAAGGAAATTTTTGCAAATCCTGAATATAAAGATAGATGAAATTACTTCCTGCACTGAACTTTGGTATATTTTTCTTTGAAAAAAGTCAGCATATTCTCTGCATGAGAAAGAATGAAATCAATACTTGACAATTAGAAGGGAATATCCTGGCAGAATAAATCAATCACATATATTTATTTTCTGTACACACATGCTACCTTTCCTATATTTCCTGCCAGGTAGGTCCATGTGACTGACCAACAGAATGGGGGTGACTATGAATGACACCTCCATGCCTGGAACACCAAACCTGCACCAGCCTCCACAGCTCCCTCCCTCCTCTTACCTACTGGCCGGATTCGAAGCATACCGGGGAGGGTTCTGAGTCCACAGCTTTGGTGAATCCACATCATGGAAGACACCTGAATCAGATCATGTTACAGAACCCTCCTAATGCTCTTTATTATATTGTGACATGAGAAGGAAGTGAACCTGTAATGTCTTAAGTAACCGAGAAACTGGGATTTTTGTGTTGCTACCATCGCTGCCTTTCTCCAAGGAATCAGATGCTGTGGGATGGATGGTCTAGCTGCTTCTCCTCCATTTATTTCCTTCATTCCAGGATTACCCTCAGCCACATCCTGAGCATTAGCCCTTTGGAAGTGTCTTTCTCCTTTTTCTTTCCCTAGCATTTGAGGGGGAAATGGGAAATTTCTTGGAGAAATATTTGCACAAGAGGAGTCAGAAAATGCAGTTTTGTCATTAGTGGGTTCTGGGTCCTGAGGTAGAGGCTACTTAAGATGAGACTACATAAATAGCTGAGGGAATTGCAACTACAAGAACTGAGGAAGAAAGCGGGCTTGCTGTTTTCTGTTCAGGTAATGGTGGTGGGAATGGGTGGGTACAAGGACACAACTGGAGTAAAATGCCAGAATTCAGATCATTTTTCTTTCTAGACGGTAACAGGGAGAGGCTTAGTGTCAGGCAAGAAACATACAACCTTTTCTTTTTGTTTCACACTACCAGTGGAAGAACACTTGATTCCACCTGTGCCACACTGGGTGTCTGGCTGTTCCATGTAATCTTGGGAATCTAGGAATATGCCTCCTGTTTTTTTCCTCTCCTTTGATTAAAATGATAGGTGATCTATGGACAGAAAGAATCTTAGATTGTCTCCAATTAAATTCCCTTCTCTGTGGGCGGGTGAGTCCATCTCCCAGGTACCATGATCCTCTTCACAGAGTCCTTGGTTCTGTTTCACTCCATGGCATATATTTTGGTTTCTCCTTCTCATAATCCTCTGATTCACAAATTGGTTAAAACAAAATATAACCGACATCATCTACATACCAGAAACTGTCCTAGGTGTTGGAGATGCAAGTGTAAACAAAATAGAAAAAATATCATGCATTTATAGTCCTGACATTCTAGTGGGAAAAACTGGCTACTGCTTGCACATGAATTTGTGTCCTGGACCTTCAGATTACAAATGTTTAACACATAATTGTACCTCATGTTCTGTGTATAATTGAACATAGACTGTATTTCTCTACTGAGGGGGAGGAAGTGCCTTAAATAAAGAAAAAAATTATTAATTTTTATTGACATAGAATAATAAATAAATAATGAGGTCTGTAAGTCAACAAAAACAGGAAAAAAATGATGACACCTAGAAGTCAGACTCAAGGGTGAAAAGCAACAATGGGCAATTTGGACCTACACAGCAGGAATAGGAAAGAAAATTATCATATTTAAGACGAATACATTGAGAAAAATGTGCCTAATTTTCTGAGAGAAAGTAGATTTCAAAAACAGTCATATCTGCACAACTTGACACTTTTTATATAATTCACCCTGTGGAAGTTGCTGTGTTTTGTCATATCCATGGGCAATTTGAGCTGCAGGAGCTGGTTAGTACATGGGAATATAGATAAGTGAGGCAATGTAGTGCCCCAATTTCTGATCTTTTCCTCATTATAAATCCAGCTTTATGCAAGTTCTGCCTGAGTGACATGGAAGTCCCTCTGTGTCTTTCAGGAGTTTTCTCTACTTCCTCCTAATTTACTCCAACTACTTGCTTCACCATCATTTGAGCCACCTTATGGCTCTCAGTGCACACTTAATTACTCTTTGCATTTAGTTTAATTTATGAAACGGAAAAGCAAAAAAGGAAGACACAAAACACTTGTCAAATATTTGCAGATTTCATTTGAAAGTTAGATTTCAATTACATTGTTAACTACAAAAGTCATTGACTGAAAATCACATAGAATAGTATGTCAATTTTTATTTTTTAAAAATTGTATCTTACTAGATATTTTAATTTAGAAATTAAGAAAGTACATAATGGGGTTGGAGGCAAGTTGTAAACAATAACTAAGTGAAAGCAGGTGGGATGTTTTGGTTGTTACCAGTTTGGGGTTATTACTAACAAACCTGCTGTGAACCATTTTAGTAAATATAGGTACCATTTTGATCTTAATTGAAAGGCTGTGTCATGGGGAATATGCATGTTAAATTTTAACAATTGAACCAAACATATTTCCAAAGTGGATCTATATTATTAGCAGTATTGATCTCAGGAATCTATTTTTTTCCTGTTAAAGTTTGGTTTCCTTCAGATGACAGTACCTCTTTGCATGTACCTCTCAATTACAAATTGAAATCACAACTTTATGATTCTTATAGATAACAGAAAAAGGAAAAGTCAATATAGCCTTTCTCTCCATTATAAAATGCTTCAAAATCAGGGAACAGTTTATTCAATTCTTTTTTGCCTAGCACTGGAACCATCATATCGGGGTCCTTAGTAAATACTTTTTGAATGGTGTAATTTTAACCCAGTTTTACTTCTAGATTCACCAACTCATTTTTCCTCTGTGACTCAGTCTTGACTATATAACACCATATCTAAGACTTAAGTTCCAAGCTTACAGACTGCCAATTTACTCTCATTTTTATGATTTCATGTGGCATAATCAGAATTCTATAATAAAATATTTGTAATTAATTGAGACAAATGGCTTCCATAGTCTATCTTTGTCATCTATGTCTTGATTTCTGTCATTATTCAAGAACTTGTTATCTAAAGATTTAAAAATCAGAAAGCCTAGCTGTCTGTCTCCCTGTTCTTCCTCTCCCTTGAACTTCCTCAATCTGTTCTCTACATTCCTCATAACTTCTGGTCAGTCCACTTGTTTCAATCTTAAAGTTCTTTAGTCTTCCTGAAATTTTTGCTCTCTTACTCTTTTTGTATCCTCAATCACTAAGTCATTAATCCTTAACTTCTCACCTCAAGAATCTCAGTCTTTTCCCTCCCTACCCTTCCTATTTTCACTCTTCAGCCACTAAGTGTTATTGGAAACAGACACAAAACCACAGAGTCAGTGTTGATAAAGCTCATATCAACTTGAACTTGACCATTGTACATAATCTGTAATCATCTTGTCCCTCTTGCTGCATCCCTCTGACGTTTCCCTCATGATCCTATCCACATTCTTAAAACTCCACATCTAAAATCTGGCCTTCATAAAACCCTCAGCATGCCTTTTTAAATGCCGTGTATTAGTCTGTTTTCATGCTGCTGATAAAGACATACCCAAGACTGGGCAATTTACAAAAGAAAGAGGTTTAATTGGATTCACACTTCTATGTGGCTAGGAGGTCTCAGAATCATGAAAGAAAGCAAGGAGGAGCAAGTCACATCTCGAGTGGGTGGTGGTGAAGTGACTGCCCTGTCTGGGGCACATACACTGGGATCTGTTGCTGCCCACCAGGAAAATTAGGAGACAGACACACACAAAGAGTTTAGGAGTGGAGGTTTAATAGTTAGAGGAGAAGAGAGAAAGAAACAGCTTCCTCTATAAAGGAAGGGGTCTCCGAGTGGAAAGGACTTGTGGTGAATGTACGGAGTTTTACAGTCCAGTTTGAGGGGGCGGTGTCTGATTTACACAGGTCTCATA
This sequence comes from Saguinus oedipus, assembly GCA_031835075.1. NCBI lineage: Eukaryota > Metazoa > Chordata > Mammalia > Primates > Cebidae > Saguinus > Saguinus oedipus. The sequence continues at coordinate 58,576,627 of CM063182.1, forward strand.
TATTGGTTCAATCAGGTAATGTTTACATAGTGAACAGAGAAGGCTGATCACCCCACCCTGACCTTCTTATGCAAATGAGCTTTCCAGTTAATTGACACCACCTTGTCTGCCCCTTAACAGTACACATGGTTGGCAGAGAAGTAAAGATGGAGCTGGCATCTTGAGCATGTCTAATCCTTAGTTCCTGCTGGCATTCACCTGTGCAAGCTCCCAGTTTGCAGGCTGCTTTTGTTAGAAAATAATTTGGGGCCTGATTTTTATGAAAAAGAAAAGTCTTACCGAGGACTGCTACACCCTTGCTGGTCTAGGTTTAAGAACCTATGGTTCCAGGTGTGACCCCCCGCTCCACCGCAACAAGGTGGCCCTAGTCCTCTACCTGTGACTTCCCTTTGGCTTCCTAAACTTGTGTGACCTGCCAGGCTCCCTGAAAAATGGAACCTGGGTGAGACTATGTGATGGCTGCATTTAGAGAACTGTTGCACTTCCCTCCTTAATGGAGAAAGTATGCTGGTTTGGACTCTGTAAACTGCTATTATGGCCCATGTAAAGCATTAACCCTTAGAGAATAGTTCTGGTTTGGTTAACTTCCAAGCTTAAAATCCACTTAGTACGTAAGTATCATTCTAATTGGAGGCAGACTAAGTGCCTTAAAAGAATATAGGGACCAAATGGTCATTTTCCTGTTGATGGGACAGTATTGAGATAAAAGTTTGACTTGGGAGAATATTGTAGTACCCCTAGGTGTTGAACAAAATTTTTGAGCAAAATTTTTCCATGTACAGAAGTAACACAAAGCCTAGTTTTTAGTAGAGAAATGCAAAAAAAAGGGAGAGAATTGGGAGGCTAGGGTGTTTTCAAAAGGATGGCTGACCTTGAAACGCCATGTGCTCTCCAGATCAAGGAGAGAGTGACCTTGACGTGCCATGTGCACTCCAGACCAAAAGTAGAGAGAGATGCTCACTGTTGGGTGTGTGTGTGGGGGGGTGGGGTGGGGAGAAGGTGCTCTGTTGCTAGAAAATCACAAAAGCTATAGCCCCAGTTACTGTGACATTCCCTGATCTGGGCAAACAAGATTACTTGCCTGAACTGTAAAACTTCCCACACATTGCATAAGAGAGGATGAGAGATATGATAGTCATGAATAGGAAAGGAGGAAATTATAGTATAAAAGTTAGAGATCCTGTTGCCAATACCCCATTGAGGCAGTTGGAGGCTGGGGTCAGTCCAGAAGCCTTTGAATAACTCTGGGGGAAAGCCCCTTCCAGAAATCTTCAGTTGCCCCAGGGTTCTTACAGCCCCATGCAATGGCTAAGTCCTCCATGAAAGGAAGCTGGTTTAAACGTGGCCAATATACCCAGCAACCCATGATTGTGGGGGATTCTCCACTTTCTCCCCAGTAAGCTTGTCCCCCAAGTCTTGTAAGGCTGGGAGCCATGCTAATTGTTTTTAAATGGCTGAAGAGTGTCCAGTATTTGGTTTGATTTGATTCTAAAATGGAACCTTGGAATGAAAGGACAGAGTTGGAGTCCACTCCTCCACTCACAGTTTTGATGAATGTCGTACCTTGGTATTCCAGACGAGCCCCCATCTGAAGTGATAGATTGTCTGGGGTACATACCCTGGGGTTTGTTGTTGCATGCAAGTAATATTTAGGGCACAACACACAGGAGAAGTTTAGGAGGGAGGTTTAATAGGTAGGAGAAAAAAGAAACAGAAACAGCTTCCTCTATAGAGGAAGTGATCTTCAAGAGGAAAGGACTGGCTGGCAGTTGAGCTTTATAGACCAGTTTGAGAGGGCGGTGTCTGATTTACATGAGGCTCATAGATTGGTTCAATCAGGTATGACATTTACATAATGCACAGAGAAGGCTGGTTGCCCAACCCTAATCTTCTTAGGCAGATAGGCTTTCCAGTTGACTGGCACCATCTTGTCTGCTCTTTACAGTACGTACGTGTGGCTAGCAGAGAAGGGAAGATGGAGCCATAATTTTGAACAGGCCTAGTCCTTAGTTCCTGCTGACATTCACTTGTGCAAGCTCCCTGCTTGCAGGTTGTTCTTTGATAGAAAATGATTTGAGGTTGCTTTTCATTAAAAAGAAAAACTTTACCAAAGACTCCTATACTCTTGCTATCTGCCTAAGTGATTTCTTCTTAATTCCTATATCAGCAGCAGGCAAAGAGAGAGCTTGTGCAGAGAAATTCCTATTTTTAAAACCATCAGATTTCAGGAGACCCATTCACTATCATGAGAACAGCATGGGAAAGACCAGCCCCGGGACTCAATCATCTCCCATGGGTCCCTCCCACAATACATGGGATTTATGGGATTTATAAGATGAGATTTGGGTGGGGACACAAAGCCAAACCATATCACCCAGCTTTCTCTTAATTTGATGTCTGTGTACACAGAAACTGTCAATCCACAGTCTTGTTGCTCACCATATCCAATCTTTTTTTATATTTTCTTCTCTATCATGTAAAATATATCTATTTTCTATTTATAACACATAAAAAGTGTAAATTTTCTGAGGATGATATGTAAGTGGTTTAACTCAAAATTCTTCTTGATAAAGTCAGAGTTTTTCTTCAGAGGTTCTAATATTCTTTACTGTCATGTTTTTTTGAAAGTCTTTCTTGCTTCAAATATGGTTATACTCTGCTAACCTGGTGTTCAGGCTTCTATGACTGCTATCTGCTCTCATTACCTTCTTTCTTTCTTTTTTCATTAACATATTCATTTTTCTTGTTTGATAAGCAGATATTGGATGCTTATTATACTAGTCTGGGAGTAATTCCCTTGTCCCTAAATGATAATTATAATGACAATAATAATAAAAAAAAACTCATTTTTAGTTCATTATCACATGCCAGCCATTATTTTAAGCTCATTATTTACATTAATCAGTTTTTGTTTTACCTGCGGAATAACGTATTAAGATAGAAAATGTCCCTCTGTTTTACAGCTATGAAAGCTAAGATTTAGGGTAAATAAATTGCCCAAACTGTGAAAAGCAACGTGCTGCAGAGCTGCAATTTGAAACCAGGGAGACTGGCCCTGAAATTCCCACGTTGTTCTCAAACTTCTGTTACTGGATGGTGCCTGCAGATCCAGGCTGTTGGTGCTCTGAACAAAGAATTGGACCTGACACACACGAATAACTAAGCAAAGCAGCAAAAGTGCATTAAGCGCAGTCTTACACTCTGGGGGGGCAACGGAGGACTGACCTCTGTGAGATTAGATCAGCCTCAGTTTGGTGTACTTTGGATTTCTTCTCTTTGGGCACACGTGTGTGTGTGTGTGTAGGTGTGGGTGGGTGGGTGGGGCAGTGTATTTTCCTTCTCTTCCCACGACACCTGATCTCTAGCCAGTGTCTGCCTTTTTGACTAACGGATGTGCTACTTTCCTTGCTCTTTGTGTGCTTGTGTATCACCTCTATTCCATAATTTTAAGTACATGAATGATACGCAGTCCTGAGGCATAAGTTGTTATGAGCTGATTATGATACAGTGTTATATGAAGAATGCATTTTCTCTTTAATGCACAGGCCTATCCCTAAAAATCTGCCCCTTTTGCTGGCCTTGGTGTCCTTGCTCACTTTTTTTAATCTTGCTTTTTGTTTTGGCTGCTTAATTTTTGCATTTTGTCTTGCTTGTTGCTCACCCGCCCTTCACCTTGCTTCTCCTCTCTGCTTTTACTCATTCCACCCTTTATCCAATTTTTAATTCCTTTTGTTATCTCTTGCCTCATTTTCCCCATTCTTGCCTAATGTCTGTGGTATTCTTTAAATTCTCTGGGGCTTTTACCCACTGGGATATGTCAATGTTCTCTATGAATTTGTTTTCTCATGCTGCTGTAGCAAATTATCAAAAATGTAAACAGTTTTAAACAACACATTTAAAAGATTTTTTCCCACAGTTTCTGTAGATCAGGGGTCTAGGTAAACAGCTAGTTTTTCAGCTTCCTCTCCTACAAGGCAGAAATCAAAGTGCCAACCCGCCTGGGTTATTATATAGAAGCTCTGAGGAGGGAATGTGCTTTCAGGATGATTCCTGTCTTAGCAGAATTCAGTTAGTCTTGGTTGTGGGGCTGGGTTTCACATTCCCTCACTGGCTGGCCTCTGAAAGCCTCTCAGCAACTGACATCCACCTGAGGCTCTCATCATGCTCTCCTCATTCTCCCAATCTGCAACAGAGAATCAAGACCTTCTCATGCCTCTCATTTATCTGACTTCTCCTTTGGCTGCATCTTTGCTATTTATGACTGGGGAAAATTCTCGGCTTCATTGACATCACAGGATAAGATTCATCCCACCTGGATATTCCAAGGAAACTTCCCTATGTTAAGATGTGTAATTTTAATTACATCTGCAAAGTCACTGTTGCAATGCAAGTTAACATAGTTACAGGTCTCAGAGATTAGAACCTGAATATGTTTGAGGGACTGTATTAATCATTCCAAAGACATATACTAATTATTCCCAAAGTTATTTTCCAAAGCTTAGCTTTTGTTCCCTCATTCGTCTATTCTAATAATATAAACCTGTATCACCTATTCACTTACTATCCAGCACTGTGCTGTTTACTCAGAGTTCAAAAGTGTGAAGGTTCTATCTTTAGTGATCCGCAGTAAAATGGAAAAAAAAAAAAGACAAATATTCATTTATCACTCCATGTAAATTCTATGGCATAAAAGTACATAAAAAGCCATTACAACATAGAGGAAATCTTAAAATGCTAATGAGATACTTTTAACTCTTACATCTCACTGGAAAAAATTTAGCATCCAAATTTCTAAAGGAAATAAAGTTTAGTCCACACCATGAAACAGTTATTGTCACTGTTTATCTTTGTATTAGTCACTCTTAAACTCAGTGTTGAAATTTTGGAGACTTTGGCTTCTCCTGTGTTAGTTAACTTAGGCTGCCATAAGAAAGCAGTACAAACTCAGCAGCTTAAAACAACAAGCATTTATTCTTCCACAGCACCAAAGGCCAGGCATCCAAAATCCAGCAGTGTTGCTTCTTTTGTGGGGCCTCAGAGGGAGAACATGTCTCATGCATTTCTCCTGGCTTCTGGTGGTTGCCAGCGATCTTTGGTGCTTCTTGGCTGGCAGTTGCAAAACTCCAAACCCTGGCTCTGTTGTCAGGCACTCCATCTTCCTTCGCAGTGTGTCTGGTCTCTGTGTCTTTTCATTTCATAGGGAAAGAAGCCATGTTGGATGAAGGGCCCACCTACCTTCAGTGTGACCTCAACTTACCTTGATGAATTAATTTCAAAATAAGGTCACATTTAAAAGTCCCAGATATTAGGACTTGAATGTGTCTTTTTAGGGGTTGCGATTCAACTCATAGCACCTCCCTTGCTACAGTTCTTTAGAAACATAAAAGAACTTTTGAAAATTCTAATTTATGTATTTCATTTCATTTCTATTACCAGTACTGCAACTTTCATCACTCATTTCCCATTGCAGTATTATTGCTAGTATTTCTCCCACTAAATACATTTCAAGATTTTTTTAAAAGGGGAATTTTATATATATATATTTATAATTTATGTGAATGTATAATCATTTTAATAAGTTATTTTCATATAGTAATATTTATGAGGAATGATTGTGTTAAATCAATGCATATATCAGATAAAATAAGCCCACGAAGCAGGCACAAGGGATATTGACAAACAGGCCCAATTCCTGTTAAATAAATAAACAAATAAGGGGAAAAAAAAAGGGATAAAACATTGAAACATTAAGACACTTTTTCTGATGTTTATCTATTAATTATTAGATATATACAATTATTTCATTAAAAATATATATGATGGTTATATATTCCTAGATAGAAAGTAGCCTGAGAACCAATAATGTGTCATTTAAGATTTATGCATCCCAGATTTCACAATAATGGATTAAGCCTTTTGCTTCATATCATAAAATAGGGAGATGAGCAAATTCTAGATTTCCCTTTAAAATTATTTTTAAAATACTTTCTTATTTGTGTTTATAAACTATAATAGCTGATCCTTGAATTTTCCAAATAAGTATTTCAGAAAGAAAATTTACCAATGAAAACATCTTTGCAATCTACAATGTACCAAATATGACAATTTGGGTCAACACCTGTACTTAGGATTTATATCACATTTGTTTTTTGTTTTTGTTTTTGTTTTTGTTTTTGTTTTTTGTTTTTTGTTTTGCTATGCTCTATCCCTAATATTCCTGAACTGCATATCTATTGCTCAAATAAATGATATTTTAGTTTACATGTTATATTAGTATTATTTTTATGTACTGATTTACCAGGACAAAAGATCTGGGCATTAATCTGTATGAAGCTCACATTTCATATGAAGTTGATAAATCAAAGTTCCAAATGGCATTTTACAGATACAGCATGAGAGAATAAAATCACTTTTATAGATTTATTGACTCTACCATGCTAACTGTAGACCAGATTCATATTATTTAGTAATCTATATAGAATTAGAATATGCATGAAAGCATAACAATTTGTTTCCCTGAGCAAACAGGAGGAACAACTATGAAAAGAGCTGTCTGAGTCAGTGTCATGATAATTACATCCACTGAAGCCTTGGAGAACTTCTCAGAGGTATCCATAGGTGATATAGATGGTACATTAATATTATCCAGTGTATAAGCTAAATTTAAGCTATTAAAGCTCATTTTAAACTGATTTTTAAATTAGGGTTTGAAATAACATTTTGGTGACAAACTACTTAAAATAGTTTTGTGTAAGTTCTTTTGTGGTACAAAATATTTTAAAGGAAAAAGAAGAGGATGATTTTGTTCAGTTCTATTTCTATCTCAAGGAACAGTATTCATAGTATGTGTAAGCTCTCAGTGTTTTTTAATGTCCTTTGACACATTTCTATATTAATGTGTTTTATTTTGTAAGAGACTTACTCAAAATAATGGTGCCATATCCAGGCTTATTACCTATTAGGTTGAAAATAGCCACACTTCTTTTACTTTTGCCCTTTATTTTATAATACTTCAGGTGACTGCACTTCATAGAAAATACATATTCATCTCTTTAGCTGTATACAAAAATACCCTCTTAAATCTTACCTAACAAAGAGGTTTCCATTCAAGGTGCACAGTAAAATTAGAAATAATGACTCAATCCTGGTGTCTTATACCAAATTCCTTGTTCAGTAAGACAGAGGCATTGCATTGTTTTCAAGTGCTGGCAACTTTCCTATATTAACCATAAGTGCCCCAGATGGGTTTCTGATTCTGTCCTCTAAAATTTAGTAGCCTCTGCTGAAATACATCTGACTTTTATGGAATCTGGTCATATTTTCCTACCATCAGTATTCCGTTCACCATCAGCTCCTGCTGCGTTCACGCCACCTGCTTGCTCCATCTGTGCGCTTTCTGTTTCGGGCGCCTTGCATCCTTTCTTTGCTTGGTTTTACGTCTACTCACTCATTAGCTGCAAATGAAGCCTGTTGCTTCCAGTTTGCCAGAAGTGTACTGGGAATCCTATGTTCATTTTTCTTTTCATAATCTTGCTTTACATAAAAATGAATTAAACCTTTAGCCTTTTCATACAGTTGTAACGCTTACTGACAGCTTTGTAAATTAAATATTTAGAGGCATGCAGTCGGTTCAAAGTGAGTGCAGATCAGGGCATACCGTTGCGCCTTGAGCAAAAGATGGATGTTTTGAAACTCCTGCAGTGGATTATTAAGAGACCCCCAGTGGCATACACACTTTCCTAAGTTATTTCAAGCACTATTGACATAAATTACACGTATACCCACCTTTTTTATTTTAATTGGTCATCTCTCAAAGGCTGACACATATCTTTGAGGCCCAATCAATTTCTTTTTTTCCTGTGGAAGAAGGTTTTTAACATATGTAGGGAGACATTGGACCAAGTAATATTTCAAATATGCTGTTACATGTATTTGAAATGTATTTGAATTACTAAATATATTGTATTTAATCACCAGAAAACAAGCTGCAATTGCTTCATTGTCACTTATTTTTACATTTATTTGTTGCTAAATTATTTATACATTTATTTGTTCCTTAATTATTCAGTTTGTATATGTCAATATATATACATATATATTTGTAAATATGTACACAGTTTGGACAGTTTGGAATGCATTGCACTGGACCCCTGCTGATAAAGAACTGAAAGGTTAGTGACACAGCAGCATGCGTAATTTTTTTTGACAGAGCTATAAACAGGGAACAATGTATTTTCATAAGAGAGTCTGACCTAAACTTGGAAGAGTTATCTGTAAAACAGGGTGGGGGTAATGAGGGAGTACATTTCCTACAAGAGATTCTAGTAATACAGGTATAATTGGATTAGTGAAGCATTGCATTTCTTTGAAATAAAACAATGAAAGAAAACACTGTCACTCCTTTAAATGAGCATTTTATAATTACAATTTCCCTTTGAGAATCACCTATTGACAACTTGATCAGGTTTTATAATTTGTCAGTGTCTACATTTACTACTCTGATTTCAGTATTTAATCCTTAGTCTTATTTATTGTTATTTTGTTTCATCCTATCTGATACTCTTATTAAAAACAATCTGAATATTTATCAAAACCATCTGAATTTAAATTCACACAAAGAATATACATGGAAGTGTGAGAATAATGCTAAGTCTCTGGTATTCGCCACATGACTTATATCCAGATGATTAAGCCAATCTGCTAGGATCCTTCTGAAGCTGAGTGCCCTCCCACCAGCATCTCACTCCTCACAAGCAGGTCATACCCACGATTTTGTATCTAACAGCTCCTCATTCTTTAAATTAGTTCACCAAATATGGTAGATAAGTTCTTCTTTCCTTCTAGTTACCAAGGTATTTTTGGTAGAATATATTTATGATCTTAGGCATAATGGATTTTTAAATCAAGACCGCTAAAACACAACATAAATAAAAGTTATGATAATTTTCATTACATACAAACAAAGTGCTTATACTACAATCACCACCACAATAATAACAAAGACACAGAGATAAGCCGGAGATGGGAGAATATACACTATCCCAAGCCAGCAAAATACAAGCATTCGGAACACATACAGAATTCCTTCGAATCAGTAAGAATAAGACAAAACCCCAATTAAAACACAGTGAACAATACAAACTAGAAATTCACAGAAAGTGAAGTTCAAGCAGCCAGTGAACAAACGTTTTAAAAGAGGGTCTGCTTCCCAACAGATAAAGGGAATGCATATTAAGACAATGAGAATAATATTGATAATATTTTTAAAATATGTATGAGACTATTATGCCCTGACAAGCATGTGAAGAGAAGAAATTCTCATACATTGCTATTAGATATTTATATATTTATATTTTGTTGCTGTTGGGGTAAGGACGCTCAAGGTAAGGTCTGCCCTTTGCACAAAATTTAGCATGGTATATATAGAAAATACACAATATAGTATTGGTAACTATGAGAACAATGTTGTACACCTATCCTATTCACCTTGCACAATTGAAACTATATACTTATTGGACAGAGACTCTTCATTTTCCCCACTTCCCAGGCACTGGTAACTACTATTCTACTCTCAATCTCTGAGTTTGACTTTTCTAGATGCCTCATATAAGCAGAATCATGTGGTATTTGTCTCTGTGGCTGGAATGGTTCATTTAGCATTACATCCTCTAGGTTCATCCACATTCTTGGATTTGACAGGCTTTCCTTTTTATTTAAAGACTGAATAATATACGCTTGCATACCACATCTTGCTTATCCTTTCATCTGTCAATGGACAGTTAGGTTGATTTTATATCTTGGCTATTGTGAATCATGCTGCAATGAACATGGGAATTCAGGAAAATCTTCAAGATGCTGATTTCAGTTTCTTTGCTTATATACCCAGAAATATAATTACTAGATCATATGACAGTTTTATTTTCATTTTTAGTTTTGAGAAACCTCCCTAGTGTTTTCCTAGATGGCATTTTCATTAAACGTTACTTTTTGTTTGTTCATTTGTTTTTGAGATAGAGTCTTGATCTGTCCCTAAGTCTGGTGGGAAAATCTCGTCTAACAGCAGTCTCTGCTTCCTGGTATCAAGCAATTTTTCTGCTGAGTAGCTAGGATTACAGGTGTGTGCCACCAATGCTTGGCTAATTTTTGTATTTGTAGTAGAGATGGGGTTTCGCCATATTAGCCAGGCTGGTCTTGAACTCCTGACCTCAGGTGATCCACCAGCCTCACCCTCCCAAAGTGCTAAGATTACAGGTGTAAAATACTGTGCCTGGCCTGAACTTTATTTTGAAATACATTTAGATTAACATACAAGTCTACAAAATAATACAGAGATCTTGTGCAAAAGTTACTCAGTTTCCCCAAAGGTAAAAACTTGAAAAATTATGGTACAATATCATAAGCAGAAAAAAATATATTGACACAATCTCTCTTGCTCACATTTTCCAGTTTTACATGTATTTGTAAAACTCTCTCTCTCTCTCTCTCTCTCTCTCTCTCTGTGTGTGTGTGTGTGATATGTTTAGTTGTATGCAGTTTCATTGGAGGTATAGTTTGGTATATCCAACATCACAATTCTATCATTACAGAGATTCCTACCCTTTTATTAACTCACCTATTTCCCTCCTTGCCTTGTACCACAAATCCTCTGTCGTGATCCACTGGCTACCACTAATCTGTTCTCTACCTATGTACAAGAAAATCATATGTAAGAAATAATACGGTATGTAACTCATTGGGATTGGCTTATATCACTCAGCATAGTTCCCTTGAGATCCATCCAAGTCATTGTGTGTATCAGTGGTTTGTTTCTTTTCATTGCTTGGTAAATCTTCATATAGATGTAGCAGTTTGTTGATTTGTGTTTAATTGTTTACTTTTTTATATTTTTAATCAATCAACCATTTGAAGGACATTGAAATGTTTCCAATATTTTTGGTAATATAAATAAAGCTGTCATGAGCATTTGTGCATATGTGAACATATGTTCTCATTTCTCTGGGATAAATGCCTGAGAGTGTAATTACAGGGTTGTACGGTAATTGCATGCTTAGTTTCATAAGAAACTGCTAAACTGTTTTTTGAGTGGCTACACTATTTTATTTTTGCCTGGTTATGTATCAGTCATCCAGTTGTGCTGTATCCTTACCACCATTTAGTGTTGTCACTATTATTTTTTAAATCATATGATAGTCACTAAGATAGGTATGTGGCAATATTTAATTATTATTTCAATTTTTATTTTCCTAATGGCTGGTGATGTTGAACATCTTTTCATTTGTCTATTTTCCATTTGGGTATCTTCTTCGGTAAAGTGTTGAGTTGTGAATTTTATCCATTTCTGATTTGAATATCTTCTTTGTAGCTGTTGATTTTTGTGTGTACTTTATATATAGTAGATACTAGTTTTTTATACCCTAAGCAAAGTAATGCGGGAACAGAAAATAAACACCACATACTCTCACTTGTGAGTGGGAGCTAAATATTGAGTACACACGGACACAAAAAAGAGAACAACAGAAAGTGGTGGCTACATGAGGGTGGAGGGTGAAGGAGAGTGAGAGTCAAAGAACCACCTATCGGGTACAATGCTTATTACTTCTGTGTCAAAATCATCTGCACACCAAACCCCCGTGACATGCAATTTTCCTGTATAACAAACTAGCACATGTACCCCAAACCTAAAATAAAGTTTAAAAAAAGTCACATTGGAGAAACCAAAGGAGGGCTCCTAGGACTCTACTTATTGTTGTAGCTTCCTGCTACAAGATAATTATTTTGAAATAAAAGATTTTTAAAAGGGAAAATTTTACTTGTGGTGTGCAACTTTTTAAATCTGTAATCTGGCTTTTATCCTCTTGACAGGATCTTTGGCAGAACAAAAACTTAATTTTGATGAGGTCCAGTATATTGATTTAATATTTATGGATTTTACTTTTGTTGTCAAACATAAGAAATCTTTGATAAACCTGAGTCTTGAGAATTTTTTCCTAAAAGTTTTGTAGTTTTACATTTTGTATTTTATGGTTAAATTCACGATTCATTCATAGTTTTTTTAATGCAGGGTGCAAATATTCAGTATGTGCCTATGGAAGTCCATATGTCACATCAACATTTGGTGATCGTTCCTCTTTTTGATCACTTGCATATTTCAATCAAAATTACTTATACTTATATATTTGGGTTTATTTCTAAGTTCTCTGCTTTGTTCTGTTGATCTGTAAACTTTTCCTCTCCAGTACCACACTGTCTTAGTAACCATAGTTGTGTATTAAGCCATAATATTTAATAAAATAATCCTCCAATTTCATTCTATTTCTAGAGTGTTTTGCTATACAAGTTTCTTTTTTGTATACATTTTGAATAGTTTATGTCTTTAAAAAACTTTGAGATTCTGTTAAATTTATACCTCAGGCTGGAGCACATTGATATGTTTGCTATGTTGAGTCTTTTGTTCTATGGACATGATATGTCTCTCTATTTAATGCCAATATTTCATTTATTTCAGCAGTATTTTGTAATTTAAGGATATATGTCCTATATGTTTTATTAAGATTGTAGATTACTATTTAATTTCACTTGGGTTTTTTTTACATGTTTTTATGCTTTTAATTTCATCTTCTACATGGTTTATTACCAGCATTTAAAAATGTGATTATTGGCCAGGTGCAGTGGCTCATGCCTGTAATTTCAGCACTTTGGGAGGCTGAGGAGGGCAGATCACTTGAGGCCAGGAGTTCGAGACCACCCTGGCCAATATGGTGAAACTCCATCTATACTATAAATACAAAAATTAGCTAGGCGTGGTGGTGCATGCCTATAGTTCCAGCTATTTAGGAGGCCAAGGCAGGAGAATTGTTTGAAACTGGGAAGTGGAGGTTCCAGTGAGCTGAAATTGCACCCTTGTACTCCAGCCTGGGTAACAGAGTGAGACTCCATCTCTAAATAAACAAATAAATAAATAATGTGAAAGCATATATAAACAAAAAGTGTGGTTGCTTTTTGCATCTTGATCTCATATCCTGAAACCACGCTCAATTCATTTATTTGTTCTGAGTATTTTTGTAAGCTTCTTTGTGTTTCCATAAAGATATTCTTCTGAATATGGATATTTTAAAACATTTTTCTTTCCAATCAGTATGTTGTTTTTCCTTATTGCAGTAGCTAGACTTTCATTACTATGTCAAGTAAGAGTGACAAGTGTTCTGTAAGCAGACAGTCTCTCCATGTTTATGATCTTGAGAGTAAAACCATTCCCTCTTTCAACATTAGGTGTGATGTTAGCTGTCGGTTTTTTTCTGTAGACACCCTATCAAGTAAAGGTAATTTGCTTCTATTCTTAACATTTTGAATGCTTTTAAAGGAATGCATGTTGTATCTTAACAAGTGAGTTTTTTCTTCAGGTGATACAATTTATTTTTTGTTTTGTGTGTTGCTATACGGATTACACTGGTTGATTTTCAAGTGTTGAGTCAGTCTTGAATGCCTTGAATACTTCACATTTAGTCTTGCTGAGTAATAATTTTTGTATATTGCTGGATTTAATCTGTTATTTTTATTTAAGAGACAGTGTCTTCCTCTGTTGGAGTACAGTGCGGGCTGGAGTGCAGTGGTGCAATCCTGGCTCACTGCAGCTTTGAACTCCCGGGCTCAGGGGATCCTCTCACCTTAGCCTTCCAAATAGCCAGGGCTATAGGCCTGAGCCACCACACCCAGCTAATTTTATAATTCTTTTGCAGAGACAGGGTCTTGCTATGTTGCCCATGCTGGTTAATTCTGTGCTCAAGCAATCCTCCTACTTTGGTCCCAAAGTGCTGGTATTACAGGCATAAGCCAGAGCTCCCTGATTTAAAGCATTTTTTTTAATTCTAAGTTCATGAGAGAGAGCAGCCTATAGAGCTTTATTGTGTGTTTTGTTTTGTTTTGTTTTTTACACTGTCTGTTTGATCATGTCAGAGTAGTTCCAGCCTCATAACAGTTTGAAATTGTTTCCTCCTCTTTAATTTTCTGTAAGAGATTATGTAAAATTGATGTGTTTATTGTTTGCATGTTTAGTAGATTCCCCAGTGAAGGCATCTCAGCCTAGAGATTTCTTTTTTGAGGGCTTTTAAATTATGAATCTATTTTCTTCAATAGTGATAGACCTAATAGGATTATTTACTTTATCTTAGTTTGATTTTGGTAACTTGCGGTTTTCATAAAATTGATTCATTTGTTCTAAGATGTTTAATTTATGAACAAGAACTTGCTCACAGTAGTCCCTTATTATTTCTCTAATGCTTGTAAGATCTAGAGTGATATTTCTATTTGATCCCTGATATCAGTGATGTATTTATTTTACCTTTTTTTAATGTTTCAGTCTTTCTGCAGTTATGTAAATTTTACGTATTATTCTGAAGAAGAGAATATTGTTTTATTAATATTATTCTGTTTTTAGTTTCATTGATATTTTGTTCTTATACTTTGTTCTTTTACTTCTGTTCTTTGGGATTTTGCTTTTCTTTTTCTAGTTTATTGATCTAGAAACAGATTTTTTTTTTTATTTTAAATATTCCTTTTAACAAATATGAGCATTTGATGCTATGGTATAATTCTTTCTTTCTGAGCACTATTTTAGCTGTCTCACACATATTTTGATATGTAGCATTTCCATTCTGTTTTGTCACTTTTTAAATATTTTAGTTAAGGATTTCTCTTTGGCGTATAGATAATTAAAAGTATATAATTTAATTTCTAAGTGCAAGGAGATTCTCCTGTTTTGTTTCTGTTATATACCATTAACAGAAATAATGATTTCAAGTATAATTTAATTATGGTCAGATGATATAACATGTATGATTTCAATTATTTTAAATTTATTGAAGGTTAGTTTTTGGACCCAAGATTCCTTTTGGAATACTCCATGAGTACATGAGAACAAAAAGTATATTCTACTATTTTTAGGTGGAGTTTCTATAAATGTTGATGAGATTCTCATGGTATTGGTCATATCCTATAGCTACTTGCCATTTAATTTCTAGTAGTTCTATTAGTTATGAGTTGCAGAGAAGAGGGTGTTAAAAATCCCCAGTTACAATGGTGGTCTTGTCTACTTATCCATTCAATCTGCTTTATTTGTTTGTTTATTTATTTATTTTAAGGTTTGCTCACTTGGCTCATACATATTTAGAATCCTTATGATTACCTGATGAACTAACCCTTTTATTAATTGCCTACTGTTCCATTTTATCTTCAGCAATATTATTTGTCCTCGGGTACCCTTTAACTTATGGTCATATACAGGCATGACCCAAAGATATTATGGGTTTGCTTCCAGGTCACCACAATAAAGCAAATATTACAATAAAGTAAGTCACACACATTTTTTGGTTTCCCAGTGCACTTAGAAGTTATATTTACATTAGGCCATACTTTATAAATGTGCAATAGCTTTATGTCTAAACTACCAGTGTACATACATTAATTTAAAAAATACTACTTAGAAAGCCAATAATCCTCTGAGCCTTCAGCGAGTCATTATATTTTTACTTGTGGAGAGTCTTGCCTCCCTGGTGACAGCTGCTGACTGATTAGGGTTGTGGTTACTGAAGGTTAGGCTGGCTGTGGCAATTTCTTAAAATAAGACAACACAGCTTGCTGCACTGATTAACTCTTCCACAAAAGACTTTTTTGCAACATGCGATGCTGTTTAATGGTCTTTTATCCACAAGTAGAATTTCAAAAATAATTAGAAACCATGAATAAGACCTACTATCTGATAGCACAATAGGGTGACTGTAGTCAATAATAACTGTACATTTTAAAATAGCTTAAAGAGTGCGATATGACTGTTTACAACGCAAAGGATAAATGCTTCAGGGGTTGCATAGAAAACACAGGAGTCAGCCATCTCAAAACCTGTCATTGCTTCATCAATCACATTTTTGTAATATTCTAAACCCTTTGTTGTCATTTCAACAATGATCACAGCATCGTCAGGAGGAGTAAGTTCTGTCTGAAGAAACCATGTTGTTTGCTTCTTCCTAGAAAGGAACCTCTCATCCATTCAAGTTTTATTGTGTAATTGCAGGAGTTCTGTAACATCATCAGACTTCGTCACTAATTCTAGTCCCCTTGCTATTTCTGCCATATCTGTAGTTACTTCTTCTACCAAAGTTTTGAACCCTCAAAGTCATCTATGTGGTTTGGAATAAACGTCTTCCAAATGCCTTTTCATGTGGATATTTTGGCCCTTCCCATCAATCATGAATGGCCTTAATGGCATCTAGAACGGTGAAATTTTCAGGTTTTCAGCATATTTTGCCCAAATCCATCAGAATAATCACCATCTATAGAAGTTATTGCCTTATAAAATGTTTTCTTCAACGAACATGACTTTGAAGTCAAAATTACTCATTTATTGACTGCAGAATAGATGGTGTATTAGCAACAATGAAACAACATTAGTCTCCTTGGACTTCTCCGTTGGAGTTCTCTAAGTGCATTGTTAATGAGCAATAACATTTTGAAAGGGATATTTTTTTCCTGAGGAGTAGATCTCAACAGTAGGTATAAAATCAGTAACAAACCATGCTGTAAACAGATGTGCTGTCACCTAGGCTTTGTGTTTCATTTATAAAGCACAGGCAGAGTAAATTCAGCATCATTCTTAAATGCCTAGGATTTTCAGAATGATAATTGCCTGTTGCCTTCAACTTAAGGTCCCTAGCTGCGTTAACCTCTAGCAAGAGAGTTAGCCTATCCATTGAAGATTTGAAGCCAGCCATTAACTTCTCATCTCTAGCCGTGCAAGTCTTAGATGGCATCCTTTTATTTTTTTGACATAAAGATACTTAATCTAAATTGAAAATCTTTTGACATGTCTTCCTCATTAAGCCTAATCATTCCTACTTTTTGATTTGCAGTGAGAGACCTGTGACTCTTTCTTTCATTGAACACTTAGAAGCTATTTTAGAGTTACTATTTGGCCTCATTTCAACACTGTTGTATCTCAAGAAATAGGGCCACCTGAGGAGAGGGGGAGAGAAAAGAGTATGACCAAGACCCTTCACTGGAATAGAGCACAATTTTATCAATTAAGCTTAGAGTCTTATATGGGGAGTTTGTAGCACCCCAAGACAATTATGATAGTATCACTAAGAATCACAGATTGCAGATCACTATAACAGATATAACAATAATAAAACGTTGTGAGAATTACCAAAATGTAACACAAAGACTTAAAGTGAGCACATGTTCATGGAAAAATGGCTCCAACAGATTTGCTGGATGCACAGTCACAAACCTCCGATTTGTAAACACAGTATCTGCAAAGTGCCACAAAGTGAAGCACAATAAAACAAAGTTTGCTTGCAAACACTTAACCTTTTTAAGTTAAATTTTGCAGTTTATATATTCTAACTTTTATACATTTCCCTTCCATTTACTTCTGTTGCTAAATTTTAAGTGAATTTATTATAAACAGAATATGTGTACCATGGTTTGTTTTTTATTTTCAATCCATTCTGCCAATCTTTGCATTTGACTTGCTTTTAGTTTCTGGCTTTTAAAAATGTACATATATATTCTTTGTTTTTCTTTAAGTGTTCCATAGTTTACTACAATACATCTAAGTGAGAATTTGTTATTTTTGATTTTTAAATTTTTTGTTTCTTTTATTTTTGGGCTAATTTTGATATTTGATGCTTTTAGACTTTTTCTACATTATCTGTAATTTTGTTTTGATATTTCATCTTTCTAAAAGTTTTTCTCTCCTCCTACAATTCTTATTTCATGTAGACTGTTCGAGTGTATCCCCTGTGATTTGCAATGTACATCTTTCTACCTCTTTGTTTCTCTGTGACATATTATAAACAGTTTTCAGATTTACCTTCTAGTTCGGTGATTCCCTCTGTATTTAAACTATTGTTTACCCATGGAGGGTTTTTCTTCCCCTTGTTGATCTGTCTTCTGTGTGTTTGCTTTTATTTACATGGTTTTGAATTCTTTTCAAAACTCTGCATGACATGTTACAGTCTCTTTTTCCTTGATGATATTTGTATGCCTCTCTCTTCTTTCTTAAATTTAGTGACTATCTTATATTTTGTATCTGATAATTCTACTAATTGAAGTTTTTATGTGTGTGATACTATTATGTATCTCTTCTCTTGACTCTCACAAATGTTATATTTTTTCTCCTTTTGGGTGTATGTGGTGGATGTGTGGGTGTGTGTGGTGGATATGTGGGTGTGTATGGTGTACATTTTGTAATTTTCTTTTTTTTCCTTGTTTTTGAATAATGCCTTTTAACATTTATTGAGGAGTGGGAGGTAGCTGTAGTCTGATTTAACCTTTGGCCTTCGGCTTCTTAGATTTTTTTTTTTTCTTTAAGACTTACTACTTTGGGCAATTTCTAAGGCATTGTCTCCTTTCCCTTTGCCATGGATGGCCGAAGAATGCAGACTGGAATACATCAGCTTTTCTATTAGCAAAAGAGCAATGCTTTTCTTAGCCCTTCTTCCAACCTCTACTCAAGTTGTCCATTGATTTTCTTGACTGTTAGCCACCTAGAAAGAGAACTCCACCCATTCTCACTGCCAGTTTTTCTGTTCTCTCTATCCCCTACTTTGAATTCATAGACACCAGTTTTATCAGCCTCAGCAGACAGCATTCCAAATAGAAGAGACAATTAAGAGGTTATCCTTATCTTCAAGCCACCACACTGTCCTAGAGTATTGCTCCACAGTATACCAATTTGTTTGCTCCTCTCAAAAATGTCCAAGCCAAAAATGCATGCAAATTACATTCAGATCTACCTTCCAATCTTAAGGGAAACAATTTATCCACCTATTCTCTATAATACTGGAGAGGACTAAATGGGCACTATTAGTCTGAGGACTCAGAACACTTGCCTACAAAACCTTTTATTTAATACTTTTGTAGAAGCTACTTCAGAGCAGGTCTAAATATTTTCAAGCACAGAAAGCACCCATTCAGAGAAGAATTATGTTTATCTTTAGGAGCACCACCAATTTTGTAAGTCTTCTTCTTGAGGTCTTCCTTTCTATCCTCTTTGTTTATGGGAAAATTAAGCTTCTCTTTGTGAACACAGCAATCCTCAATGCCAAACTAAACCAGTCTTTTGGACCCAGGGTTGAGTAAGAGCCAGGGGTTGTTAATATTTGGTATGTTCTGCAGGGGTCTTAATCACCAAACCCTGTGGGACAGGTGCCTGCTTATAAATGCTAGAGGTGAGCTTCAGTGTATGGATGAAATTAACATCTTTTATTTTTAGACAAGCTACAATAACTTAAAATTGAGATACCACCTCACACCAGTTAGAACGGCGATCATTAAAAATTCAGGAAACAACAGTAGCTCAAGAGGATGTGGAGAAAAAGGAATGTTTTTACACTGTTGGTGTGAGTGTAATTTAATTCAACCATTGTGGATGACAGTGAGACAATTCCTCAAGGATGTAGAAATAGAAATACCATTTGACACAGCAATCTCATTACTGGGTATACCCAGAGGATCGTAAATTATTCTATTACAGAGACACATGCACACATATGTTTATTGTGGCACTGTTCACAAGAGCAAAGACTTGGAACCAACCCAGATGCCCATCAATGATAGACTGGATAAAGAAAATGTGGCACATAGACACCATGGATTACTATGTAGCCATAAAAAAGGATGAGTTCATGGCCTTTGCAGGGACATGGATGAAACTGGAAACCATCATTTGCAGCAAACTGACACAAGAATGGAACACCAGCACCACATGTTCTCACTCATAAGTGGGTGTCGAACAAAGAACACCTAAGGCCTAGCGGGTGGGGGACTAGGGGAGGAATCCCAGGGGTGGGGAGTATTGGGAAGGGATAGCATTAGAAGAAACACCTAATGTAGATGATGGGGTGGTGGATGCAGCAAACCACTACCATGGCACGTGTATACCTATGTAACAAACCTGCACAATCTGCACGTGTACCACAGAACTTAAAGTATAATAAATAAATTAAAAAAATAATTGATACATTTACTGTTGAAATTTAAGAAAAAAATATAAAACTTGCCTCACTTTTAGGGTGGTTCTCATTTCTTTAATTTTTAAAAATTGTAGCATTTGAATATTTTCAGGTCCAATGTCCGAGTAAACAGACATAATTTTTAATACTTAAATGTTGTTTCATGTGCATTGACAGTAGTTTATACAAAAATGCAAATTAGATAAATATATATAGCATTTATCCTTGTAATTATGATGAGGCAAACTCACTGTATTTATTATTTCTCTTCATTTTCCTCATCTAATATAGTTCAGTGAGGAAAAAAATGATATTAGTTTCATCTTAGAGTCTTCCCAATAAATAACATGTTAAGGTTTTTGAGACAAGCATTCATTGTAAAGTTTTAATATATAATGAAAATGTAACATTTATAGAAGTAGATTATCTGAAAATGAATTATTGTTCTGTCCAGAATCAAACAGGTATAAACCAGAGGCAAGATTCTTGACAAATATCAGCCATTCCTCTGCAAACAAGTGTATTTTGCAGGTGTAAGTGTGGCATAACTTTCGGAAAAATAATCAATCTTGTAGACAGGAGTATCCATCAGGAGGTTAAGAGACATACAGCATCACCAGGTCCTATGTGGAATAATTTCAAAGCAACTAAAAACTTAACAAAGTTTTATGGGGGCATCTGTAGCTAAAGGTCAGAATATACTTGACATAAGTTAATCACACCTCAAAAACTATGAATTCATTAATATTTACTTATAAAACATGTGGGGTTTGCTAAACTAGCTTGGATGACTCTCTAAGATAAAGAGGGTCAGTCAAATTAATTTCCACTTAAAAAATGAGATCAATTGCTCGTGTATTTTAATTCCATTTGGAGTAAATATTCTTTTTTTTTTTTTTAATTTTTATTGCATTATAGGTTTTGGGGTACATGTGCAGAACGTGCAAGATAGTTGCATAGGTACACACATGGCAGTGTGTTTTGCTGCCTTCCTCCCCTCCACCCACACTTGGTATTCATCCCCAGGCATTCCCCCCCAGCCCCACCCACTGTCCTTCCCCCATTTCCCCCAACAGTCCCCAGTGTATAGTAGACCGCCTCTCTGTGTCCATGTGTTCTCATTTTTCTCACCCACCTATGAGTGAGTATATGCGGTATTTCCTTTTCTGTTCTTGTGTCAGTTTGCTGAGAATGATGTTCTCCAGATTCATCCATGTCCTTACAAAGGACACAAACTCATCATTTTTGATTGCTGCATAATATTCCATGGTGTATATGTGCCACACTTTCCCAGTCCAGTCTATCATCGATGGGCATTTGGGTCGGTTCCAGGTCTTTGCTATTGTAAACAGTGCTGCAATGAATATTCGTGTGCATGTGTCCTTATAGTAGAACGATTTATAGTCTTTTGGATAGATACCCAGTAATGGGATTGCTGGGTCAAATGGAATTTCTATTTCTAGGTCCCTGAGGAATCGCCACACTGTCTTCCACAATGGTTGAACTAATTTACACTCCCACCAACAGTGGGAGTACTAATTTACACTCCCACCACATCCTCTCCAGCATCTGCTGTCTCCAGATATTTTAATGATCGCCATTCTAACTGGTGTGAGATGATATCTCAATGTGGTTTTGATTTGCATCTCTCTAATGACCAATGATGATGAACACTTTTTCATATGTTTGTTGGGCTCATGTATGTCTTCTTTTGTAAAGTTTCTGTTCATATCCTTTGCCCATTTTTGAATGGGCTTGTTTGTTTTTTTTCTGTAAATCTGTTTGAGTTCTTTGTAAATTCTGGATATCAGCCCTTTGTCAGATGTGTAAACTGCAAAGATTTTTTCCCATTCTGATGGTTGCTGATTCACTCTAGTGACTGTTTCTTTTGCCGTGCAGAAGCTGTGGAGTTTGATTAGGTCCCATTTGTCTATTTTGGCTTTTGTTGCCAATGCTTTTGGTGTTTTGTTCATGAAGTCCTTGCCTACTCCTATGTCCTGAATGGTTTTGCCTAGATTTTCTTCTAGGGTTTTTATGGTGTCAGGTCTTACGTTTAAGTCTTTAATCCATCTGGAGTTAATTTTAGTGTAAGGTGTCAGAAAGGGGTCCAGTTTCTGCTCTCTGCACATGGCTAGCCAGTTTTCCCAACACCATTTATTAAATAGGGAATCCTTTCCCCATTGCCTGTTTTTGTCTGGTTTATCAAAGATAATATGGTTGTAGATATGTTGTGTTGCCTCCGATGCTTCTGTTCTGTTCCATTGGTCTATATCTCTATTTTGGTACCAGTACCATGCTGTTTTGATTACTGTAGACTTGTAGTATAGTTTGAAGTCTGGTAGCGTGATGCCTCCCGCTGTGTTCTTTTTGCTTAGAATTGACTTGGCTATGTGGGCTCTTTTTTGGTTCCATATGAAATTCACGGTGGTTTTTTTCCAGTTCTGTGAAGAAATTCAATGGTAGTTTGATGGGGATAGCATTGATTGTGTAAATTACTTTGGGCAGTATAGCCATTTTCACAATATTGATTCTTCCTAACCACGAACATGGAATGTTTCTCCATCTGTTTGTGTCCTCTCTTATTTCGTTGAGCAGTTGTTTGTAGTTTTCCTTAAAGAGGTCCCTTACATTCCTAGTGAGTTGTATTCCTAGGTATTTTATTTTCTTTGTAGCAATTGTGAATGGCAGTTCGTTCTTAATTTGGTTCTCTTTAAGTCTGTTATTGGTGTATAGGAATGCTTGTGATTTTTGCACATTGATTTTATATCCTGAGACTTTGCTGAAGTTGCTTATCAGTTGCAGGAGCTTTTGGGCTGAGGTGATGGGGTCTTCTAGGTATACTATCATGTCGTCTGCAAATAGAGACAATTTGGCTTCCACCTTTCCTATTTGAATACCCTTTATTTCTTTTTCTTGCCTGATTGCTCTGGCTAGAAGTTCCAGTACTATGTTGAATAGAAGTGGTGAGAGAGGGCATCCTTGTCTAGTGCCGGATTTCAAAGGGAATGCTTCCAGTTTTTGCCCATTCAGTATGATATTGGCTGTTGGTTTGTCGTAAATAGCTTTTATTACTTTGAGATATGTTCCATCAATACCAAGTTTATTGAGGGTTTTTAGCATAAAGGGCTGTTGAATTTTGTCAAATGCCTTCTCTGCGTCAATTGAGATAATCATGTGGTTTTTGTTTTTGCTTCTGTTTATGTGGTGAATTACATTTATAGACTTGCGTATGTTGAACCAGCCTTGCATCCCCGGGGTGAATCCTACTTGATCATGATGGATAAGTTTTTTAATGTGCTGTTGCAATCGATTTGCCAGTATTTTATTGAAGATTTTTGCATCTATGTTCATCATGGATATTGGCCTGAAGTTTTCTTTTCTTGTTGAGTCTCTGCCAGGTTTTGGTATCAGGATGATGTTGGTCTCATAAAATGATTTGGGAAGGGTTCCCTCTTTTTGGATTATTTGGAATAGTTTCAGAAGGAATGGTACCAGATCTTCTTTGTGTGTCTGGCAGAATTCAGCTGTGAACCCATCTGGACCTGGGCTTTTTTTGTGTGGTAGGCTCTTAATTGCTGCCTCAACTTCTGACCTTGTTATTGGTCCATTCATAGTTTTGGCTTCCTCCTGGTTTAGGCTTGAGAGGACACAGGCATCCAGGAATTTATCCATTTCTTCCTGATTTACTAGTTTGTGTGCATAGAGTTGTTTGTAGTATTCTCTGATGATGGTTTGAATTTCTGTGGAATCTGTGGTGATTTCCCCTTTATCGTTTTTTATTGCATCTATTTGGTTGTTCTCTCTTTTCTTTTTTATCAGTCTGGCTAGTGGTCTATTTTATTGATTTTTTTCGAAAAACCAGCTCTTGGATTTATTGATTTTTTGAAGGGTTTTTCTTGTCTCTATCTCCTTCAGTTCTGCTCTGATCTTAGTTATTTCTTGTCTTCGGCTAGGTTTTGAGCTTTTTTGAACTTGCTCCTCTAGCTCTTTCAATTTTGACGATAGTGTGTCAATTTTGGATCTCTCCACTCTTCTCATGTGGGCACTTATTGCTATATATTTTCCTCTACAGACTGCTTTAAATGTGTCCCAGAGATTCTGGTACATTGTGTCTTCATTCTCGTTGGTTTCAAAGAACTTCTTTATTTCTGCCTTCATTTCATTGTTTATCCAATCAACATTCAAGAGCCAGTTGTTCAGTTTCCATGAAGCTATGCGGTTCTGAGTTATTTTCTGAATTCTGAGTTCCAACTTGATTGCACTATGGTCTGAGAGACTGTTTGTTATGATTTCTATTGTTTTGCATTTGCTGAGGAGTGCTTTACTTCCAATTATGTGGTCAATTTTGGAGTAGGTGTGATGTGGTGCTGAGAAGAATGTATATTCTGTGGATTTGGGGTGGAGAGTTCTGTAAATATCTATCAGGTTTGCTTGTTCCAGGTCTGAGTTCAAGTCCTGGATATCCTTGTTAATTTTCAGTCTGGTTGATCTGTCTGCTATTGACAGTGGAGTGTTAAAGTCTCCCACTATTATTGTGTGGGAGTCTAAGTCTCTTTATAAGTCATTAAGAACTTGCTTTATATATCTGGGTGCTCCTACATTGGGTCCATATATATTTAGAATCGTTAGCTCTTCTTGTTGTATCGATCCTTTTACCATTATGTAATGACCTTCTTTGTCTCTTTTGATCTTTGTTGCTTTAAAGTCTATTTTATCAGAGATGAGAATTGCAACTCCTGCTTTTTTTTGCTCTCCATTTGCTTGGTAAATCTTCCTCCATCCCTTTATTTTGAGCCTTTGTGTATCTTTGTGTGTGAGGTGGGTTTCCTGGATACAGCACACTGATGGGTTTTGGTTTTTTATCCAATTTGCCAGTCTGTATCTTTTGATTGGTGCATTTAGCCCATTTACATTCAGGGTTAATATTGTTATGTGTGAATTTGATACTGCCATTTTGATGCTAGCTGGCTGTTTTGCCCGTTGGTTCATGTACATTCTCCATTTTGTTGATGGTCTTTAGCATTTGGTATGCTTTTAGGATGGCTGGAACTGGTTGTTTCTTTCTATGTGTAGTGCCTCTTTCAGGAGCTCTTGTAAAGCAGGCCTAGTGGTGACAAAATCTCTGAGTACTTGCTTGTTCGTGAAGGATTTTATTTTTCCTTCACTTATGAAGCTCAGTTTGGCTGGATATGAAATTCTGGGTTGAAAGCTCTTTTCTTTAAGGATGTTGAATATTGGCCCCCACTCTCTTCTGGCTTGTAGAGTCTCTGTGAGAGATCTGCTGTGAGTCTGATGGGCTTCCCTTTGTGGGTGACCCGACCTTTCTCTCTGGCTGCCCTTAGTATTTTCTCCTTCGTTTCAACCCTGGTGAATCTGACGATTATGTGCCTTGGGGTTGCTCTTCTTGCAGAGTATCTTTGTGGTGTTCTCTGTATTTCCTGGAGTTGAGTATTGACCTGTCTTGCTAGGTTGGGGAAATTTTCCTGGATAATATCCTGAAGAGCGTTTTCCAGCTTGGATTCATTCTCTTCGTCACATTCTGGTACACCTATCAAACGTAGGTTGGGTCTCTTCACATAGTTTCACATTTCTTGGAGATTTTGTTCATTCCTTTTTGTACTTTTTTCTTTAATCTTGGTTTCTCATTTTATTTCATTGAGTTGATCTTCAACTTCTGATATTCTTTCTTCTGCTTGGTCAATTCGGCTGTTGAAACTTGTGCATGCTTCACGAAGTTCTCGTGTTGTGTTTTTCAGCTCCTTCAATTCATTCATATTCCTCTCTAAGTTGTCCATTCTTGTTATCAATTCCTCGAATCTTTTTTCAAATCTTTTTTCAAGGTTCTTAGTTTCTTTGCACTGGTTTAGTACATGTTCCTTTAGCTCACTGACGTTTCTCATTATCCACTTTCTGAAGTCTGATTCCGTCATTTCGTCACATTCATTCTCCGTCCAGCTTTGTTCCCTTGCTGGTGAGGAGTTTTGGTCCTTTTTTGGAGGTGAGGTGTTTTGGTTTCGGGTGCTTTCCTCCTTTTTGCACTGGTTTCTTCCCATCTTTATGGATTTATCCGCCTGTCGTCTTAGTAGTTGCTGATTTTTCAATTGGGTCTCTGTGTGGACGCTGAGATTGTTGATGATGAAGTATTTCTGTTACTTAGTTTTCCCTCTAATGGTCTATCCCCTCTGCTGTATGAGTGCTGAGGTCCACTCCAGGCCCTGCTTGTCTGGGGTATACCTGCAGCAGCTGCGGAACAGTGAGGGATGATACCAGTTTCTTCTTCTGCTGTCCTTGTTCCAGAATAATGCCAGCCAAATATCAGTCTGATTAGTCCTTTTCTGGGGTGACTCCTTGGATATACAGGGGTCAGGGAGCTGCTTGAGGAGACAGTGTGTGCTTTATAGGAGCTCCAGTGCTGCACTGTGAGCTCCGTTGTTCATTCAGGGTTGTTGGGAGGTTGTTTATGTCTGCTGCAATAGAACTCATAAAACACCACCCTCTTTTCCCCCCCTCCTTAGATGCTCTGTCTCAGGGAGTTGGGGCTTTCTTTATGAGTATCTGTTGCACTGTCCTGCCCCACTAGGCGGCAGTCTATTCACTATTTGCCTGCCGGGGCTCTGACCTGCTAGCGCGGGTCCGCCCTATTGCTGTTGGGCTCCCTCTGCTGTGGAGCGCTCCCGGCTCCTGGGAGACTCTCTGTTATGGCAGGTTGCCTCGGCAACAGCGGGCTGCATCAGTCCTGGGCGGTACTTCAGTGGGGGTGGACTGAGTCAGCAATGGTGGATGCCCCTCCCTCACCGGGCTGCACCGTCCTAGATGCTGGCAGCAAAACTCTCAG
This sequence comes from Saguinus oedipus, assembly GCA_031835075.1. NCBI lineage: Eukaryota > Metazoa > Chordata > Mammalia > Primates > Cebidae > Saguinus > Saguinus oedipus. Next base: position 58,603,471 of record CM063182.1, read on the forward strand.
CCCCAAGCACCTCCAGTCACCGCCCTGCTTGTCCCCGTGAGCGTGGGACCCACCGAGCCCGATCACCCAGCTCCCTGCCTCAGAGTCCGTCCTCTCTCTCTCTCTCTTCCTCTCCCCAAGCTGAAAGGTCGACTCTCTCACTGGCGCCCCAGTAGCCTGCTGATAGGGCACTGGGATTCGTGCAATCTCCCGTGCCGCTGCCCACTACCCCGGCTCAGATCACGCTTCCCAGGAAACTCCTGGTCTGGCTCATTGTCCAAGTCCCGTTCAATCAGATGAACATGCCAATCTGCCCTTCCAAATCTCAGATTGCCAGTTTAACAGGGCACCCTGACCAGTGAGTTCCGCGCCAGGTCCTGCCGCAGCGCCGGCCGAAGAGGCGGCGGGAGCTGGCTGCGTTAGCCGGGTGCGCTACCGTCCCGTGTCTCTCACACACCTGGGACTTTCAACGCTCTGTGGGCATAAAAGGAACATCCGAGAATGCGGCTAGGACTCACCCTCTGCGCCTTCACTGAGAGCTGCAATCCTGAGTCGCCTCTACGACGCCATCTTGCCTCCTCTCCATAAATATTCTTAAATTATTCCTATAGTGAGATAATATAAGGCATTCTAGTTTCTCTATTGAAGAAATAAGAGGAAAGAAAGCCATAAGATGAGATTTTAACACCCCCACCCATCCCTTAAACACTAAAGCACGGGTTTAAATATTAAGCAAAATATCAGAATGTTATTGTGCATATGTACACTTATGTAACATAGTTTTTATGTATGTTACAGTACATTAAAATATAAAAATAAGCAAAATCATATGTTTTTGTGAATTGATTGGGAGCTGTAGTTATCATTTGTATTCAGCATTTTCCCAAAATTATATAGCAATAACATCTACTAAAGGTCTGCAAGTCATAAGTTTTCAAAGATAATACATGTGTAATCAGTCTGGAATGGAGTATCTTACAGTGAACACCTCTGTGCTTCCACAATTAATGATGAATTGTATAACTAACATCTTTATTTAGAAATGTGAAATTTTCTAGAATAAACATTTTAACAGAATTATTAGCTTATAACATATATTTCTAGAAATTTGTGTTTTAATCATTATTTTTTAAAAATAAGTGATAGTTTAACTTCCCACCTTATTTAAAATTTTGATTAGCTGAATTTATTTTAGGAGTTCATGGTTATAAGAATTTGAATACAGAAGTGTGTCACAGTGTATGTTTATATATGTATATGCATGTATGCGTTTGCATATATATATATATATGCATGTGTGTGTGTATATGACAGAAACATTTCCTCTCTTGGAGCCTCTTCTGACATACCCAACACAGGTCTCCATTTGCTGGGTATCTAAAATTCACAAGGAACATAAATTAAGAAAATTAATTTATCTTCGCACTTTATCATTTCTGTTCATTCTCGTAATTTGTTGACAAGTAAGTTTTCTTCCAAATGGTTTAAAAATCTAAATGTAGTCTTAGAAGCATGTTCTGCTATGTTTAGTACCTGGGTATTTTGTTATTTTAAAACTGAGAATGCAAATATTTAAATATATTAATTTAATTATTTTAACAATTAGTAATAGGTCATTTCATCGAATAAAAATATTTTATAAGTAAATTTATGGCTTCTATCTTCTTATAATCTTGATGGATTTTGTTGACTGGGCCTCTAGATTTTCCGTGTGTATTTACGAGGCCACACAGTCTTTTCAAACAAAATCAAAAACATACACACGGCAAAGACAGCTCAGTGTAAGGAAGCAATTTTTTTTGGTATTTACAAACAATACAAAGAAAAAATGATAAATAATAGGGTTTACTAAAGATGACAAGAACTCTGCAATATACATGTAATGAAAAAGAATACATTGAGATGAACATTTCAGGTTTATCTCAAAACCCAGGTCTCTCAGCCTTACAGTGTTTTAGGTAGAATTTGCACTGAGACAAGTCCTGAATCTCCATGCTTACCAATTTTGTGTCAGCTTAATAAAATATTATTCTCAATAAGCTAGAGGGACAGAGAGGGTAGAAAAGATTTTCTATTTTGGAAGCTTCTGTCTCCCTTCCTCAAATCCTCTTTTTTTTTTTTTTTTCAAGTGCTGGAAATATCAAACTATCACCTCGTCCCTCAGTGACTGTTTTTGACTACTGCTGCAAACTGCTACTACATTAATTGCTCTGCAGACAGGCCTTTTAAGTCTCTCATGCATTTGCCAAAGTAATTTAGTAACTTCAGACACCTTGATTTGTCCAATAAATGTTAAAATCTAAATGAATACATTTACTTATGATAAATGTATTTATGGGAATTATTTTTGGTTTTGAAACATTCTCCTGTTAAATTTAACTAAATTAAAATATACAATTTATTTAATATCCTGCTCATTTCTATCTCCTGCTTTTTATTTGTGACCAATATCTCAACAATAACCTCGGAGCTCTTTACGTACAGCTCTGATAAGACTGACACGCTTTCAAAATTTAAACCCAATGCTCTTACCTTGGCTTTTAAGCATACGCATGATCTGACATTTAAATACCTCCTCAGCTTATCTCTTTTTCATGATCTCTGTCTTCCAAACACAGAAATAAGGTTCTCTCCCTCCAAATACATTGGTACTTTAGGTTATTTAAGTGTCTTCATTCTCCGTTTTCTTTTAAAATCATTAACTATTACTCCAAAATATAAAATGCCAATTTTTTATTATTAAATAACTTGACATTGCTGGATTTATTTATTATATTTTAGATTAACTAAGGGTATCTATTTTAGGAATTTCACTTTCTGTAGGACTTGATATTTGATCTGAGACCTAAAACATTAGATAGTATTAACCATATAGGGATGTTACTTCCTAGGCAATAGAAACAGAGCATGCAGAAATTTATAATAGGAACAAGACAATCAATAAAGGTATAGAAAAATGTGAATAGTGAACATCTACGTAAACACAGAACAGCTACTAAGAGCTATGAGAAATATGCTTGAGTATATTTCTCACCAAAACCTATATAAATATTATATACCTTAGCTATATAAATAGTCACTGAAAAACCGAATTAAGAAGTGAAGGTAGGGAAAGAGGAGAAAGCATAAGTTTCAATACTTTCTCCTATTTGCTATTGACAGACAATCCACAAGGTCTAGAATCAAAATATCAGTTAATGAATGACAACGAACTCCAAATCCATTTAGTTAAAGATTTTTCTTAAGTGGAAAGAATTTAAGTGAAATATTTTTATTCATGAAAAACTTTATCATAATTTTAGCAATTTTTTTGCTTCATTTTCATTTCTTTCTGCTTAAGTAAAATAATACTGAGTTACTTGTGAGGCTGAGGTGAAAGGATTGACTGAATCCAGGAGTTTGTGTCCAGCCTTTGCAATATAGACTCCACGTCTTTAAAAAAAAAAATGAAAATGAAAGTAGATGAATTACTGTTAAATTTTAATAGCATGATTTCAATTTAATAAACTCTCTTATCTATGCAGGTATGTACAAATATATATATGATCCCTTTGTCTCTTTGTATATAAATGTGTGTATGTCTGTCATGTATGTGTGTGTGTGTGTGTGTGTGTGTGTGTGTGTGTATCAACAATGGTTATTTTTTTAACGAATAGTTAAAATTTACACAAACATTACTTTTATTGTTTTAAAGAGTATTCATCTTCCAGAATGAATGAAGCTAATATTATGAGTGACACATATATGCTAAGAATGTTATTTAGATGGCAGGACATTCCTTTCACTGGGGTTGTGAGAAAAAGCCTCATATAAGAGATAAGAATATTCCTGTTCTTGAATAGTAAATAGAATTCAGTGGTAGAAAATAAAGTTTTACAGGCAAAGGGCCAAGCATACACACACAAACACATATATAAGAGATTTTTAAATGTGATGAAAAATAAATAGTAAATAAGCAATTGAGCTTCACCAGTTTGGTGTAAAGAGCTACCATTTCTTTAGTCAGGCAAAGGTGGATTGGTACTAATTTGCTGACAGCTTTTGTATAGACAAAACAACAACTACAACAACAGCTGGATCACAAGAAATCTAAGTCTTTTCCTCAGGTTGCACATTTAATAGCTGATGGAGACACTAGCAATCAGTTTCTTGTCAATGAACCACATTTCTTAAGACATGAGGAAACACTGAATAGCTTTAAGTGGGAAAACTCACCAGCCCTAGAGGCACATTGGCAAGCACTCTCACGACAGTGTAGGGAAAGGAGAGAAGAACATATGGGAACCTAGTTAAGGCTAACGTCCATGAAAGAGACAAGGAAGGAGAAAACTGAAGTCCTGGCTGCTTCGGAATCTGACCTATTCACATATTCACAGATTTCACCTCGAATATATTTTCTCCCCAAATTTAAGTCAATTTGTTTCTGACAGATCATTAAATCCTTAAATGGACTAAAACTTGAGTTTCTAATAGCCATCTTATATTCTACTTAGAGGTGGCATGAAGGTTTTGATATATCCCAGATTTTAACATGTGAAGTGGTTGAATAAAAAGTTTGAGTTGGAAATGTCAGCACTAAGCTTAACTTTTCTGGTACCAAGGTATTTTTTGCTAAAGAAAGCTAGTCATTTCTCAAAAAAAAAATAGCAATATCTTTCCAATATGTCTATATGTGTTGGTGTGTGAGTGAGCACATATAATTTTATTAAGCATTCAGTGTTTTAGCTCCATTTTGCTTTTGAAGAAATAAATACAAAGAAGTCACAGGAGATTTTACCAATTACACCCTTATCCCCCTGGGCTTTAGTGCCTAGCTTGGAAGCCATAGAACTTAGTTTCTTCTTTGAAAACCAGATGAAGAAAAAAAGAAAGAGACAAGAAAGAGATGAGTGATGAGAGAGAGAGAGAGAATTCCAATTACATTTAAGTTTCATGCATATAAAATCATTCTCAAGCCTCTTTTCTGACGCAATTGCCTTCTAATAAGAAGACAGTTTAGAAATGTGCACCAAGAGATTTAAACATATGTATTAAAAGGATTGAACAGCACCTGCAGGAAATGGTAACGAATCAAAACTTAATGCCTTACCCAAATTCTAAATAATCTGTATTTAAGTAGTATGCAGTAAAGTTAGACTATAGGCCATTTGGTGTAGCTTGTTAAATGAAAAAAAAAAAAAAAAAAAAAAAAACTCTGTTTGAGGTATGAGGTATCTCTGTGTTTTACCTCATGATTTTAGAGTAAAAATAATTATTGACATAGCTATCCAAATTCATCTGAAAAGTAGACAATCTTTTAAATCACATCTATTGAGTGATTAAAAGAAGCCATTTTTTGAATAATTGGTATTACATGTGCCTTTTCTATAACTGCTATATTTTATTCCCATCTCTATAGCTCGGTAACAGCCTTTAATTTGTTTAGTTGAAAGAAGGCTGATTCAGCTTTTCAAAAATTATTGTTTAATCTCAAACTTGAGAATTTTTATCTTATATCTGTCTAAGCATATGAATGATTGTTTTAGTTATTGATTTGGCCACAAGCAGTTCAGTGGGGCACCGTGAGATGGAGTGGAGCACTTGTAGGAATAAAGCGTCAGGAGAGAGTGCCAATGTTCAGATCTGAGATTGCAACTTCTCAGAACTCTGCCAAGGACCTCCCCACATCTGTCCACCATCTAAGGTCTGTCCTGGTCAGACATACTAGCACAAGACTAAGAAGGGAGTTGCTACTTAACACACAGCCATGTAATAAATGTGTGGAGAGCATTCTAGATTTTGCTTTCAGAGTTCTCAGTATCAAATATTCACACATGGCAAGTATTTCTAAGTATAGCTGCTCCTGCCAACAGATAGTCCCATCCTGAAGGAGGCCTCCTAGTTAATATATTTGCAAGTGTTAAAAGGGAAATATTAAAGACATATTAGTAGCTAAGTGAGAATTGTATCCTTTTTTGGGAACCACTGCAGAGAGTAACTAATTGTAGAAAAAGGGAGCAGCAATCAGAAGCACTGCAAATATCTCCAGCTGAAGAGGTACATAGACCTTTTAAGACATGGCCAGGCTGCTTACTGAAAGCACTGAAGGTGAATGAATAGTCACCACCTTCTGAGTAGCCTGTCTTCCCCACATGACACATTTCTATTCTCTCCTCTGTATTCTCTTCCCATTGCCTTCGTTTACACTGGGCATTCTCTCCTAGGCAACTGCAGGCACTGTCTAACTTACCTCCTGTACTCAGCATCACTCTTTCAAATACATTGTCTATATCCTTGTTTCTCAAAGTGTGTCGCTGCAACAGCAGCATAGTTATCTCATTGCTTGCTAGAAAAGCAGATTTTTAGAATCTACCCCAGATCTACTGAAAAAAAAAAAGTCTTTCTTTAAACAAGATTTCAGGTTGATTCTAAGGCGCATCAGATTTGAGAAACAATGCTCCCCATTATCACGAAGTTCTAAAATTATGTTCTAAAACAAAAATTCATAACCAATTATAATGTAATCACCCTTTACAACACCACCACCAATACAAGACAAAGTCCACACTGACTTGAATAGGTCTCAGCTTTTTAAAATGAACCTCATATTCTACTTACCAATTCAAAATGCAATCTGTACGTTTGAATCAATTTACCTCATTGCATTCCGTCAACACATCAAGATTGCATTGTTTTGTTGGTTTGCAAACTCACCACTAGGCCAATGTTTTGTCTTTTTGTTTAGGATAAATCTGAACAAAAGATAATGTAAGAATGGATGTTGTCTCGTCATCCTTTTATAGCTGGAATATATTTTCCCCTTAAGGAGGAATAAAATGAGATAAATAGCATGGTAAGTCATAATCATCAGTAAGCCATTAATAGTTTCCATTTTCCTTTTTCCGTATAGCTACAATGAACAGCTTGTTCATGCCAAACAATAACCCCAAACTCTGAAATCCTTAAGATTTTTTTACTCTCTGCTATGCTATATTAACGCAGAAAAGACAAAAAAAATCATTAATTTCAAAATCTACAGAGCCCTTATATATTTACTTTTTTCAATGGTTCTTTTTGGAATACCTATGGTACATATATGAGAATTAGACTAGCAAAATATATCTGTATTTATTTACCTCTTAAAACCCAGATATGATGCCACATTCTCCATGGAACCTTCCTCGATCTCTTTACCCCCACTCCCATATTGCCCCAAACATAAAATGACTCTTTTTCTTTTCAATGTCAGATATTTATATATGTTGTTCTTAAGTCCCATTAGTTAAGCTAGAGGGACAAGGAGAGGAATAGGAAAAGAGAAAATAAATATATCTTCTACTGATTTTTGAGACTATGGCAGTGAGGCCATGTAATGAATCTTAACTACTTAACACAGAGATTATCACAGGACAGGAGGTAATCAGCCACAATAAAGAAAAGGGTAAATACTTAAGTGCTTTTTGTTGTCTGCTGCAGTTAGAAGTTAAATGACTTGACAGTAGTAATTTGTAAGAAAATATTTTTGAGTGGATAAAAATCAATCATCATCTTTCACCTCAGACTCTGGATGACTACAGTGGATACAGAATCATCTGTTCTTCTGAATTATTGGATCAGTGTCTTCATGATATTAAAAAAATTTACACAAATAGTTGGTGGTTCTGGGGCTAATTTTTAGGTGTTTTGACATCAATTTTCTTTCAACATTCTGCTTTGTTTAAATAACTACAAACACACGTATCACCTCTGCGATTTTCATCTTCGTTGTGTGCATATGAAAGTGTCTGAGTATGGTACATTTCAGATAGCGGTGCTTTTCAACAAAAGTATGTAAAGTATATTGCTGTACAGTCATCCAAGTGTCATTATTACTCTGAGACATGTAGATTTTTCTCTCCTAGATGCTTAACAGTTCCCCACTGACCCATACCTTACTAAAAGTAGAGGAAGTGTTTTCAAAAAGAAAGCCATTGCAGTTAGAAGATGAATAAAAACTTTGGAATCATTTTTATTTATTATATTTTCACTCATAAAAAGTAACATATATAATATAAGGGCCATGGGGACACACACACACACACACACACACACACTCACAAATACTCTAATCTGATAGCTGCAGGAAATGCCATCCTGAAACATCTCAGGTATTTACTCATCTGTTAGTGCATATGTTTCTAAAAGTTAATGTAGAGTTTCATCAACTCTACAATTCTCTAAAGATCTGACAGCAAGAGAAACAGGAGACTCAGAGGTGTTTTATATTGTAATATGGTTGTTGTCAACTTTTTCAAATTGAAAACACCTTTTTAAACTTTGGAAGAGAAGCATGGACATTTTGTATGTCATAAAAATCAAGTTGATATGTATTCTCCTTGCTTACTGCAAAGAAACTTTCAGGGCCCTGGGGTACTAAAAATCACAGAGTAAGGATGTGTTCCTATTGCTCAGTTTAGAATAAATTCTATCATCGATTAGTTCTGTGTTCACAAGATATTTTTATATCAGTTTTTGTTGTTCAAAGAACAGTCTTATAAAAATTTGCTATCTAAAATGTTTCTTCATTTAAAAAGTAACTCTGTTAATCCCTCATAAAAATTTGATACTTTTAATACACAAATTAACATTATGGAACATTACTTATAAAGGTAAATAGAGAAATACTCCATTGAACAAACTTTCTCTTCCCTAGTGTCTATATTATTTAGTAACAGCTAATGAGAAATTTGTGGAAGATTAGCTGGGAGCTCAAAAATTTTGTAGACAATAAGAGATTGAGAGATATTTCTGCAGGCTAAGGATCATTTTGTACTTGATGATTAAAATCATTTTTTATTATTTAATATATTCTACAAATATTTACAGAATTTCTTCTAGATTTAATCATTCCATGATACCTGCAGGGGATATTTTTCCAGAACTTCCAATATTTATACCAAAATCCAAGTATCCTCAAGTGCCCAATATAAAGTGGTATAGTACTCAAGTACCCAATATAAAATGGTGTATATATTTGCATATACTGTATGTACATCCTCATGTGTACTTTCTAAATGCTTTAGATTATTTATTGTAGCTAATTCAATGTAACTGCTAAATAAATAGCTGTTATAATGTATCATTTGGGGAATTGTGACAAGCAAAAATATCCTGACATGATCCTGATTCATTATCACACAAACATTATGGGGAAACCACTCCCATAATCCAATCACCTCCCACCAAGTCCTTTCCTCAACATGTAGAGAGTTCATTTCTAGGTGAGATTTGGGTGGGGACACAGAGCCAAATCATATCACTTAGGAAGGAAATATATAGTTTGAAATCCAATGAGTGTGTGGGAAGAAAGGTAGTTTGGGCTTCTTCAGATAGTACTTTCAGTGTAGACTTCTCTCTGAGCATCTGACATTTGTCATAAGAAATGAAGACTAAGAAGTAATCAGTAACATCTTAACCAGATAAATTAAGAAACAGAGGGTAAATTATATATGTGAATTATACTTCTGATGCTTATCACCATTTCCTCAAGTATGTTCTATAAAATTCTCTAAAAACCACAAACACACACATCGTCTCCATGATTTTCATCTTCATTGTGGGCATGTGGCAAAGTTATGTATGATGGATTTCACATAGTGGTGAATTTCAACAAGAGTGTATGAAATCCATTAATAGTCATTCAAGTGCCATTTTTACTCCAAGTCATGTAGATTTTCTCTCTCAGACGTTTAACAAATAGTTCCCCACTGACCCATACCTTATTAAGTCTAAGTTCATTCATTTCTTTCTTATTTCCTAGAGGACTACAACAGTCCCCTAAAAAGAGTCCTTACTTTTACTATTTGTTTTTCATTCTTAAATGCATCCTCTACCAGCTTTTATAATTTTCTTATTTTTAATCATTTTATGTATATTTTTTAAGTTATGGGGTATAGGTGCAGGATGTGGAGGTTTATGACATAGGTAAACATGTGCTATGGTGGTTTGCTGCACCTGTCAACCCATCACCTAGATATTAAACCCTGCATGAATTAGCTTTTTTTTCCCAAATACTACCCATTCCCCACCCTCCCCCAACAGGTCCCAGACTGTGTTGTTCCACTTCCTGTGTCCATGTGTTCTCATTGTTCAGCTCCTACTTACAAATGAAAACATATGGTGTTTGGTTTTCTGTTCCTGTGTTAGTTTGCTGAGGATAATGTTTTCAGCTTCATCCATGTTCCTGCAAAGGACATGATCTCATTCCTTTTTATGGCTTCATAGTATTCCATCATACAATATAAGTTATAAAATAGTTTTACTCTGATTTTGTGAAGAATGTAAATTCAAGGAGAACTACAATCCACTGCTCAAGGACATCAGAGAAGACACAACCAGATGGAAAAACATTCCATGATCATCGATAGGAAGAATCAATATCGTGAAAATGGCCATACTGCCCAAAGCAATTTATAGATTCAATGCTATTACCATTAAGCTACCATTGACATACTTCTATAGTTTTCTAGCCATGCAGTACAATAATGGGGGTATGAGCAAAGATTTTAGAAGTCAACAATGAAAACACATTTGGAGGTGTTTTTAGATGCAATGTTCCAAAACTGACTGTTAGCTGGAGGGACAGTAGAAAGGTATTGGTACAAGTTTTAGCATTAGTCAGAGCTGGGCTCATAACCAAGCTCTATCATTTACTCCCCATAATACTTGTAGCTACTACAAAGATTTGTTTCCTCGTATAAGAAGTTTGATGGAAAAAAAAAGTTTGATGAATTACATGCCTATAAGGAGGATCAAATGGAATAAAACGTATTAAAGACTTAGCAAAACAATAGTATATCTTTTTCTTCAAAACATTTTGTCACAATAGTATATCTTTTTCTTCAAAACATTGTGTCACTCATAATAAATCCTAGCACCTGAACATTTTACATAAGAGCTGGCATAAACATGTGAGGCATACCTCTCCATCATTATGCTACACTCCAGGAACTCTAGATACAGCTCACTTTTGAGTAAATTCAGAGAGCTGTTGCTACTCTCCCATCTGCTTGAAATACAGTACACTACCATTTTCCCTACCCCATTTCCTTGATCTAGATAATCCCTACTGATCTAACATCATCACCATTCTCATCTTCAACAGCCTCTTCATCATGATTGATGATGTGACAGGTCCTAGAGGACCCAAGCAGTACATTGTTCAAAAAGCATTCTCTAGTTTTAGACCATGTTCAAATCGCAAATCCATCTTACACAACTCTTCTTTACCTCAAGTTTGCAACATGGAACTAACCAAACTTCCTGTTTTTAGGTTTATTAAATGAATTTTTATAAATTAACTTTTTAAGCAGCTTTGTAGAGTACTTGGCACATAGTAGCTACTCTTGTTTTACCAAATCCTTCATATGCTTTATTCCATTTAACTCTCATTGTAGGCATTCAATTTATCAATATGTGTATATGAGGAAATGGAGGTTTAGTAGTTTGCAGGGGTATAGGTATTATAGGGAATAAATTGTAGAGGTTAGTTATGAACCCAGCTCTGTCTGATACTAAAATTCATGCCATTACTTCTCTACTGTCCTCCAGCTAACACTCAGTTTTGGGACACTATATCTAAAAAACAGTTTCAAATGTGTGGGTTTTTTTGACTTCTAAAACCTTTGACCATAGCCCTATTATTGTAATTCATCACTAGAAAATGAACCATATCCTGAGACTTTGTGAATTTGCTTATCACCTTAAGGATATTTTGGACAGAGATGATGAGGTCTTGCAAAAATCACAATCATTCCTAAACACCAATAGAAGACAGAGAGCCAAATCATGAGCACACTGCCAATCACAATTACTACAAAAAGAATAAAATACGTAGGAATACAACTAACAAGGGATGTGAAGGACCTCTTCAAAGAGAACTACAAACCACTGTTCAAGGAAATAAGAGAGAACACAAACACTCCATGCTCATGGTTAGGGAGAATCAGTCTCATGAAAATGGCCATATTGCCCAAAGTAATTTATAGATTCAGTGCTATCCCCATCAAGCTGCATTGATGTTCTTCACAGAACTGGAAAAAAAACACCTTAAACTTCATACAGAACCAAAAATAGCCCACATAGACAACCCTAAGCAAAAAGAACAAAGCTGGAGGCATCATGCTACCTGACTTCAAACTATACTGCAAGGCTACAGTAATCAAAAACAGCATCGTACTGGTACCAAAGCAGAGATATTGACCAATGAAATGAACAGAGGCCTCGGAAGTAAAGCCACACATCTACAACCCTCTGATATTTGACAAACCTGACAAAAACAAGTAATGGGGAAAGGATTCCCTGTTTAATAAACAGTGTTGGGAAAACTGGCTAGCCATGTGCAGAAAGCTGAAACTGGACTCCTTCCTTTCACCTTATGCAAAAATTAACTCCAGAAGGATTAAAGATTTAAACATAAGACATAACACCATAAAAACCCCAGAAGAAAATGTAGGCAATACTATTCAGGACATAGGCATAGGCAAGGACTTAAGGACTAAAACACCAAAAGCAATGGCAACAAAAGCCAAAATAGACAAATGGGATCTAATTAAATTTCAGAGCTGCTGCACAGCAAAGGAAACAATCATTAGGGTGAACTGGCAACTAACAAAATGGGAAAAAAATTTTGCAAGCTACCCATCTGACAAAGGGCTAATATCCAGAGTCTACAAAGAACTAAAACAAAATTACAGGAAACAAACAAACAAACAACCCCATCAAAAAGTGGGCAAAGGATATGAACAGACACTTTTCAAAAGAAGACATTTATGCAGCCAACAAACATATGAAAAAATGCTCATCATCACTGGTCATTGGAGAAATGCAAATCAAAACCATATTGAGATACCATCTCACACCAGTTAGAATGGTAATCATTAAAAAATCTGGAGACAACAGATGCTAGAGAGGATGTGGAGAAATAGAAATGCTTTTACACTGTTGGTGGGAGTGTAAATTAGTCCAACCATTGTGGAAGACAGTGTGGCGATTCCTCAAGGACCTAGAAATAGAAATTCCATTTGACCCAGCAATCCTATTACTGGGTATGTACCCAAAGGATTATGAATTGTTCTATTATAAAGACACATGCACACATATGTTCATAGCGGCACTGTTTATAATAGCAAAGACTTGGAACTAACCCAAATGTCCATCAATGATAGACCGGATTAAAAAAATGTGGCATATATACACCATGAAATACTATGTAGCCGTAAAAATGGATAAGTTCATGTCCTTTGCAGGGACATGGATAAAGCTGGGAATCATCATTCTCAGCAAGCTGACATAAGAACAGAAACCAAAAAACGCATGTTCTCACTCATAAGTGTATGTTGAACAATGAGAACACATGGACACAGGGAGAGGGATATCACACACTGGGGCCTTTTGGGAGGTGAGAGAGGGGAGGGGAGGAATAGCAGGGGGTGGGGGATTGAGGAGGGATAACATCAGGAGAAATACCTAATGTAGGTGACAGGGGAATGGATGCAACAAACCACCATGGCATGTGAATACCTATGTAACAATCCTGCATGATCTGCACATGTACCCCAGAACTTAAAGTATAATAAAATAAATAAACAAATAAATAAAAAGTTTTTTTAAAAAAGAAACTGAACTATAATTTTATTAAGTAGCTATCTCTGTCAATAATATTTTGCAGCCTAGAGAATAAAAGCAGTATTTCTTTTTCTTTGCACTCCCATCACACAACAAAGCAACTTTCAAGTAATAAGCAGTCTATCTATTTTTTATTGACAAGTCATGGTTGTATACATTTATGGGGTAAAATGTGCTGTTGTGATATGTGTGTACAATGTGGCATAATTAAATCAAGCTAATTAACATATCTATTACCTTGCACGCCTATCATATTTTATGATGAGACATACATGAATGACTGGATGGCTGGTTAGATAGTATCAGAAATCAGTCGTCAGGATAACTGATGAGTTTACTAAGGGGTGTGTGTGTGTGTGTGTGTGTGTGTGTGTGTGTGTGTGTAATTTAAATTTTTTAACATAGATATTTTTCCATTTCAAAACACTATAGTTTTGTGTCAATTATAAAATGTCAGTTATTATAGAAATGTTTTCACTAGCTTGTATTTAGCTTCATTACATCAGAAATAAAATATTACTTATTTTTATAGAGATGTACAGTGAATAACTAATTTCTGTTATGTCAAGTGATAATTTCCTGAACTATTTCATGCACTTTTTTAAAAGACTAATTAAGCTTTTTTTAAAAAACCTACTTTACCTAATCCTAATAATAGTCTTTTTATAACCTTGACCAAACTGTAAATGTTAAGAAGCTTAAGATGATAAAATAAAAAAAGAAACCTTTATTAAATAATAGAAAACATAATAATTAAATAAATGATGAGAATATCTGTAGCATAGCTCCCCTAATTATGTTAAACTCTTCCTATGAAGTAAGATGCTCCCAAAGCATCACCAGTTATGTATCATCAGATTTGTTGCAGTGTGTTTTGTTTTTTTCTACTAGTGATATCAGTTCCATTTCCTCAGTGTTTTTGGCTGTTAATACATGACACTCTCAGGCCTATCTCTCCTAACATACATATTTGTATTAGTCTGTTCTCACACTGCTAATAAAGAAATACTCAAGACTGGGTAATTTATAAAAGAAAGAGGTTTAATTGACTCACAGTTTTACATGGCTGGGGAGACCTCATAGTCATAACAGAAGATAAATGAGGAGCAAAATCACATCTTACATGGAGGCAGGCAAGAGAGCTTATGCAGGGGAACTCCCATTTATAAAACCATCAGATCTTGTGAGACTTACTCACTGCCACAAGAACAGTATGGGAGAAACTGCTCCATGCTTCAATTATCTCCACATGGCCCTTCCCTGGACACTTGGGTATTATTACAATTCAAGTTGAGATTTGGGTGGGGACAGAGCCAAACCATATCAACATTGCTTATTATAAAATATTTCTTGAATTTCAACTGGAGCGATAACTAAAGAGAACTAATTAAGTAACATTTGTTTTCTTCCTTTTTTCTGATCTTCATAATCTGCAAATGAAAGCATAATTGACCATGTCAGTCAGTTTTTGATGAATGTTTGGTGCTTAGAACAGTTGTTTCAAATACAGGCATTTGACAATGCCATAAAACAATGGAAGTCCACAGAAATATCATATTAATACATTTAACCAAGATGCAAAGCATCTTTTCTAATCAATGTTTCATGTAAGAAAAGGAGCATTTGGCATAGATGTAATACCCTAAGTGGGCTGTCATTTTCAAGGAACTTAGACAGATCTGACACTGTCCTAATTATTATAAATAAGTTATGACATGTACTCTGAGTTTTTTCAGGCATTGCTTCCCATGCTAATAGAATTACAATACTAATCTGAATAATAACATTGATGATTTGATGCCTAATTCTATTCAACAAGTATTTTAATTTTAACATTGCAGTGTATCATTTACATGTTACTATGGATAATCAGAGATGCATAAAGGAATCAAATTTTGCCATCAAATACTTTATATTATTTTATTGATCAAATTGGTGTGCCAGTTATAATAGTTTATTTTATGTATAATACAAATTGTCACTTAGATATGGAAAAGAATTATTTAAAATGTTTATGTGAACAGAAGATAGAGTCAAGAAAATGTCTTCCAACAGTACTATAGCATACATTACAGTAATGAGAATTAGTGATGTACCATTAGACACAGCAATGTATATCATCTCAAAAAACAAGCAAGACAGTCTAAATAGATAGTTAAAAACTGCATAATTCCACTTACGTTTTCCAAATAGGCAAAACTCATCTTCAGTGAATGCTTACCTCTGAGAGGGAACTCACTTCAAGAAAACAGGAGGCACTGTGTGTTACTGGAATTTTTTTCCCTGACCAAAATGCTAGTTACACAGGCACATTCAATTCATAAAATTTTATGGATCTCTACATTTATGATCTTTGTACTTCTCTGCATATATTTGCTATATTTTATAAAATTTATTATTTCTTTATAGAACTGTATATTTCTGATCTTTGGACTTGTTTGCATACATCGTATATTTTAAAAATTTATTCCACTTCATGGAAACAGCACTAAGTGAAGACATAAGCTATTTCAATAATACTTATAAATTACAGAAAACAACTTATTACCAATTAAGAGGAATAATATACATTTTTGCAGCCACTAATTTTCTTTGTCTTTTAGAAAATCCTTGCTTTGTTAAAAAGATAAAGAAAAAATGCTGAGAAAAGTAATATTAATTACCAAATTATTGGGAAAAATAAAAATTATCACTCAATTGTTAAGATTGGTTTTGATATGCTGAATCAAATAGATTGAAATTAGGGACTATATTATACATTTTTGTTTTATTGATTCTGAGTAAGAAAACAAAATTATACTCATTTAAATGTGTTGAATTGCAGAAAAATGTCTTTCTCATGTTCCACTCAATTGATTTCTAAGATAGTAGAATGACCTCATTTTAATTAGAAAACAAATATTTCTATAGTGCATTAAGTTTAATATTTTGTGAATTTATAAATGATTTCTAATTAATTTCCCATAACTTCACTGACTACCTTTTTCATGATGTGATGGATATATTCATGTTTTACTGAGTAGTATTGTTATAAATTACAACCTAAAAACCAGCAGTATTTTATTGAGTTTACTTCTTAAGGTCTTTGTATGTAATCCTGAATTTCATTTAGAAAAAAAAAATGCTTTTTTAGATATCTTGTAGGCTTTTGAATGAGATTATTTTACATTTAAATGTTGAGTTCAATAAGAAGTAAACTAATACCTCTGTTACAATAAAATAAAGAAATAAAGCATAAAATATACACACACATATATTATGCATGTATATTACATATATATATTTGATATTATGTATACAAAATATACATTGATAAGCAAAGCAAGAAATAAAATCAGCAGGATGATTTTATCAAAGACATGATCATTGGGATTCAATCTCCTAAAAGCTCCAGGTCTACAAATAAATTGCTTCACAGAGATTTGGAAGGAAGGAGCAAACAATCTCAAAATATCTGTCTCCACTTTAAGTACATACATGGTGGAGTTCATACTGATGAAACCATATTTTTTTCCAATTCCATAATTTTATTTTAGAAAGCACTGATTTTATTTAATATTGTTGTAATTATTCTATGTAGTCTAATATTGTTCTTTTTATCATTTTCCATCTTTTTCTTTAAAGATTATTATAAAAACTGTTTTGGACTGGTAATAGATCATTTAATCAAAATCAGGTTAAATGTGGGAATACGGATCTTTACTGTGATCTCAAATATTTTAAATCTGAACATTTAGCTCTGTATTTATTCAACAAAACAACATCATTTTATTAAGATGTAATATGAGGATCTTTTCATTTGCAATGTTAGTGTTGATGGGGGGTTCTGACACATTGTTCTAACAAAAAGTCACCCAAATTCATCATCTACAATTTTAAATTTAGATTTATTTAAAGTGTTGTGCACATGTTACCCTTTAATAATTGTATGGCACAAGTTGTTTAAAAATTTTAAATTTAGTGCCATGACATTAAGAATTTTCAAAGGATTTACTTTTCCAATAGACATATTTATTCTTTTTAAAATTTGGTTCATATAAGATTTAATTAAGTTATGTAATCTCAATAACGAGAACAGAAGGTACAAACCAGTTTGGGAACAAATGTAACTAACTCTCCATAAACATGCAGCTCAACTGCAGAGAGCAGAGTTCACTAGCACATTAGAGAGTGGCCCACGAGCAGTGAAAACACAGCCTGCCAAGAGCATAATTCCGTATGCTTCACAGAAGAAACGGAGTGCGCAGGTTGATCGAGGAAATTAGTTAAACTGGGTCTATTAGGACAAGTTTAAACCACATATGACTCATTTTCATTAAAATCTAAACATATATTCTATGTTCTTGGGATCAGAAAATGTGACTGTATTGTCTAAAATATATCAAAGTCCTAAAATTATAGCTAAGCCTCTTCTTTATGTGGGATCATAAGGCCAATAAATCTGGGCGTGTTAAATAACCACAGGAGCTTTAGAATTACTATGAGAACAAGTTCATTCTCACCCAAAGGACAAATAATTTCAGGGTTTGGTTGATTTTACCTTCATTCATAGCTGTATAAATACCCTGGCAATGACAGCACAGTTCCAACTAAGCAATACAAAAGAGGTCAGTCTCATCTGGAACACCAACTTCTCATGGAGCAAAACCTCTGCTATCATGCTTCATCTGCCCTTTATCTTTTGCAGATAATAATTTAGAAGACAAATATCCAGAAATGCAGTGAGTTGATAGAAGGAAAATGTCACGTCACCAGCAATACTTGCTGGTGATTAAAAACAATATTTGTATCTTGGACATATTTAATTTCCTGAGACCAAAGGAATTGTAATAAATGATAAAGCTGTGCATGTATCCTGGGCACATCTACACTATTTTTTATTTTATCTTTTAATATAATTGTTAGCTATTCTTCTCTCTCACCAACTAGAAAACAACTGTGTGAAAGAGGAAATTCTATCTTTTTTTGAGTTTCATACCTACTTTAATGAATAATAGATGCTGGTTTGCAAGGGAAAAAAGTGAATTCATGGATATGTCTCAAGCAATTTCTGCAGAGAATAGAGAAAACTACTCTTGAGCTATAAAACAAGAGTTTTGCCTTGATATCCAAGGATAAATTAAAGAAATTATTGTCTAATATAAAGGATTGGCAACACTATTGTAATATTCCAGAACTTGCTGAAAATCAAAAAATTTTCTGTGAAACCTTAGTGTAGACTTGAAAATAAGTTAAATTATTTTATTTAAAATAGTCATATATAAAATTGGCATGAGATACTCATGAATGCAGCTCTTACACATTTATGAAAACAAAATAAGAAACAAATACAAGTAAAACTACAAAATCAATCAAGTCTATAAATGTAATTCATCACATAAACAGAAGAAAAAAGAAAGAAAAAAAAAGTTGATTAATATAATTATCATGATCATAATTTTAAATAAAACTAAAATCTATTGACTTAAAAGCATTCAAGTCATTAATTAAATTACACATCAGTTTAATGTGGTTGATTGTGTTTTCTTATAATTTAACCACAAATAACCCATGGCATATTAGGTTCATAAACAAGTTTTTTAACTTCATTTGATTTTTTACTTTTGTGCATGAAGATAGTCATTTACATGAACACCATTATCATAATAATTGAATTTTGGTTTTTACAATGTCATTTTTTTTTTAGATGAAGTCTCGCTCTTGTCACCCAAGCTAGCGCAGTAACATGATCTCTGCTCACTGCAACCTCTGCCCACCGAGTTCAAGCGATTCTCCTGTCTCAGCTTCCTGAGTAGCTGGGATTAGAGGTGCCTGCCACAAAACCCACCTAATTTTTGTACTTTTAGTAAAAATGGATGTTAACCATGCTGGTCTCAAACTGTTGACCTCAGGTGATCGGTCCACCTCCATCTCCCAAAGAGCTGGGGTACCAGGCATGCACCACCACACCTGGCTTACAATGCCATATTTAACCACTAAGCTGTTTTTCACTTCAATAGCACCTTCTAAGACATAAAATTAAAGAGTGTAATTTCTGATGAAAAAATTATTTTACATTTATTAACACTTTTATAGTAGTGAAATTGCATATATAAATGAATCATAAATTTAGAATAAAGTATAGCACATTGTACTTATACATATTTGCAGAAAGTAGTTATCACTCTTCCCATTTTACAGATGAGAAGACTGAGCCTCAAGAAAGTGACTGAAGCTAATAACGGCTGAAGCTGAGATTCAAAACCAAATTGTTTGACTCAAGTTGTAGGCTTTTAATAAATAATACACTAGAATATCTGAATGTTGAACGAGCTCCCCAATATTACATTGCTAACTAAGTATATAGTTCAAATAAGAACTCTTGTCTCTAGACTTTTAAATCAAAAGTCTTTTCACACAATGTCTTCTGATCTAATTTATTTTATTGTGCTTTTATGGCAGTTGAGTTATGAATATGCCCTTTTTATTTGTTATATATTGTTCTCATGGAACAAGAATTGTTTGCTAATTTTGTCTGAAATGACATTTGCAAATAGGAGATTTTAGATAGTGGTAAAAATAAAATAATCAGCTTTTGGCAGTAATGAGAAGTGTACTTAAATTGCAGAATATGTTTCATTGTAAAATGTTAAAGGAAAATATTACAGCACACAACAATTCTTCGTTTTTGATTTAGTGCTACTGTCACTGGTGTTAGGCATGACTTATTAAAGTAGTAAAATAAATTAGTAAAACTTGATGTGAGAAAATTATGTAGCATTTATTATGCTGAGCCTGTTTCTGTAACAGGAAATAGTGTAGATGTGTGGTCAAATAATTGTAGAGATTAGAAACACTGGGGAATTATTAGTATTTTTATTTAGAGGAATTAAAATTTACAAAATGAAAATATTTGTAGAGGGAAAACGCAATTCTAAATAAGGCTAAATAAATTACAGTAAAGTTTATGTGAATGAATCAGGTAAACCAACAGCGGAAGTTTAAGGAAAAATAAATGAATGAGTTCTCATTTTACACATACATCCCCAAGAAGAAAACTTTTAGAGATTTTTTTTTCACTACCTCCTATTTAAAAAAATTTCTCAGGAGGAAGATGGGAAAGTGGGGCAGGTAAAGGTGGAAAAAGTAAAAAGGGAATTACGGGGTCTCCAAAACAATGGATAAGATGTATCATTTACATGATCTTACCTAATGGACATAATTAATAATAAAGATTTAGAATTTGGCTATGCAGATTTATGTCATTAAAGACATTTATTTGTGGCTGCTGGTAGAAAATTATAAAGCGTATTAACCAATAAGAAATAGAAATAGTATCTCCTAGGACTTTTTTAGTTTATAAGGTATAATCATGTGCCTTAAGTCATTTAATTTTATATCATATTAAATATATTATAAAGTACAATCACGTGCCTTGTTTTATTAATTTTATAATACTATTGAGAAATAATATTATAGCCTATTTACAGAATGAAAACCAATAGTTATGAGTGTAATGGAGGCCAGGTTTCAGTTTTTCTCTAAAAGAACCTTCTAGCTGGAGATCCTAGGACACTGGCTGGATGAGTGAGAGTAAGGACAGGAACAGACTCAAATATCATTAAAGAAAGAAGGAGGATACCCAGGAAGTAAAGCAGAGGACGCAACGTAGTCAAAAGGAATCACAGGCTGGGCATGGTGGCTCACATCTGTAATCCAGGACTTCAGGAGCCCAAGGTGGGGGATTGCTTGAGGCCAGCGGTTTGAGACCAGCCTGGGCAACATGAGCATATTCTGTCTCTACAAAAAAAATATAAATAAACAGTTTTCTGGGTGTGGCGGCATGCACCTGTGGTCCCCGCTACACAGAAGACTGAGGTGGGAGGATCACTTGAGTCCAGGAGTCAAGGCTATAGTATTTAATACAAAAAACACTTTGTATTTTTATTATTTGCACCACTGCACTCCAGAGCCTGGGTAACAGAACAAGACCTTGCCAAAAAAAAAAAAAAAAAAAAAAAAAAACTTATAAAAATAATTGAATAATGTGTTTTTAAAAAACAAAATAGAAACTTCCAACCTTTATCTCTATTATCTTAAAATCAGAGGTACCTTGACCATCTGCATGTACTGATAATTCAGCTCATCTATCATGACAGATTTACAGAGTTACAGATTTGAGGGACCATTACAACTAGAATTTCAGTGTGTGGCTTAGAAGTGAAGAAAGGAAGAGCTATTAATCATCTCATACCTTTTTCCACTCCAACATTATAAGATAAAAATATTTAAAATCACAGCCACACAGCTTTTCTATGAATGGAAACTAAGCAGATGACAATATTTTTCTATGCAAATGTTTGGCAAACTACTACCATAAGAGAGCCAGGAAGCAGAGTTTATTGCATTTCACATCAATTTAACCTTGTTCTTCAGAGAAGTTAATTTACCCTATTGCTACTATTGTTCTGTAAATCTATCTTTAAAAGACCTTCTTCAATGATACATCACTCATTTTACAATTCCTGCTAGAAATGGATTAAATCTTATAATTGACAGTTTGGGGAAAGAGATACTGCGTTTTGAAACGAGTGGCCTGTATGTCACAATAAATACAAAAAACACTTTGTATTTTTATTACTCAACTCATCTAAAAGTATACTTCAATGAACAAAGAGGGAAAATGCTCCTCACTGGAGAAAGTAAGTTGATGTCTGTCTTCATAAGGCTTGTCTTGCGTGCAAGTAGGTAGGTTGGTTGAATAGGGAAGTGTAGGTAGGGTAGGTATTTTTAAAACTAGCCGCCATAGACAAGAGAATATCACCATCTAGGTCTCTTTACATTGAGATTAGAGTTTATGCTCAAAAGGCACAATAAAGGCAATTTATGATTCCCCTTTCTCTTTCCCAAATAGTGTGATTCTTTTTCTTTGGACTTGTGCCTTGCATATACATGGTCACGTCATGAGAGAAGGGTTACACTGCTTTATAAAAGGTGCTGTTTTTTTTTTCTTTCTTTCTTTTTTTTTTTTTTTAGTTTTCCTTCTAACAGTCTGGCCCCTCTGCTGTAGGACTGCTGGTGGTCCATATAAAAGGTGTTTTTAAATAACACAATACCTCATTATCAGAGAGATTTAATAGACAAAAAGTAAAAATATAGACAGAAAAACAATTGATAAGAAAGGAAGAACATCTAACTAAAATGCCAAAGTTTTCACTACAATGTACAACTCAACAAATTAAAATTTAACCGAGTAGAGATGAAAAAATAAAGAGGTGAATTATACCTAGAAGTTATTTCTAATTTTGCCTCTTTTATATTCTCATTACTAAGATATATTTCTTAAAAATACTGTAACAAGCTTGACTTTTAATTTTGGGACACCATTCTAAAGAATATGAAAGTTTGCTAATTAGTAAAATTTAGAGGGAAGACTTTTGTGATTAGAACTCTATTTAATTTTCTTTCTATTCTAATCTTCAGTTCATTTTAGCATTCATCAAGTCAACAAATAGCATAATGTACAAGGAAAATAAACCGTGAGAAGCTGTGCTATAAAATACAAAGCAAAAATGGCAAGAAACATGTTAATATGAGACTACATCAAAGTTTAATAGTGACACATAACACAATGTAGGTATTTAATCATTTTAATCTACATTCAATATACTCATTATACACAAGTCATAATGACCTATCTAGGTATTGGATGATGTCCACATTTATCAAATCTGAAAAACTTAGACAGTATTATTAAGGTTAAGGAGATCAGAACATTTGTACAGGAAGTCATCCTTCTTGGTAATGAAGAAGATTATTAATTCATTAACAAAATGTATATTTAAGAGACTTTGGGAGAATAACCACTGGTTTATGTCATTTCTGCACTTAAAGAACAAGGCTATACACTATTCAGACACTGAGATCATGCTATATGTGTCCTGGATTTACAGCTTATAACACAGTGCAAATCGCAGAGTATAAATTACTAAATATTTGTGAAATCAGCTTAGATATCAAGGGATTGAAAGTTTGTATGTTTGCCTGTATTGAGATGGGATGAGAATAAAGGTTGAGGAGTAATTATCTGATCCCTAAATAAAAACATCATTGGCACAGAGAGCTCTCGATTTAGAAGGAAGGGGCATAGGAATGAGAAGTCCATATATGTAAAGAGATAGCCTCTAGCAGGCTGGTTTCTAAACGGCCAGCACATGGAAATAAATTATAATTGAAACTTACGAATCCAACGGGATTTATGTCTACCAGCGCAGAGGTGCAAGACCAAAACGAAGCTCCTGCCACTTGTTACCAACACATGTTGTAATAATAATGTGGCATTTGGCATTCAGCCACCATCAGAATGCTATGTGCTCTAAGATGTCTTCTTTTCTCCAAGGACAATATAGAAATGTTATTGACTTTTTATCTTTAAACTCTTCCTCGATGACCTATGTTTACTTGATGGTTTGTTAGTATGACCCAGGGCCATACAGCAAAGCAAACGTAGCTGAAGTAGGCTCTGTTAGCTGACTAGTCACCGCTGAAGACAAAACAGATGAGATGATTCTGTGAGCAGGATCCTCTGTAAACACGAGACTCAAAACGATCTTGCTTTGTTACCAAGACCTCCCTGGAAAACAGTAAAGTTTTCTGGGGCATTTTGCTCAAATTGCTGAACAACATCAGGAGATCTAAAAGTTAAGGTTTCAGAAATTCATGAGTCTGGGACCTGTGAACAGAGAGAGCATCGTGTTTCACCAATAATGGAATTTAAAGTGTCCATCATATATAAAAAAGTGTCTGTCGCCAGAACAGCAGGATGATTGAACGTATGCTTAAGCCAATTAGTTTCCCTGTGTTGTAGATTTGTTCTGCATTTCTATTTCAACAGCTCGTTACAACATTAATGCATACAGCTTCAGAGATGGGCATTTGTACCTTTGGTGAAAGTTCGACCTCTCTAAAAGTAAGCACCTAATTACTTCTTCATGTAAAGCACCAGTTCAAAGACCAATTTAAAGATTATTGCCTTTTCTATAGATGAATGTAAAACTTCTTATCGATTCACCTGGATTTAAAATAACAATGAGATTTGTCAGTAATGACTAGATTTTTTTGTTACTAAAATATATTTGTCATATTTAATTCTGACTCATCTCTGAATAGCAATATTTTATAAATAAAAAAAATCTAATATTTGGCCATTTAGCCTCAGAATCTAAAATGTAATTTTTCAATGTGACTGACATATACTAGGCATAAAATAAATATTTTAAATAAAATGAGGAAAGCTAAATTAAAGACAAAAATTCAAGCAAATGAAATAAAATTATTTTATGTATTATAAAATGTGATTAAAATGTTGGAGGCACGTATAAAAAAAATTGAGTGGGAATCCAAGTAAATATAGTATTGCTATATCAGTTATTTGGATTGTTAACACTCAAGATGTGGCTTGCACAGATTTTTTAATGTTGCATTTTCTTTTGCTAATTTTATTTTACATTTTATAATATGTTTAGCCTTTGTTTAACAATATAAGCAGAGCTTTGTTTCTGCCATTGTCCATAAAAATAAAGAATTCAGTGTAATAAGCTACTTATCAAGAATCAAATAAAATGTCCTTCTCAGAAATACTTTGTAATAGACTCTTCAACACGGAACGAGGTTAAAATGTTTTCATTTAAGGGAATTTTATGTTTCTATTATTGGAATTGTCGAAATTATTAATGATTTGAAGGTGATTTCTATATCAATATTCAATCTGCTTGACTTGTTCCTTGGTATTTCAAGTGATCTGTGCAGAAGAGGACACTTTGCTGACCCTTGGTTTGCCTCAAAGCCATAGGCTTGAAGGAATCAGGTGAAATTGCAGATTTCAAATCAGTGGCCTTGAAACAGCTATAGCTGTGCTTATTGCCTGACACATCCATCAGGCTCTACATGTGATTGATTGCACTGCTTCTGAGGCTGTGGAACTGATCACCAGAATGAAGGATTTTTCCGTCTGCATTAAAGCACAAAGTCATTTTAAAGACCAGTTTTAGGAAGGTGAGCAATAACTGTCATCAACAACTAAAATTTCACAGCCACTTGAAAACTGGCCCAGGAGCCTAAAATATGAAAAGAAGAACAGCATTGAAGTGACTGACACCTTTCCTTCATTGGAAGTTCATGGTGCACTTATTAATATGGTTTAAATTAAAGACTCTTTTTACAATGACGGCTTTGCTTTTTGTGATTTTTGGTATAATATATTTGTTCTTTTGTGAAAGTATCGCGTATTTTCTTGAGTAAGGAAACGTTTATAAAGCTTTGATTTTTGCACTATAGTACAGGATTTTATCAGATCCTTCTTTCATTATCTGTCCTCAAAAGTTAGATCTCTTTACATTTGGCCAGTTCAAACAGGGAAGAATGTTTGCACAGTGAATATAATCTGGTACAAAAGTTTTGGATTCACGTATCCTTCTCAGAAAAAGCGAGTATATGGATGAATTAGAGCTATAAAGCCTAATTCTTCCAGAACATTCTGAAAGAGCTTACCATCAATAATCATTACTGAGTTTACTTTTTCTTTGCCTTCACACTTTGTTTTTTACTGTTCTCATTGCCTCAGGTTGTTTTTCTTTATTTTCATTCATATACATTCATTTTGGAATTTACTTATAGTCAGAATCTTCTTTGCCAAGCAAATTGAAAAAGTATTTCTAATCTTGTTAATGTTTCAGGTTTTAAGAAGTGTTAAGATACTTACAAAATTAGTGCAGCAGTCACTTTAGCATAAAAGTATAAATAACAAAGAGTAGAAGGAAATAGCCTCCTCACACAGATTCATTAAGTTATCAGCATACAAAATGAGTTAAATATATTAAAGTGAAATGACGGTTGATCCGTTAATCAAACAGAGACACAGGCTTGGATCTGAGGTTTTATCACTTATTTTAGGCAAGAGAGTTTGCCTGACTAAATCTCAATTCCTCCTTTTTGAAATCTGAAAATAATGCCAAATTAATATAGTCATGAATATGAAATGACATAATATGTGTGAAGTATCTGTTAAGGTGAATGAAATATAGTAACAGCTCAGTAAGTCCTTCTATTTTAATTCTTCTCATTAGCATTTGAACAAAGAAAGTACCTGTTCCAATTGAATCTGTAACATCAAGTCAATCTTTCCAAAGATCCCTTTTGCAGTATGTCATCATCTTCAATATTGGGTAAAATTAGCAGTAAACTATTTTCAAATGGGTAAAATTAGCAATAAACTATCATAAATAATATTGGAATCATTTTTATATGTTTGATAATCTATTTTTATGGAGTCTAATATAGATACATGTGGATATCAGACACACATTTCTTCAAATTAAATAAGATACATATCAGAAAATATATATGTAAATGTATACATACACATATATTTATATACATGTGTATGTATATTTATATACACATATATTTATATACATGTGTATGTATATTTATATACACATATATTTATATATTAATGATAGTCTTTTATTATTCAAAAGACTATTATTATCTGGTATTTAAGTTTGTGTCCTGGTTCGATGCAAATTCTACAAAGAAACCATCATTGAGGAAAAATGTGTATATACAATGAACATTGGTAACTATGCAAACTGTAAAGTTGGGCTTCACAATTCTTACTTACAGTGGTTTAAACATAGCTTTGGTCAGTCCAGTAATTAATTTCGGTTTGTGTGTTGAAATGGTCAGAAGTTTATGATATATTCAGAGTTAGTAAGAAATCTAATAATCATGTGTCAGATAAACAAATGGGGTGGCATTGTTTACATTCTCTAGTAAAATATTCATGTAGATTATTTGTGATTCTGTTCATACAACAGTAAACAATTTTAGAAGAAAATTTTTCTTTATTTCTAAATTTGTTCAGAAATAAACAAAAATAAAATGATCACAGAATAATTCAGTCTTACATTATTGAATCATTATGCAATTAAGATCCATAAATACAGAATTACACATTTTAAATGTGTCTGACTTTACATGGACAATTGCCTTTTATAGATGTTTAATAGCAAACTTGCACAAATACGTAGCCATAAAATGTGCTATATATTTTGCAAAGTCAACTTTTAAAATATAACGTGAGAAATGATTGTTCAATAATACCCGAATCAGGTATCTCTACTATTAGTAATCAGACATCTCCTGTGGGTTTTTCCCCTTGAATTGAAAGTTGCAGAAAGGGATAATCTAATTCAAAGAGCTCAGAAGAAACCTAAGTATTCAATTGAGGTTGCTCATTTATTTCTGACAGGGTCCACCAGAATTTTGAAGAGATACTCTAATCATGTATAAAAATTAGTCAAGGAAAACTCACCACACTTGACATGTTACTATGTATTCTGAAAATAAAATTGTCTCAGATATGGAAATAGCAGAATCAACACAAATAAACAAGTAAGTTGACAAAAGTAGAACATAGTGATTCTCCTTTGTATACCATTCATGTCCCTCTCCAAAAAAACATAGATAATAACAATTTAATATGCTATACTAAGAAAATAAAACTGCTGGCCAGGTGCAGTGGCTCACACCTCTAATCCCAGGCCTTTGGGATGCCAACGAGGGTGGAAGACCTGAGGCCAGGAGTTCAAGAGTAGCCTGGGCTACATGGTGAAACCCCGTCTGTACTAAAATTACAAAAATTAGTCAGGCATGGTGGTGCATACCTGTAATCTCAGCTACTTGGGAGGCTGAAGCAGGAGAATCACTTGAACTTGGGAGGTGGAGGTGGAGGCAGAGGCGGAGGTTGCAATAAGCCAATGTGGCATCACTGCACTGCAGCCTGGGCAACAGAGCAGACTCTTTCAAAAAAAAAAGAAAAGGAAAGAAAAGAAAAGAAGAGGGGAGGGGAAGGGAGGGGAGGGGAGGGAGGAGAAGAGAAGAGAAAAAAGGAAAAGAAAAGAAAAACGAAAGCCACTGACACTTCAGTCAAGAACAGTGGACTGAGACTCAGAGTGCTGAACTCCAGACCAAATTTGCCAGATTCTTTCATACTGAATAAACTACTGCATGTGCTCACTTATAAGTGGGAGCTAAACTTTGAGTATATCTGGACACAAAGAAGGGAACAACAGACACTGGGGCCTACTTGGAGAATGGGAGGAGGATGAGGATTGAAAAACTACCTATAGTGCACTTTGCTGATTTCCCAAGTGACGAAATAATCCGTATACCAAACTCCCATGACATGCAATTTTCCCATGTAACAAATCTGCACATGTACCCATGAATCTAAAATAAAAATGAACACATGTAAATAAATAAGCTAGAGGAAGTCATGCAAAATTTTTTGACTTTGGTTGGTTTGTTTGTTTGTTGTACAGAACAGTTTTGGACTGCATTTTTGTATGCATAAAAAGAATAAAGTGATTCCTTGGGGTGCATTTTAATCCTATAAATGAATTAAATTACTAAATTATCAAATGTCGTAATTCAATCATAAAATAAAGGAAAGCTCTCTGGCCTATTTACAGCATAAAAATTCAAAATTTTACTTACACCTTCTTGAATATAAACAAAATATTTCCTTACAAGTTAGTTATTTTTAAAAATGTTGTTTGTTTGCTTGCTTTTTACCTTTCGATATGGGGAACCTTTTTCCCTGCATTCTCATACCTGTTAGAAAAGTAAAAACCAACTTATCCCACATTTGTTAGATGGCATTAACACCAAACTTCTCTTTTCTGGGTCCTAGGAGTCCAAATGTGCCCTGTGAAATTTCTCCTGTTTAAGAAAAATTTTCTAAAACAGTTTTCAAAACATACTGATTTCAAATTTCATGTTATTTATATTCACTGCAATGATTTCAATTATAAATGCCTCTTTATAAATTCAACTGGACTTCCATTACTACCTAAAAATTCTAAGAATATCAACTTGATCTCATCCCAACCTACCTTTTAGGAATGGGTTTCATCAATCATTTTCATTCACGTCAATTCTTTTGACATTTATATTTAACAAATCCCACAGTGCCAAATGTGTACTAAAACCTCAGAAATTCACAGGATAATTTGTTAGAAAAAGTCACATTATTGCTTCCCATTGCCTACTTTGTCGTTTGAAGAGCAGTAACCACATAAAAAAGTTCTCCCTTTTAACCCTAACAAAATATCTCAAATACTGGTCTCTAATTGTTAGATGTCCCTTCTCTCACATTGTAATTGTTTAATCTCTGGATTGTCTAGATACTCTGTTGCAACCAATTTAATAAATCCTGTAATACATCATTGACTTTCAAAGACTCAAACTGACATTTTCTTTTGTTTCATTTTCTGTGACCACTCTAAAAAAATGTGCCCTAGCCTGTTTACAATAGCAAAGAACTGGAACCAACCCAAATGCCCAGCGATGATAGACTGGACTGGGAAAATGTGGCACATATACACCATGGAATACTATGCAGCAATCAAAAATGATGAGTTTGTGTCCTTTGTAAGGACATGGATGAATCTGGAGAACATCATTCTCAGCAAACTGACACAAGAACAGAAAAAGAAATACCACATATACTCACTCATAGGTGGGTGAGAAAAATGAGAACACATGGACACAGAGAGGCGGTCTACTATACACTGGGGTCTATTGGGGGGAATGGGGGAGGGACAGCGGGGGGGGGCTGGGGAGGGATAGCCTGGGGATGAATGCCAAGTGTGGGTGAAGGGGAGGAAGGCAGCAAAACACACTGCCATGTGTGTACCTATGCAACTATCTTGCACGTTCTGCACATGTACCCCAAAACCTATAGTGCAATAAAAATTAAAAATGAATAAATAAATAAATAATAAAAAAAGGATAAGCACAAAATTCTTTCATTTTTTATAAGTGATTGCATAATTCTTGTTTGTGTGTAGTGTAGTGTCACTCTCCAAAGTCCTGTAGTTATCTTCAAGATTTATCATACACCCTGGTGGTCTTTAGATATAGGCTTGCTTTCAAACATCGACAAGGAAGAAGTAGAGTACCTCCTCTTCCTGCTGCAGTCCTAATGCTCACCTTAATCTAATGCTTTTACTGACAGTCTCACTCCTTTTAATTTACCTACACTGTTCATCTATTGTTCTTGAAGTGCAAACACTCTGATGGGGTGGCTGAGTCTAGATGGACCCCATGAGCATCTATATTCTTAAACTAATTTGGATTAGTTTAATCATATCCACTTACAGATATGATTCCTTTGAATACCCAAGATCTTTTGTGTGAGGGTGAATGGGTGAGGGCAGGGGTATCTGTTTTCAGTCAGGAACATGCCATCTCTCATCTCCTATAGAGCTTTTAATATTATTGAATTCCAACAAAAGGTAAAAGATAATCTCAAGCATACTTCTTGCAGGAGTCTCCTTAATTTTTGTTCCTATTTCTTCCCCTTCTTCCTCCTTATCAACTTTCCTCAAAAGATGTAGATGTGAGGAAAAGAAACCTCTGTTAGACCAGTAAAGATTCAGTGAAGTGACTGATTACTTAACAGGGACTCTGGCTTTCTAGATTTTGTTCTGCTTCCAACCATAAAGCACAAAGACGTGTTTCCTCATCCCAGTGTACTGAGGATGCTCTTGCTTATTCAGTCTGATACATTAAGGTGACATTCTGTATCATCTCAGACCTAAAAGAAGTTGGAGAGAGGGAGACAGAGAGAAAAGTGAGAGATAGATAGATACATACATATGTATGTATATACGTGTGTGTGTATATATATATATATACATACACACACACGAATACAATAAAAATATATATTCTTCACAAATTCCATGTCACAGGATAATGCTTTTGTATCTTTCTTCTTCTTCTTCTGGGTACTCTGGGGCTTCTTCGTATCTCATGTATAAAACACAAGTTATTTTCCAAAATTATATCCTTTGCACATTGCTTTTGGTTTGCTATATTCTTTCTAGTGGAAATCTCATCCACTTTTAGAGCATTGAACCATATACATACAGAAGACTCCAAAATATATGTTTCTTACTTCAATCTGGCTCTTGAGTCTCATCTCTCCATTTTCCTCTTGGAAATCATAATCATACTTTGCAGTGCCACTAATTCAGTATGTCCCAAAACAAACTACTCTACTTTCACCTATCAGAGCAAAGACGTCAAAATTAGTGAATAGATCCACAGGTCACCAACACTAGAAAGTGATTTAATCAAATAATTAACATAGGTAATGAAAGTATGTTCCATTGAAAGGGAAGAAAGATGTCAGTCATAAAGGAGAAAGGTTAATCACTCATAGAAATTAGAGTGAACTAAAATAATGTCCAAGAGAAAGTATACCAATGACCAAGGGTGTACCTTATATGAGGTTAACTTGGACACATTCCTTTAAAGGAGATGTCAACATCATAATCAATGTACTTTAGTACACTGTGTAATGTAAAACTTAGAGCTTCTTATCTTGTTTTGTTTCTCTGCTCACCAATTAGTCTTCTAATGATACCTTATTTTCCCATGTTCCATACATACAAGGAGAGAAAACACTGCAAAGAGGATTGTGTTTGATCTCCCTGGAAGTCATCTTTATCATTGTTCATTAAAGTGTTGGCATTGTGATTTCATAGATCAGTATTATGACATCAGTAAATGCAAATCTGTGGTTCCAGTTTCTACTCAATGATAAAATTCAATTCCTGAGCATCAAGACAGAGCATCAATATCAATCACGGGAAATTCAATGAAGCATTTATTAGCATGCATTCTTTGAAATGCCAGGTGATGACAAAAAAAGGTTCAAAAATACCGTGCAGACTACTGTAAACCATGTCTACTTTTTAAATGGTCTAATGTACATTAGTCTATGACAAGGAAAAACTCACAGACACCTAACATGAAGTTATTTCCCAGACTTATTTTGACTAAAGATGTCTTTCCTCTTGTCATCAGACTTTCCAGTACCATGAATTCAGTGTATTCCAATACAAACTTAATAAGCCTTCAAATATCAGAGAAAAGATACACAAAGTCAGTAAATAGGTTCCCTGGATCCTCAGGCAGTTACACCCTGTGAGGCCAGCAGAGACAGCCAGCTGTCATACCTAAAAGGCACATACCTTGTCCCTTTCATGAATCTGTAATGACAGTTAACAGCATGATCTCATACTACTCTGTTCTCCTAAGTGTGTTGTAACATTTAATGTTTTCCAACTGTTTATTAACTTTCTTATGTTTATCTCATTTCCTCAATTAGAGAATAATGCCATTATGAACAAGAATTATATCTAATATATTAGATCACATAATATGTAGCTTTGGGAAGGAGACTAGGCATATATGATTTTCATAAAGTTCTGCTTTTTAATGGTGAATTGTAGTCACTACACTTAAAGTAAGCACTACAGATGCCAAGCTAAGGGTGTAGGTCAGAAAGAAATATGCAGAATTATTAATGCTAAATCACGGATTCAACACTGTTAGCAGATAGTAATATCAAGTATTCTTGGAATCCTACACCCTATTTTTTTTCTTTCTCAAATGGCAGGGATAGTTGTATTAAGCATTGTCTTGCTCTCTGGTAACTAAAAGAAAAAGTGGGAGATGCGCCACGGCTTCGGTAGCGACAGCAGCTTGAGGTGACTGAGCAGTGCTAGCACCTCCTCCAGGATACTGTTGCTGTCAGCCAGCCCCCTTCTCCACGGTAACCATGTGCGACCGAAAGGCCGTGATCAAAAATGCGGACATGTCGGAAGAGATGCAACAGGACTCGGTGGAGTGCGCTACTCAGGCGCTGGAGAAATACAACATAGAGAAGGACATTGCGGCTCATATCAAGAAGGAATTTGATAAGAAGTACAATCCTACCTGGCATTGCATCGTGGGGAGGAACTTCGGTAGTTACGTGACACATGAAACCAAACACTTCATCTACTTCTACCTGGGCCAAGTGGCCATTCTTCTGTTCAAATCTGGTTAAAGGCATGGACTGAAAAGACTGGGCGTGGTGGCTCACGCCTGTAATCCCAGCACTTTGGGAGGCCAAGGCGGGCGGATCACCTGAGGTCAGGAGTTCAAGACCAGCCTGGCCAACACGGTGAAACCCCATCTCTACTAAAAATTAAAAAATTAGCCGGGCGTGGTGGTGCACACCTGTAATCCCAGCTACTTGGGAGGCTGAGGCAGGAGAATCACTTGAACCTGGGAGGTGGAGGTTGCATTGAGCTGAGATCAGGCCATTGTACTCCAACCTGGGCAACAGAGTGAGACTCCATCTCATTAAAAAAAAAAAAAAAAAAGCATGGACTGTTGTGCCACACACCCAGTGATCCATCCAAAAACAAGGACTGCAGCCTAAATTCCAAATACCAGAGACTGAAATTTTCAGCCTTGCTAAGGGAACACCTTGATGTTTGAAACTTTGTGTTTTGTACAGGGCATTCTCTGTACTAGTTTGTTGTGGTTATAAAACAATTAGCAAAATAGCCTACATTTGTATTTATTTTCTATTCCATATTTTTGCGCCACATTGTTTTCTCTCAAAATCCATTCCTTTAAAAAATAAATGTTGCAGATGTGTAAAAAAAAAAAAAAAAAAAAAAAAAAAAAAAAAAAGAAAAAGTGGAAGAGCTTCACATACTAAATTGTTTAAACTGTATTTGCTATATTCATCTCAACCCAATTCCCAGAACACAGTTTCTCATTATTTAAACCACAGATCAAGTGCCTGAAATTACACTGTACTATACAGATGAACATACAAAGTCATCGAGGACAAACAAATCAATGTCACTCATTGAAAATGTAGTTTTTGAGAAAAAGTAAGTCGTGAAGCAGTTGCTCAGTAATTCTTGGTGCTTTAGCAAGTATCACATTTGTCAAAATTTAATTGTGGCTTTTTCTGAGTTAGTAGAAGGGAGTTATTGAATGGTTTTTAATTTCTAAGCCATAATACAGGAAAAGTATCAGGAAGTTGAGAAATATGTGTTCCTAGTTTGATGCAATTATGTTCAAAAAGGAAACTATAAACACTACATCTACATATTTCCCTAATTATTTAACATTTAAATATATAATAAGCACTGATGGGAAAGTCACAGCAAAATATACATGAACAATTAGCCAGATCTCCTCTATAGATGATGCGTAATAATTATTCTGAAACCTAATTAGGTAAAATTTTATTTTGTGAAAGATTGCAAATATTAGGGACTCTTTTAGGTTTAAGCTATTATTAACCTTCAAGACATATTTTTCAGGTGGATTTAAATTTTATCTGACCTTCAATAGTTCTATCTGTGGGTAACTTTTATTAAATATTTGTTGTGGTCATGGATTACTTAGAACTTGGCTAAAACAAAATAGAAGAGATCCATGATCCTATTATGTAGCTTGTGAATTATGCATGACATTTATGTTACATTCAGCTGCTACCAAAGATAAGCAGATGTACAGGGAAAAAAAGGGGTACCAAAGTCATGCATTTGACATAGTCTTAGAGCATCCAAAGAGAATGACTGAAAAGGTGTTTTTAGCTATTAGACAGGATTGACATACATTTTCTGCCTCCCAAAACTTTAGTAAATGAAATTAAATACATCAAGTACCTAAGAGAGTGAAAGATAGCTTAGATTATAATAAAGGGCACCAGAGAAAATTTTTAATAAAAAAACATTACCTTTAGGAATTTGCAATCTGTTTAGGAAAACAGACATGGTAACAAGAAAATACAAAGCAGTGACCCACAAGTGTAGATTCACATCTTCAAATACGCAATTATGGCATTCATTATACAAGTGAACTAAAGGGAAACAAAAGGAACATTGTGCTCTAGGCCACAACAGAGATCAAAGGCAGGCACCCGAACGTGGGACGTAATGAAAAGAAATTGTAGGTCTTCAAAACGCTGTTTTGTTTTTCCAAAACAATGCAGATTAATCATTTAGGGTAACTTTGGCTGAAGTGGTTTATAGAAACGAACGCATTTTTCTAAATTTGATGAATTTAACAGATAGTTTTCAAGTGTGTAAATGTGAGAGTACATCAGTGCTTGTTAAAAAAATAAAAGAATTTATTCATAGATTTCTCTTTTAGTGTTCTTTAAATATTTCCAGTGTGTATTTTGTTATTATTATCATTTGAGTTTGTAAGCTGACATGTACTGACTTTTATTTTAGGTTCAGGGTACATGTGCAGGTTTGTTACATAGTCAAATTATGTGTCACAAGGGTTTGATGGACAGATTATTTTGTCACCCAGGTAATAAGCATAGAACAAGATGCTCCTGTGTTGTATACATACACATTTAACATAGTTAGGTTCTTGTGGAACTGAACCCTTAACATTATGTAATGCTTTTGTCTTTATTCATATTTATTTCTTTAAAATCTGTTTTGTCTGAAATTAAAATATTAATCACCTCGGTAGGTGACCTGCCTTCTTTCTAGTTGCTTTTAGCATCTATTCTTCCATTTTAACCTGGAGAAGCTGAAAACTACGTGTGTTGGGGATGTTCATCTTTTGTAGTATTATTCATGCAGTCTCTGCATTTTCTGAATTTAAATGTTTGCCTCACTAGCAGATTGAAAAACTCCTCATGGACAGTATCCTCAAACATGTTTTCAAGTTGTTTACTTTCTGTCCCTCTCTTTCTGGGACACCAATGAGTCATTGATTTGGTCTGTTTACATACTACCGTATTTCTTGAAGTTTTGTTCATACGTCTTTAATCTTTTTTTCTTTATTTTTGTCTGTGTATTTCAGAGAACTGGTCTTTAAACTTTGAGATTCTTTCCTCAGCTTGATCAATTCTGCTGTTAATACTTATGATTGTATTCTGAAATTCTTGAAATGAGTTTTTCAGCTCTATAAGATCAGTTTGGTTCTTTCTTAAAATGATCATTTTGTGTTTTATCTCCTGTATCATTTTATTGTATTTCTTAGAATCCTTGGATCAGGTTTCAACTTTCTGCTGAATCTCAATGATCTTCACTCCTATCCATATTCTTAATTATATTTTTGTCATTTCAGCCACTTCAGTCTGGTTAAGAGCCCTCGGTGGGAAAGTTGTGTGATCATTTAGAGGTAAGAAGACACTTTGGCTTTTTGAGTTACCAGAGTTCTTGAACTGGTTCTTTCTCATTGGTGTGAGCTGATTTTCCTTCAATCTTTGAAGTTGCTGTCCTTTATATATGTTTATTTTTGCTTTTACCTTTTTTTTATTCCCTTGGGGGGTTGGTTATGATATGATATAAGGTGGGTTCAGTCAACTGACTTTTTATTTCTGGAAAAAAGATCTTTTAATTTTAGGGAGGCAAGGCTCAGGTCAGCACTCCTGAGTTGTATGCTCTAATGCTGTGGGTCTTGTGTCAGGGATCTGGCTTTGTTCTCCGGTCCCTTGTTGTCAGGAACCTGCTGTGCTAGGGGGGCCAAAGTGTTGCCAGACCAACAACCACAGCACTCCAATGGGTGGTGCCAGCCAAAGTACTTCTTCAAT
Source organism: Saguinus oedipus (assembly GCA_031835075.1). NCBI lineage: Eukaryota > Metazoa > Chordata > Mammalia > Primates > Cebidae > Saguinus > Saguinus oedipus. Next base: position 58,640,555 of record CM063182.1, read on the forward strand.
GATGTTAACTAGATCTGTGTTTATCCACATGTGCCAGCAGCAGCAGACAGCAGGGCAGTGGGGCACACGCTCATCAGCTAGGGTGGGGAGCTGGCAGGCACAGTACTACCTCCTTTGTGCTCACATTGCCAGTGGCAGCATGGGAAACATTGGGTAGGGAGGGCAGGACCGCTGGCATCTGTGTGCACATTTATACTGGCAGTGGTGTTGGCACATGAGCGGGTCACTGGTCAGCATGGGGCTGCTGGCTTTCCTGCACTCATCGGTGCTGGTGGCAGTGGTAAAGATGGGGGAGGGTGGAGAGGGCACAGGGCTACTGGCCTCCATGCATGCATTTGAACTGGAAAAGGTGAGCAGTAAGGCAGGTGTGCTCACCCTAGCAACAGTGACACAGTTGGGTGCACACCCACATGCATGCTGTTAGGGAAGAGGAGGCAAGGTTCACCCAAGTGTGCCAGCAAAACAGTAAGGGGTGGCTGTGGGCAAGTTGATGCTGGCCAAGTGGCTCAGTGGAGGCTGTGGTGGGGAGAGGGTGCTGGTGGGCTGGTGCACTTTGGGGGTCACTCTACTGGAACTTTCTGCTGGTCAGGTGTGGTCTAGCAGTACAGGAGCTATTATGTGAGCCCTGAGAAGGCACCCTCATCGGGTATTTAATTCCTTTTCTCTATCTACTCTCAATGTCTTTCTTCCATCTACTATCAATATCTTCCCTCTATCCACTCTCTCTGTCTTCCCACCATCTACTATCAATGCCTTTTTCCACCCACCCTCAGTTCCTTCCCTCCATCCACCCTCAATGTCTTCCCTCCATCCACCGTTAGTGTCTGCCCTCCATCCACTCTCAATGCTTTCCCTCCATCCACTCTCTCTGTCTTCCCACCATCTACCATCAATGCCTTCCCTCCATCCACCCTCAATGTCTTCCCTCCATCCACCTTCAATGTCTTCAATCCATCCACCCTCAATGTCTTCAAACCATCCACCCTCAATGTCTTCCTTCCATTCACTTGCAATGTCTTCCCTCCAAAGTTCTTCCCAGAGTGCACCAGTCTTTCTGATGTTCCCAACCCTCAGTGTCAGATGTTTCTCCTAGTTGTGTCTAGTTAGCTATCTTGCTGGGAAGCTCCAATGTGTATTTTGGATACAAAAAAAAAAAAAAGAAAATATTAATTAATCTGTTTAAATAAATGTCAATATTGCCAATATTTATATTTTCTCATAACTCTAGTATAACACAAATTTTACCATGAATTTGTCATTTGAAATTTTTGCCTCATATAATATTGAAACGAGACTTAGACATTTGTTTTTAGTATGTTATTTCAAATACTTGCTTCTACTCTCTAGAACCAGAAAGATTCTTGTCTCTCAGTAACCACGGAATAGGTAATGAACCAATATTTTACATCCTCATACCATGACTATGACTGCTCAGTGCTCAATCGTTTTTTTTAAACAGTTGAAATGTACATTGTAAATTACTTTAAATAAATCAATATGTGTCTCTGCATGTGTATTTTTATTTGTATTTACTGAGCACTCAAAAGAAATTTATGGAATCAATGGGTTTAATTAATCTATAAGCATGTTAAATAGAATCAATTTGGAATGTCTTTTCTGTAGTTTTCTGTTCACATTCAAAAAATTAAAGTCACTTTTTCAGTGAAATTATTTCGATGATAACATTATTCTACCAAGACTTAACACAACTTAGACAAATTTGCTATCATTAACATTAGCCCTTTAGTAACTACATTATCAAGGGGAAGGAGTTTATGTATGATATCTCATTTAGTTAAAAAGGTATAACATCTAAAATATCAAAAATGATATTTCTAGTACTGATTGTTTCCTGTATACACATTTTAAGCATTGAATAGTTTATAGTTTCTTGCTGCTATAGTTATTTTAGTTTTATTGACACATAGTGCAAATTCTAGAAGGAAACTTAAATGCTCCAGGATACATACCACAGAAACTCATCAGGATGACATTAGAAAATAAGTAGAAATTTAGTTATCATATCAATTATAATGTGGTTAATTATATAATGTTTTCCATCTGTCTTTCTTTGGGATACTTTGCTTACTGTCAATAAAATATCTATAAGTTTGGGAGAATTATTAAGCCAATTACAAGTCAGTTTATTGTTGCTAGATATTGATTTGGACTAATTTTTATCATCCTGACTCAAGTTTTTGAGTTTATTTAAACTTCATTTTAATTTTATTGCAATTTATTTATTATTATTTTTTTAGAGACAGGGTCTCACTGTGTCACCCCGGCTGCAGTGTACTAGTGCGATTATAGCTCTCTGCAACCTCAAACTTCTAGATTCTCTTGCCTCGCCCTTCTGAATATCTGAGACTAAGTGCATGCACTGCCATGTCCAGCTAACTTTTTAAATTTGATTTTTGTAGAGATGGGAGTCTCATTATGTTGCCCAGGCTGGTCTTGAACTGCTGATCTTAAGCAATCCTCCCACCTCAGCCTTCCAAAATGCTGAGATTGCAAATATGAACAATTGTGTCTGGACAAACTTTACTGTAAAATACACACACAAACATATAATATTTTTGTGATTTCTAGATACAACATATACTTTTGCAACTAATGTATATTTGTAAGATTATACATTTTAAATGGACATTTTCCCTGTCATCTTTCTCTCATTAAAGCAAAAGTAATTGCATTTATATTGGCCACTCCTAATCAGTTGTTTAAATGTCTTTCTTTCCTTCTTTCTTTTTCTTCTTTTCTCTCTCTCTCTCTCTCTCTCTCTCTCTCTCTCTCTCTCTCTCTCTCTCTTTCGACGGAGTGTTGCTCTGTCGCCCAGGCTGGAGTGCAGTGGTGCCATCTCGGCTCACCGCAACCTTCACTTCTGAGATTCAAGTGATTCTCCTGCCTCAGCTTCCGGAGTAGCTTGGATTACAGGCATGCACCACCATGCCCGGCTAATTTTTGTATTTTTAGTAAAGATGGCGTTTTGCCATGTTGTCCAGGTTGGTCTCAAATTCCTGAGTTCAAGGCATCCACCTGCATCAGCCTCCCAAAATACTGGGAATACAGGCGTGAGTCACCGCACCCAGCCGAATGACTTTTTATTTAATTATCTACCCACTTCTGAATTAACCCCATGCATTAGGTTACTTTTTCTAACAAGTTCAGTAAATGGAACCTTGGGGAAAATTGCATGCCCAAATGTTCAGTGCAAATTGGAATGATTTTGCTATTCGTCTATTCAATATTCAAGCTACTTTTCTTTTTGGCTTTCTAGCTTTTCATGAGACAGGTATTCAGTGGGACATCAAATAAATCTTTTAACAGGCAGGATGAAACAATAGGCTTCATATACCCCAACATTGCCAATAATTAGTATCTGCCTGGACCATGGTTTTAAAAAAATAATAAAGCTAACTCCAGGATCAAGAGAAAAGACTGCAATATCTTCTATAAATACAGGACAATGGCACAAATGCAACTGATGGAAGATTACTTCGTGATTTCAGACACTTCTTAGTGATTAACATACCCCACATACTAAGGAATACCCTACAAGCGTAGAGCCAGTATTGCAACCACTCTTAATTACAGAGCTAAATGCACTGGAGCTTGCAGCTGTAACTCCAGCACTGCCACTTATTAGCTGTGAGGCCAGTTTGTGCTTCAGCTTCCTCTTCTGTAAAAGTTGGTAATAATGTTACCTACCTCATAGCATTAGCATTGCTGTGGTAGTTTTTCTTTTTTGTTTTAGTCCAAGTCTTGCTCTGTCACCAGGCTGGAGTACAGGGCAGGATCTTGACTCACTGCAACCTCTTCCTCCCAGGTTCCAGCGATTTTCTCCTGCCTCAGCCTTGAGAGTAGCTGGGACCACAGGCACATGCCACCACACCAGGCTAATTTTTTGTATTTTTAATAGAGACAGGATTTATCTATGTCAACCAGGATGATCTCGATCGCCTGACCTCCTGATCTGCCCACCTCAGACTCCCAAAGTGCTGGGTTTACAGGCATGAGCTACCTTGCCTGGACTGATTTTTAAAAAATTAATATAAATGAAATACCTAAAAGAGTGTTGTGGCACTTAGTAACTGTTCATATCATTGTCACCTCACTATCATCACTGTCATCATCATCCTCATCATCTTCATCTTCATTATTTGTTCATGATCACAGGATCAATCAAGAGAGAGGAAATGAGCAGGAGAACTCCCATCCGTAGCCTGTGGTAAAGACGGCAGAATTAAGCTAATTTATTTCACCCTTTTCGATAATATTTCCTTCATCTTCATAGTATGCCAGGTAGGGATTTTGTTGAAAAAGATTTGAAATTAACATAAGATTAAGCAATGTTATGCTGGGGAAAATGACTCTTTTTACCTGTATAAATTGTAATGCAGTTTAACACCTCAGACCTGAGTACTCCATCAGCTGTTTCCAGTTTTGCTTTTTGACATTATCAGAATAATATGATCACCTCAATTGTGGCCAGTGAGTCTTGTTTTTCTTCCTATAATGTATCTCATCTATGTATAATTGCCATGTTTTCAAGCTATCAAACCTTTCTCCCATGCTATGTTTAGGAAACTTGCAATCTTATTGATCTGGCTTCATCAGGGCAGAATCCAGAAAACTCAAGTTCCCAGAATTCCTTGCAGCTAAACAGAAGCATTTGGCCTAGATTTTGTCTGTCAGTCACATGCTTCTAAGTTGCTGGTTTGGAAATAAGCCACCTGAGGAGACAAGCTTTAGGGCAGGGAGGTGTCCATTTTGCTGGCAAGGGTGGTGGCAGATGTATCCAACAATGAGAGGGCAGCCAGTGCAGGGTTCTCCTTCAGTGTTCAGTGGGCAACAGCAAGAGCTGACATTTCTTCATCAGGCCAATTTTTATGCATAGCTCTAGGACCGTGCCTGTAAGTTTAAAATCAACTAATCTTACATGGCTAGACTCTAGCCTTCTGCACAATTCTGTGAGCTACCCAATATCCATGTAGTAAAATCCCTTTCTGGATTAAAAATCATATATACTTACCTATTTTTCTAAATGTGATAGATTTAAAATAGACAAGAAAAGTTATAGCACCATTTTCACTGTTTAGTAAAATGTAAAACCCCTTTATTGAAATATTTTTAAATGTATAGCATCAAAATTCAGGCCCATTTAAAATTTATGATTCTCGACATTAGAAAATAAAGTATCTATTTGTCAATAGTGATATAAAGGTGCATTGGTGACTTAGTACTATCAATCAATTTTCAGGTAAAACTTGCACTCTGAATTGTTTATGCACTGGATGAATTTATTCCCCTGTATGTATTTCCTGCTCCCGAGAAAAATGAACAGATTTTGCCAAGCCAAATCCTGAAAATTGTGCAGAGCTCTCTCCTTCAATTCATATCACATTTCACTGAAAGCTATTGGCCTCTTTTTTATATATAAGCACAGTAAAAGAGGGACAGATTAAGGATGGCTTTTATGGGATTTATGGGTTTGGTTCATTCATTTTTGTATGTGTAGAAAGGTAAGAGAGAAAATGAGAATGAAAGTAGGATATGAATGCTAAGAAGATTTACTGGTTTCTATTCTATCTTAATTCTCCAAACCTTAGCTTCAATAACTTTAGGTCTACTACTTTCTTTTTTTAATGCGATTTAGACCAGGTAGTTTCAAGAGTGGTTTTCCCAAATAGCCTGTGGTAGCTATCTTCATGAACAGTCATCTTGGTTTTGTCTCATTTCCTTGTGTTGTGATTAGGAGGCTAGCCTTTTAATTCTGAGCATGGATTACAGTCCAGGTTCTACTATGTAAGCTGTAAGGACCAAGGTCAGTTGAATAAATTTCTTCTGAGCCTCATTTTATCATATTAGATAATACTATAGTATGATATTAATAGGATCTATTCCACAGTTGTGAGTAGTTACAAAACTCCGTATGAAAATTTCGAAAATTTTGTGACTACTAATAAGTCTCAGTACATTTTAGCTACTATGATACTATAAAAAAAAATCAACATCTGGTTTTCAATACACTTATCCAATCTTTCATCTTTGCAATGAATTGCCATTGTGAAGCTTGCCTGGGGGCAGGTGTTTCAGTTCCACTGTCAAGGGAGGCTGGGTGAAGAGGCTTCATTGAGAGTGTATTTACTTTTGAAAGGCCAGGGATCATACTGCTCAATTCTCAGCTCAACTGAATGATGATGCATATATGGGGCTCTTCAATAAAGCCACAGCCTTCATGGGTAACTTTCAACAAACCACCATCAAAACGAGGCTTTCACATCCTGAGAACTGTCTTATTGGGGTACTGTGACTGCTAGAGGTTCATTTTTAATTTTTTTTCTGTAGATCCTGGGATACTGACTTGAGCCACTAGGCATTGACAAGTTACAAAATGATTTTATAAAAATAGACAAAACATCTCTGTGGGCTTTAATTTCTTATATACCCTTTGATTTATCAATGTGCACTGCATGGTTTCTCTAACACGAATTAAACTTAAAGTAATTTTTATGAGACAAGAAATAATTATTCAGAAGTTACATGTTTATGGAGATTTCTGGGAAAGCTCAGTCTTATCAGTAAAAGGCATCTATTGACTAAAAATGGTGTGTGTGACAATGTTGAAGAGGCATCACTGAGAAAACATTTATCTCACTGTATTTATGTATCACTTCTTGTTATTTAATTCCAAAGTAATACTGCTGCTTTATAGTTCACTTACATAAAATGTCATATGACCATTAAGTACAGACAGGCACTTACAGTCACATCAGTTCTTACGATACAGCACTCAGGCAACAAAAAATCAGAAACATACTATCAAGAATTATGAAAGGCTCACTGAACCAGGATGATGATTTAAGCAATTAAGTGCTTTCCATCCGAATTTACGGCCTTCATATTTCAGTTAACACACAATGAGGCACATGCATATAATTCTTTAAAATGTGCAGAAATGTATACGGTCTCATTATACTCTGTGCATATCAACTCATGTTGACTAGGGAATGTAAAATATTAAATGATAAGCTCTTTCATGTGCACAAACACTTTAGGGAGTATATTAGGGGTCCCCAAAGAAACAGAACCAATAAGGGATAAATAAAATATATATATAATATACATATACATAAAATATACAGATGTGCATATATAAATATGTGCAATATACAAAATAAATAAATATAATATACATGTATATATGTATAAATAATAAAAATTGTCCCATAGAGTTATAGAGATTGAGAAGTTTCACAATCTATCATCTCTAAATTGGAGAACCAGAAAAGCCAGTGGTATGATTCAGTCCAAGTCTAAAATCCTGAAAATGGGAGGTTCATGGGTTGCAGGGTGGGAGAAGTGGTATAAGTCCTGGTCTGATTTCAAAGGCAGAGAACCAGGAGTGCCAACGTCTGAGGGTAGGGGAAGACAGATGTCTTAGTTCAAGCAGAGAGGACAAATTACCTCTTCCGCTGCCTTTTTGTTCTATTCATGCCTTTAACAAAATGGATGGTGCTGCCCACATTGGTGAATATGGATCTTTGTCCATTGATTCCAATGCTAATCTCAAGAGATAATCTCACAGAAGCATCCAGAAATAGTGTTTTATCAACTGCCTTAACATCCCTAGCCAGGTGAAATTTTATTTTCATATTGACACATAAAATTAAAAACATCACAGGCAGACATGGAAAATGTGTGAAATTCCTAAAGACTTAAACATGATTATTAGTGTTTGTTTTCTGGAAATACTTTGTTTAAATAATCAACCTAAAAATTAGATCATTTAGCATTTCTACTTATGGGAAATAAAAACAGATGATAAGAGTAACTGTCTATAGGAAAGCAGGAGTTTTCTATCACAAAAACATCTTGTCATGCAGTTGACAATTACTGAATTATGATTTACCGTGTACTAAAATCCTGTGGAAGATGCCATGCTGTATATAAATGTAACCAAATGTTCAAATCAGAAGCTCCAGTGTATTAAAGCAAGCATGCATTCATTCCATGAGTCTCTGTTGCCCATGTAGTAAACGCTAGACACTCTACTGGGTGCTAAAAATAATACAGTCAGAACAAACAGACAAAACCCTGATTTCTTGAGCCAAAAAGAGGATAATAAGAAATTTAAAATATCATAAATCAAATTTATAATTATAAATTATAATTATTATGGTATAGAAGTAGAGGGTCATTATAAACACACGAAAGAGTAGAACCCGATTATGTCTGAACAATATCAAAACAATTAACTAAGAAAGTACTGTCTGAGCTAAGATGAGAAGTGAGAATGGAAGGCAATGGGGAGAAAGGGGTGGAGGGAGCTTGCTGGGGCATGATGACAGAAAGCGTTCTCCTCTTCCCAACCCCCACAAATATATGCAAGGCACTGAGATGAAAGAAAGCATCGCTTTTTAAAGGCATTGCAACAAAGCAATCTGTTTGTAAACCACAGAACAAGAGGGAAATTGGTGCAAGCTGTTAAGAGAATTCAAAACTAACTTACCAGTCAGTTATCACAGGATGCATGTAGTTCTGTATGTTTGCTCTTCGTTCTAAGAGACAAGAAGAACCGAACAGGTTCTAAATAGGGGATAGCATGATCAGATTTATGGTTTTTAAGAAGCAAAAACTATAAACAAATTAGACAGATCTGGAATATGTGTGTGTGTGTGTGCGCGCACACATACGCGTGTAAGGGTAAAGAACTCCTGTGAAAAAGTGTGTTAGTATCACACATTGAGAAATATATCACACTGAGAAATATACAGAAGCAGTTCATGGAATGAAAAGAATGAGTTCAGTTTTGGATAACCTGAGTGTGAAATGTTACAGATGAGCCTGGTAGAAATGTGTAGCGAAGTATGTTTAGTAAGTTAAGTTTGCTTCTCAGGAGCCACTTCAGGGACAGAGATAGATTTCAGAGTCATCACACATACGTGATTGGTAAAGCCAATGTGCATAGTTGTATTGATGAAGAAACTAGTACATACAAGGAGTAATAGGACAATTAGAGTCAGAAACAGAAGGGAAAAGTGTGGTTGAGAGAGCAGAACCAGAGGAGATAAAGGGTGCAGTTGACAAGGATAGAATAGTTTGAGGATATTCAAACACTATGGAAATCAGTGAAGAAGGATTTTAGGAAGGCGGACTTCATCCTGGCAAAAAAAAAAAAAAAAAAGTGGGGGGGACTTCAATCACGTCAACAAGCTGGAGACATCAATGAGCAGGAGAACTCAGGAATTTGGTACTAGCAAGTAATTGTGGCTTTTTAAAGGACACTTCAATGGAATAGTGATAACGATGCTACAGAACTAAAGAAGGGTTAGCTGGTAAGACAATGAGATCGTGAGTGTATACTGACTGCTTTTAAGATTTGTGTCTGTTCTGGAAAATACAAGACAGGAAAATGTGTGTTTCCCAGACTGGTGAGATTTGAGTACTTCTTAAATGGCTGAATAGAAAGATTGAAAGGATAGAAGAGTTTTTCAAGATGGAAGAAAAAAATCGTTGAAAGATTAAGACATCAAGGAAATCACTAAATGAAGTGGTTGAGTCAAAAACACAGAAAAAAGTTTAGGCTTAAAGAGCACAATGACCCAAACACAAATAATATAAGGAAAATATCTGTACATATAAACATGAAAATCAGGCATGAAAAATAGCATTCACCTGGATGGTAAAGAATGTTGGAAAAGCCTACAGAAACCTAGGGAGCATTTCAAAAAGAATTTCAACATCAGGTATTATCGCATTCAGTAAGTTATTCTATCTTCTCTAGTCAATGACCTGATTTATTCTCTTTTGATTTGTATTGATATGTACATTTCATATCAAAGGCCATATTGTAAAATAAAAAGCATGTAGGGATAGATAACTAGCAAAGTTAAAAGAATCCATCATGACAGCTGAATGGGAGAAGGCTGAGTGTAGTATGTACCTTTTCAAATCATCATGGGTGTCTTTCATGAAAAGAACCAAAAAGCCCACAATATGGGAGGTCAGGGGCAATTCAAACTTAAGTGAGTCAAAAGAAAATTTTAGGAGCACCTTTCAAGGCAATACAAATCCCAATAAAAAGGGCTCTTTAAATACATCAAAAGGACTGATTCATTCAGTAAGCATTTATCCTGTGCCTATTCCACAAGGATCAATAGAACCAGGGAAAAAAAATCATTGATTTAAAGAGTCTTAAAGGCCAAAATAAAAATGGAATGAAGTACGGCTGTGAAAATCTATTCCCACCTATATTGAAGAAAATTATCAGAAAATCCCCCAAGTAAATTTACTTTCATGTCACATAATACACTTCTAAACAATTTTGAAGTTTTGAAATAATTTTAGATTAGAGAGGAGTTTCATGAAGATAGTATAGAGAATTCCTATGTACCTTTTCCCAACTCTTCTTATGTTAACATTTTACACTAACATGGTACATTTGTCAAAACTAAGAAATTTACTTTTGTTTAATACAATTAAATAAGCAAGGAATTTCCATTGTATAAGTAAAATTTTTAAACATCAACATGATTTTTCTACATCTATGCAGCAGGTAGAAGAGGTATCTTCCACAGACCAAAACCTATAAGAAAGCCATAAACCCTTGAGGATACAGCATGTGGCATATCAGGGAATGTGGATCCTAAGAAGTTACTAGTTTTACCACATCCTGGTAAACTGTCACCTTTACTACACAAGCAAGAAACTTGTACATCTCACTTCTATATATTATGAAGTTATCCATTTAAATTATTAAAAATATTAAACCATTTTTATGTTTAAACAAAGAATAAAGGGATAAGCATTCTATGCAAAGAAATTATACCTTCTTAATTTCTTTAAAAAGGTGAATGAATGTAATTCATTGAATATTATTCAGAATATTCTAAAATCACATAAGTGACCACATTTAAAGAATTAATGTTTAATCCTGTTTTTTTGAATATGTCTTCACATCCATGCATAATAAACCAATGTCCAAATAGTGAATATTCCATGAAGTGACCAAGTGATAAAGGGGATATTGGATGAGAGCATGCTTTATATTCCCAGCTATTGCTTAAATCAAAACAGACTCATATATGCTCTCCCTCTGGTGGGCTAAAGTAAAAGATATGCATCTTGTATCAGTTTTTGTTGTTGTTGTTTTTGTTCTGGTTTCCCCCAGTAGCCAAGAACCAGTGCTAGAAGTCCTATCTACCTTTCTTTTAATCAATGCCAGATCTCAAGTTCTGTTAGCCATCCTAAGTTTACTTTGAATATTTTTCTATTGTTTAGTACTGTAAATATGGTTTCTGCTTTTCATCACCATCTGTTTAGGCAAATGTTTAAAATATTGTCGGTTTTGTTGTTTATGTTGAAGATTGGGCTAATGTAGTCCTTTAAGTCGTAAATATAAAGAAAGAATTTTATGGAAAGCAAGAGTTGTAGTTTGTATAATATGATGCATGTTGCTAATCTTCCTTTTGACCTGCTTTTTGAATTATTAACTCTGTGTGAACCAACCATTGTCAATTTCTCCTTATAAGTTTTGCATTTTTTTCTATTGTTTGTAAGAATTTTATCAATATGAGGTGAGAATTTTTGAAGCTCCTAGAGAAAGAAATTTAAAAGGTAATCATAATTTTATGACCAAACTGGAGAATAATCTATTTTGAAATCAGTTGTCTTCAAATTTTATACATGAAGATCACCTGAGAAACGATAAACTTGAATTCCTAGGCTCCACGTATATTTTCATTGTTAACCAGCTCTCAAGATTATACTGCCCTTTGAGAACTACTATTTGCTGTCAGACTGTGAAAGGGTAGATGTAAAATGTTAACTGACTTTTTGTCCAATGTCTACTAATAAACACTTCCAATAAAACTCAAGTTGAAATCAGACATAAGCATCTGTTTTGAACATGATGCTTCCTTTCAAGAATATGACCCAAATCTTCAATCACATTTTCATTATAATTATTATACTTTCTAAATAAATTTACATAAAAGTTTATTTGCAATAGTTCTAAGTGTTTGTATATCCCCTTCATGATATTTTATAAGAGATACTGAAATTATCATGTGTAAATGAGGTTGTCATTAAAGAAAATCATGATCTTATCATTTCTACATATAGTATTACAAATTTTTATAAATGCGTGATTAAAATAAAATTTCCAGTCAAATCTCACACTCCTAAATTCATTAATCAATCATATGTAAAAATGTTCTCAACATAACAATAAATGGCTAGTGATTCAAAGAGGACTATATACACTTAGACATATATCATGTGTATCATTTCTCCAAATGTGGGCATTATATTCTGGCTTCTGGTGTTAACCAAATGAATAGTTTATATGAGACTATCTTTTTTGCCATCAAAGATGACAAATTCTGAAAAAATATCAAAATCCATTCTCTGAAAGTACTAGAAACCATATAATAACAGGTAGAAACTAAAAGATAGATAGTCCTTCAAGGATGGAATTCACAGTGTTTAAGACTCAATTTTTATCTAATTTCTCTCTGGAGATACTCACTAATATGCATGGTACTCAGGTCATACAGTTTAGGCAGAAAGTAAGAGTATTATTACATTGAAGGATAGGGATGAAGATTTAAGCCCAGAATAGTGGCAGCAAATTCAGACAAGAAAATCCAAATAGAAGATGCTATAGTGGGAAAGCCTAATCTTTCTACGTACAAAATTCACTCTAACACTTAGCTGACTCCTGAACTGCATGTATAAAAGACACAAATCTAAGAATCCAGAGTAAAAAAGAAATAGGTAGAAAGGCTAAAAATACTGAGCAGAAATTTCAACAGCTATTCACTTCCAGAAAAGTTATATTTTAAAGTTCAAACCTAAAAAAAACTTAGGGGCTAGATAAATACCTTAGAATTTCTATTGAAACCATCAAAAAGCCATGCCTTAGGAATAAAGATTTTATTACACTACTAATATCTTGGAGAAAAACTGAAATATATCAACTGAACCAAGTCTGAAACTAAACTTTTACAGTATGAAAGTGATCTGTCAATAAAGTAATTCCTGCCAGAGGGAAAAAAAAAAATCAACATATTAACGAAAGATAAAAGTATCTAGGTTCTCCTCACAGTAACACCCACAATTTCAAATAAGAAATAAAAAATAATCAGACATATGGAATAAATAGGAATATAGAATTACAATGAATTATTATGTTACATACAAGAGGTAAAAATTTTTAAATAATCATATAGAAACTATAGGAAGAAATACTGTAACAATAAAAAGAAAATTTCAGGATATCTATGACAAATAGAAAGAGTTGCAAATATTAAATCTGAAAATTAAAATACTGTAATTGAAAATACATGGCATTGAACAAACAGCCAATTGATTAGTAAATACAGAATAAAGGACCAATGAACTTCAATAGTCAAGAGGCATTGAAATTGAAGGAGTAAGTTAAACTGTGTGTTTCACAGATGACATATACTTCTCTATAGAAAACCCTAAAGACTCCACCAAAAGTTGTAGAAATAATCAAAGAATTCAACAGATTACAAGAAACAAAACATATAAAAATTAATAGTATTTCTATATGTTAAGAATAAATTATCTGTAAAAGTAATCAAAAACAATAGTTTGAAAATATTGTAAAATACTTAAAAATAAATGTTTAGGAATAAGTTTAACCAAGGATATGAAAGACTTGTACACTGAAAACTATAAAATATTAATAAAAAAATTAAAGGAGGGACAAATAAATAGAATCATATTGCATGCTCATGAATTGGAAGACTAAATATTATTGACATGTTCATACTATTGAAAGGGATCTATAAATTACAATGACATTTTTCACAGAAATAGATAAAAACAGTTCTTAAATTTACATGGATCCAAAAAAATTTCTGAATGGCCAATGAAATCTTGAGAAAAAAAAAGCTAGAGGCAACACATTACCTGACATCAAAATATACTACAAAGCTACAAACCTATAGAAATCAAGACATCATGACACTGGCATAAAAACAGATACATAGACCAGTGAAACAGACTAAAAAGCTCAGAAATAAATCCACCCATTTATAGTTAACTGATTTTCAACAAACATACAAAGAACACTTAGATTGTGTTTGAACAAATGGATAATCACATGCTGAATAATGAAATTAGACTCTAATCATATGCTGAATAATGAAATTAGACTCTTATCTTTTATCAAATACAAAAGTCATCTCCAAATGAATTGAAAACCTAAATGTAAGATTTCAAACTGTAAAACTACTAGAAGAAAACATATGAAAAAAGCTTTATAGCTGGTCTAGGCAGTGATTTTTTTTTTTTTTTGGCTATGACCCCTGAACCACAGTCAGCAAAACCAAAAACAGACATATGAAATTACTTCAAACAAAAATGCTTCTGCATGGAAAAAAAATCAGCAGAGTAAAGAGAGTTAAGAGACAACCTACACAATGGGAGAAAAATCTTGCAAACCATACAACTGATAAGGAGTTAGTATCTAGATTATGTAAGGAAGGGTACAACCCAATAGGAAGAAAACAAATAACCTCATTTAAAAATCAGGCAAAGAACCTGAATAGACATTCCTCTAAAGAAGAAACAAATGGCCAACAGGTATATGAAAAAAAATTTCAACATCACTAATCATCAGAGAAATGCAATTAAAACCACCAGAAGATATTACCTCACACCACTTAGAATGGTTATTATCAAAACAATAAAAGATAACAAATGTTGATAAGAAAGTGGAAAAAAGGGAACCCTTTCGCATACTTTTGGTGGGAATGTAAATTAGGATAGAAATTTACATTCTATCTATGATAGAAATTTATATTTCTATATTAGAATATAATAAAAAGCCATATAAAATTTCTTGAAAAAACTAAACATAGAACTAAAATACGATACTGCAGTCCCTTTTCTGAGTATATATCCAAAATACAATTTTTAATTTAGAATTTTATAGTGCTTTAAACTCATGATTCAGAACATCAAATCTAATAAAGTAGTAAACACAGGCAAATAGTGTAAAAATCTGTGTTTGATTTGTACTACTCTGAAATTTAGTGTTTTGGGGAAAATTAAGATATTGAAATATTGTAGGTGAAAGTGACATTGGCGATCTCTTCTAGCTCAGTGCTCTGTTTTTACTATGGCTCAGAGAGGATTAATTTGGTTTTCTAATGCCCAGAGAGGTTAAATAATGTACTAAGGGTCCTACAGTTGTCTGATGAAGGAGAAGATGTTAATATCAGGGATACATAAGGTAAAGTTTCAGTCTATTTTTACTACAGTTTGAAAATGCAATTCTTTGTTATGCAGCTTTATTCATACTATTTTTCACAGTAAGTGTTATGTCAGAAAAAAGTGAGGAATGTCTTACATTTTTGGTTGTTACCTACTTTGTCAATGTTTTCTCATTTTTAACGATTTCTCTATAAAACTGTGTTATTTTCTTTGATACAAGCCCAAATAATTTTCCCTTGTAATGTGCTGTTCATCATGAAAAAGAAGTCCGATGAAGTTAGATAACTTAAAAAATGGATTAGAGAGATAAAATTTGAGGGTATAAGAACTTATACAAGTTTTAGTGAATTAAGATTTATTAAGAAAAGTTATACAATTTATTACATCTATAAAGTACTGGATGGTGGTTATTCGGTAGTTCCAGGTAACTAAGAGTTGATCTTTATCTAATTATGTCTCCCGATTTCTCTCATATATCAGTCAGGAGGTAAGTTCAAGCTATCTGAAGTTAAAAATTTTAAATAAAAATCTTACATTAAAATAAGTCACTCATTTGAAGGTACAAAAGGAAATGTAATACTTATTAGGATTATGGAGCACTAACTGATGATGAGAGAAACATAATGGTAATTTGCATTCTAAAATATTTTAAAGATAAAAGATAGATTACATAAAAAAATTAAGGATTAATTAATAGCATTATTCATTTATAAGCATGGCTTTTTGCATTTATTATTCATAGGGTTTTTCTTATTCTTTTGTATATCTATCATTCAATAAGTAGAGCAATAAATTTAAAAAAGTACATTATATGTTTTCTGTTTGAATTACTTATTCATTCATTTTTTTGAATGTTAATTAGATTTTCATAATGTGTCAGGAGGAACAGTGCTATGGAATAGGGCCCAAGATGAATTAGACGTATAATTCCTATGATTTATTCATTTAATCTAAAATTTATTTAAATGAGTGCGTTCAATAATATGTTTTCAAAAATGGAGTATGCCATAGACATCATAGCTTGTTTACTTATACAACATTTACAACTATCAAACCATGAAAATTTGATATATTTATATTGAAAAAGTATAAACTACTTTCTCTCCTGAGATAACCTACTGGAGTTGTTATTTAGAATGGAGAAAAGCAGAGATTACCAGCATAAATGCCTCAGAATTAGACTTTGGTTTCACAAACCAGAAATTATGCCACTTCCGTGAACTATTTAACCTGTTGAGTGTGAAATTGCTTTGGCAACTGTTATGGTTAACTTTGGCACTCATTTTGGCTAGAGGAATAAAATATTGTATAAGGTGAAATCCAAAATTGCCAATATGTTATTTAACAAACCATCAACGTTTATGTCATGTTTCTAAATATAGGAAAGCTAATTATTCACTAACAAAGACTTGAGTTACACTTTCATCATCAGCAAGCCCTGCTCTTCACTTGTGGATTTTGCTATTGTCCTTACACTTTGTTGCATATTTGTAAGTAATTTTGTTCATTTACTGCAGGTCTTCCTATTAAATGAAATCTTACTTCTCTGAAAATTGTATTTAAAATTGTAGCTATTCATCCTGTACTCCCTAATATTTTCCCCAATTTCCCCCCCTTGCTAGACTTAGAACCACCTTTCATCCTAGGTAATCTTCCTGATTGCTATGTTACCATAAACTGGAATGTACTCGCCAAGTGTCTTTGGTCTTTTACATTGACTGCCACATCTCAGCCTAGAACAATGCCTGGCACATAGATTACATCAAATAAATAAATGCTCTGCAACTGAACATGCTGTTCAGCAACTTCAAAAAGTATTAGCAAACAATGTGAGGTCAAGACTTTGACTTAATTAACTTTAGTGCACAAATTAATTTCAATTTTCTCTTCATGCATATTAGTATTTTTTGCAATAATAAAGCATATGACAGTCAGAGAAAATGATTTTTTTCTTATTATAAAACTGGATTTTATTTGAGGATAAAAAGTAATTTACCACGTAACTATTATTTGAAATATTATACACAGATGATTTCCAGGTAACTGAAGCATACACAGTTTTATTAAATATATTTCAACAGAGTACAAGCCATATTACATGAATATGAGAAAACGTTGTCAGCATATGGGAATGTAAGCTCATTTGTAACATTTAAGTGATTATCAGGATGCAAATAAAATGTAGTTAACAGATTTATGAAATAAAAGAAATAAAGCACAGCAAAGTTGTTTATTCAAACCTAAATGTTAAAAAAAAGAAAAAGGTATTATATACAAAGGTCCTAGCAATATACATTACATGTTAGGGTCTTCTTGATCAGTAATATCAACTTTTTTTTTCCTGTATGCCCTAAAGACAAATACAGTTTCTTAAGAAATTAACTAAACAAAATATTAAGCAAAATGAATATACATTTTTGAGAATTATGGTGACAGCCTATTCAAAATTCATTTTGTTGCTTATAGCAAACGCTTCAAATTAATTAAAGCATATTGAAAGCACATTGAAAATATGAATGTTAAACAAGCAAATCATCCTTTAGAAGAGTTACCTGAAATATGGAAATAGACAAAAGATACTATTGAGAGTCCTTTAGACTCAGTTCTGGGCTTGTACCTCTGATCAACTCAGTATAAATTAGGCTATTTTGTAACACTGTAAAGGCTGATTTGAACTTACAATTTGTTGTTTAGTGAAAGTACAAGCATATTTTACTCAAAGAAAAGCCCAGCATTGACTATTTATAACCCTGTCAGACATTAATCAGTTTTGTAGCTAACTCAGCAAACGTATCTTAACATTTCATTATTAATTACCTATAAATATTCAGCTCTTCAAATGTACTTTAAGCCAGTTTAAACATCTTATTACTTCCCTCATTAACTACAGAGTTGAACAAAATATTTGCAATGTGTGGATTTTATATTTTCAAGAGAATCTTTGTTTCATTTTTTCTCCTTGTGTAATATATATTTTTGTTAATGATTAAATGCAAAAATATACAAATCTCTATGTACATATATATATATTGTTTTATAACTGACATAAAACTAACACCACTTATTTAATATGTAAATTTTGAAGTATTCTGACATATTTATATAGACATAACACCATTACTCAAGTTAGTGAACATATTCAACACCTCAGGAGTTTGAGTTTAAAACCCAGCTGTTCAACTTACCAGTTAAGTTACCGTGAGTCAGCCCCTAAAGCTTTGAATTCATGTGGCTTAACTATAAAGGAGGCTTGGTCTTCTACCTATTGAAAAGGAGTTCTCTGAGGAGCAAAAGAGAGAGTGAATGCAAAAGTACCAGGTGACAAAAATATATTTGAGGCATAAAAGTTAGCTATGAATAAGATCAATAGAAAACTACAACTACACCATTGTGACAGAGATACTAATGACCCAGCCTTCAGAAATGAAGTCTTCAGTTTGTGGCAAGGTATTGCCACAAAAAGGACCATGACTAGCTGAGATGCTTGCTGAAGACAAAGGGATTGCAGAGTGAGTAGTAGTAAAAAGGTAGTTCTAATACCAGCCATGACCACATGATCAGTTACAGAAATGAAGACTGTAATGACATAAGTAGTATTTTCTCCTTATTTCATTATGAATACATTTAGGTGTGCATGTTTGTGTATAATAATGCACACAGGGAAGGCTAATCTGTATTAAGAGTAAGGAGTTTATTCTTGTAAGGAAAAACCACTTCCTTATCCATGAAGAAAGTAGTCCAACGTAATTAACTTGCCACAAAGTAGATGCCAGATCACCCTAGAGAATATTGCTGTATCAGAGACTTAGGATCTTTGATGCTGGCAGATTGGGTATTGAGCAGTGGCTATAGCCAGGTCAACCTTGATAAGTGAAAATACATGCATTACTTCTATCCCTGTCACCATGGCCACTTTGCTGATGAGCTCTTTGGGTGATGACAGGGGTGACTGGGGAAAGAGTCTGACTG
The DNA here is from genome assembly GCA_031835075.1 of Saguinus oedipus. Lineage (NCBI taxonomy): Eukaryota > Metazoa > Chordata > Mammalia > Primates > Cebidae > Saguinus > Saguinus oedipus. The sequence continues at coordinate 58,659,776 of CM063182.1, forward strand.
AAACGCAGCAAATAGGCCACACTATCCATTTGATTATTGAAATCTTTCTCTGCTGGGGTCACACTTTGATGAACAGTACACAGATTGCAAATATCTTTACATTTATGTAAAAGGGCTATCTACACATCTTTTCCCCAAGTTCCCTTGTCCCCAATTTTCCTAATAGTTTTCTTTGAAGTTTCTGACTATCCAGACAAATCATTGGCCACAACCAAAATTAAAATATAATCATTGTCTATCCATTTCTCTTTAAAAGCAAAGTGAACAGTCAGGTACACTATGGAATTTCTGCCCACTGGAAAAATTTCCCTTCAAAACTGTTTCTCCCCCAGCCCCACAACAGACCCCAGTGTGTGATGCTCCCCTCCCTGAGTCCATGTGTTCTCATTGTTCAATACCCATCTATGAGTGAGAACATGCAATGTGTGACTTTCTGTTCTTGTGTCAGTTTGCTGAGAATGATGGTTTCCAGATTCATCCATGTCCCTACAAAGGACACAAACTCATCATTTCTTATGGCTGCATACTATTCCATGGTGTACATGTACCACATTTTCCTTGTCCAGTCTATCATCAATGGACATTTGGGTTGGTTCCAGGTCTTCACTATTGTAAATAGTGCCCCAATGAACATACATGTGCATGTGTCTTTATAATGGAATGATTTATAATCCTTTGGGTATATACCCAGTAATGGGATTGCTGGGTCAAATGGAATTTCTCTTTCTAGGTCCTCAAGGAATTTCTACACTGTCTTCCACAATGGTTGAACTAATTTACACTCCCACCAACAGTGTAAAAGTGTTCCTATTTCTCCACATCCTCTCCAGCATCTGTTGTCTCCAGCAACCAACAGAATGGGAAAAAATTTTTACAATCTACCCATCTGACAAAGCGCTAATATCCAGAATCTACAAAGAACTAAAACAGATTTACAAGGAAAAAACATACAGACCCATCCAAAAGTGGACTAAGGATATGAACAGACACTTTTCAAAAGAAGACCTATATGAGGCCAACAAACATATGAAACAATGCTCATCATCACCGGTTATTAGAGAAATGCAAATCAAAACCACATTGAGATACCACCTCACACCAGTTAGAATGGTAAATGTCTTACCATTAAGTCTAGAGTGGTTGCTACTTCTCACTCACTAGGTCCAATCAGCATAATGTCATCAATGTGATGGACCAGTGTGATGTCTCTTGGTAGAGAAGGTTGATCAAGATCCACTTGAGATCAATTACAATATAATTATAGAGGGCTGATATACCCCTGAGGTAAGACAGTGAAGGTGCATTGCTGTCCTAACAGAAACAAAACTGCTTACAATGGTCTTTACTAACAGATACTGAGAAAAAAGAAAATTCCAGATTCATACTACATACCAGGTACCAAGTAAAGCATTAATTTTCTCAAGCAATGAAACTGTATCTAGAACAGCAGCTAAAATTGGAGTCACCATCTGGATAACCTTATGACAATCCACTGTTATTTTCCAAGATTCATCTGTCTTCCCTGCAGGCCAAATAGAAGACTTGAATGGTGATGTGGTGGCAATCACTATCCTTGCATCCTTCAAGCCCTACAGGGTAGCACTAATCTCTGCAATTCCCCTAAGAGTGCTGGATTGCTTTTAGTTTACTATTTTCTTGGGTAAAAGTAGTTCTAGTAGCAGTTCAGGTTCACTGTGAGATGGACTTGAGCTAAAACTCCATTAATTACCTGACTTCCCTAAACTCCTACTCCGACTAGTGGAAAACTGATGTTTTGGATCTCCTGGAATTAGTATTCATTCAAAGCCAGTGCCCATTAGTGCCAGAAAGAACGGATCATATCATTTTTCTTAATGCAGTCACCCTGAAAAGTGGCATTACTAATGCCATGAAGATTAGGAGAAATATTAACAGTATAAAATTGATGTGATATTGATGAGGTCCTTCCTCAAGGACACCATGCTTCCCCTTCATTCAAGGGGTTTTGGGTTTGCAAACTCACTTGAGTCTAGAAACTGATTGAAGGTTCTCAACTCCACTTTTATGATTCAAGTTAGAATTTTATTTCACTTGACTTACTGTTTTTCTGCTTTTATAGAACAAGTAAGATTTTAGTAAGATTCTTATTTATTTCACTTGAAAGGATCGCTGTGATGAACTCGCTAACATTTTATGGAAAGGGAGTCAGACCATTCTTTTGCCGCTTTAACTCCATTCTCCATCATGGTGACCACGCCTTTGCCTTTGGTTGTTAAGTGCTGCCACCTGGCCCCTACTATCTTAAGAAGCAATTACGCCCATTCCTTTTAGCTTTCAAAAGTTCAATGACTGCAGTTACTACTTTAGGTCAGGCCTACAAATAGAATCATAAAGCTCTTCAAATATATTGCTTCCCAGCCAAGTCTATTCTCACTCTATCAGTAAAAGGTTTGTTTTCTGAATGATCCCAGAGTAGGCAAGTAGATTTTAGACAACAAATGTGCTCTAAGATCTACATTAAAATAAATCAGTTCCATGTTGTTCTTTGGGTGATGAAATGTTTCAAAATCAGATAGAAGTGATGTGATGGTTGCACAATACTGTGAATGAACTGAATGTCACTGGACTGTTCACGTAAGTATGGTAAATTTTGGTATATCTATTTCATATCAATAAAAAAATTAAAGGCCATTCAGTAGTAACTGCTGACTGTTAAAGAAGTAACATTTAATATTTTAAATATGTTTGTATTCCTGAAAACATTGTACTTTCTTCATTAAAAAAATTAAAAATTCTCAATGTATATGATTAAATTTTTCTATTTGCTGATTTATTATTTTTGTATTATCTAAATCCTGTATATTATTTGTTTTGTTAAATTATATGATGCTATTCAAGAATATTAAAATGATAGACTAATTTTTTAATAAATAGAAGCGACATACTTTAAATATAATTAAATATTGATTATCTGGAATATACTTATTTATTCATATATTTTTGGAGGATATTCACATATTAGAGGAATATTCACATATTTAAAAGAGATAATCCAGGTTCTTTTAATGTAAATCGAATCAAAAGTACAAAATAAATATCTTTTAAAGGAATTTTTATGTCTCCAAATGAAACTACAATGAAACATTTCTACATGCAGTGCCAAAGGCCAATATTTCTTTGTGTGTCTTTAATTCTGTATATTCATTCTACAAAGAGAAAACACATTAGAAATAGCATATTATGTGCCATTGGCTTTCTAACCTGGGTTTGTGTGTGTGTGTGTGTGAGAGAGAGAGAGAGAGAGAGAGAGTGTGTGTGTGTGTGTGTGTGTGTGTGTGTGTGTGTGTGTGTGCTATGTATTTCTACAGTAATTATTTAAAAACAAGCTAAGCAGCTTTAAAAACAAAACTTTCCCTTGACAAACTATATTAAAATGATGATATATTTTTCAAATTGAACAAGGAAACTAAATGTACTACTTCTAAATATGAGATGTTTGTATAACTTATTTTTCTCTTATCTATGCAAACATGTTCATCATAGCCTTTTAAATCAAAGTAATATTAACATAGATTTTTTTTAAATACACATTGATTTTTCAGATTGTTGTTTTATTCTATTATTATATTCTCCAACAAAGTAACATTTACTGGTTATAATTATAGGACCTATTTTAATATCTTCTTAATATGCAATCTGTAATCACGAGTTTCATTGCTATTTATTTTTGAAGCCTAAATATCTACAGCATGCTAAGACATTGTCAATAAGATACATAAGAGCTATTAAAATACTACATATGCTGCTAATTTGGATGATTATCTGTCATGTCTTTCAAAGGGTGAAAAACCATTTTATAGCATTTGACTTCCTGGAAGGAATAGTGCTTTCAAAATTTGGCTTAATGGAAGGTGCCAACACAGTACATTTGTGTGTTGCATGCAGTGGATTGATAGTTCTCATATGAGTCTTCCCTTGATCACACTATGATTATCCTAGCCTGAGGAAAAAAAGAAGAACAAACGTAGACACCTCAAATGCTTCCATATCCTAGTATATGGATAATAGTGTAGAGTAAGCTACAGTGGAGGAAGCATACAAAGGAATAAACAATAATAGGTGAACTCGTGGCCACTGGACAGGAATTGGTTTTGCACATTTAAGTCTGAACCTGTAGTATTTAAAATAAACTAGAATATGTAAATTAACCAATTTATATTGAGTTTATATTTAGTTCCTTAATAAAATATTATAACATCAAATTTCATTCCAAATACTAATAATAGTCTCCTTTAAATAATAATCTTTTTTAATTTAAATAAGAATTTGGTGTTAAAATCAGAAAGAGGTTACTTAAAATAGCACTGAATTCTAAAAAAGGTTAATCATGTAATTAATTTGACTTTCACAAACTACAAAATAAGTTACTGCATAGTAAGTCTAAATTAATTAGAGGCCTATAGGGACAATAGAAAATGTACCAGTTGTGCATTACTACCAACAAGGACACTAATTTCATATATGAAGACAAACAGAAGAGCTGTGATAAAGCTAAGTGATGATTTTGAGATTACATGAATAATGGAACTCTAAAATTAACCTGAGAGTCACTGGTTGGCAGAAGCTGCCTCATCCTGTCAGTCAATCTTAAATCAATTAATAGATTCTGAATAAACTGCCTCCACAGAGAAATCCATTCATTTTAACACGTCAATCTCATTGAATGTTTTTCACTGCACACTAAAGATGACTTTATGCAGACACACATTTAATTTGGACCACTTAAAGATTGTTTCTCCTTCCTGCATCTAAAAGTACTCACCATAAAAAATTATGAACCCAAATTAAATTTTAATCCTCAAATATTTGAAATTTTGAGCAAGTGAGAAAGTGACAGGATTGATAAGAGAGAATAAAATTTATAACTAAAATGGGGACTGGTATGATTCAATTGGCATCTAGTCTGTAATGTGAAAACTGTATAATTTACTATCATATTATTACTGTATTAGTCCATTTTCACTCTGCTATAAGGACATACCTGAGACTGGGTAATTGATAAAGGAAAGAGGTTTAATGGACTCACAGTTCCACATTGTGGGGAGGTCTCACAATCCTGGTGGAAGGTGAAGGAGGAGCAAAGCCACGCCTTACATGGTAGCAAGTAAGAGAGCATGTATGGGGAAATGCCCTTTATAAAACCATCAGATGTTATGAGACTTAGTCACTGTCACAAGAACAACAGGGGAAACCCCCACTCTCAATATTCAATTACCTCCCACTTAATCCCTCCCATAACATGTAGGGATTGTGGGAGCTACAATTCAAGATGAGATTTGGGTGAGGACACAAACAAACCATATCAATCCACCAAAGTCAGCTAAAAGAAAGACAGAGATATTGATAGGGATTTTCAGGAATATAGAAAGGATATACTTTTAGTTCCTCTTAAAAGTGATTATTCTTTGAATCTAATACAAGTATTCATCTTGTATAGCAAGTTCTCAAAAGAAGTCAGGAGAATTTGACTGACGACTAAATGCATTACTTCTAAGTATTACATGTTTTATAACTAATGTTTTCCTCACTATATCTACGAAAACATGGTCATCATCACTTTGAAAATCAACATATTAACATACAGTTATTCTTTAAAAATATGCATCACTTTCCAGATTGTTGTTTTATTCTACTCTTACATTTATGCACTTGACAGAATTGATCTTTGCATGAATAATCTTCTATCAAAATGTAATTGGTATAGACCAGGCAACTTGGTGGTCTAGGTAGGCCAGTTCAGCCCAGTTTCTTGCTCTTGTCATATGAATATAGTCAATGTGTCTTTTGAGGTTTTATTGTTTTTGAGACATAAATAAGCTCAGCTCCAATCTGTTGGCTCAACTGCTTTGAACCATTGGAATTACATACCTAGTAGAAGTTCCATGCCTGCCTTCAGATTTCTTTGGATTCCTCAGGGACTTTCATTTTCATGAAAACCTCTAGAGCTTTTCTTCTTCTGAAGAATCAGGTTCTCTGATGGGCTGATCAGCTCTCCTACATGATTTGTCCCTCATGGGTGTCCTATATCTCAGACCTGCATGTAAAACCTAGGCATGTCCTGCACCTCCAGACACACATGGAATCCTTCAGTTTTCTCTTTTAAAAATTCTCTGCAACAGTGTTTACTGAAGATCACTGAGATAGCTGAGGTGGAGTGTGGGTCAAGTGAGGAGAGGAAGTAGAGGCTTGGGGAAGGTAGAGAAATATTTATGGGGAGAAGGCTATCTTAAGAAGCATAGCCAACTTCACATTAGACACCTCTGTTTATAGTTTAACTATAAATATATATATAACTATATATATATGACAACTGTATATATCATATTAGTAAAACATATATATCAATTTATATATATCGTATTAGTAAAACATATGTACACAAATACATTTTAGTGTATATATGTCAAAGACCCATACTTGTAAACATATATATATACAAAATACTGTATATATATATATACATATATACACTCTCTCTATATATGTGTGTGTGTGTATATATAATATATATACACATATATAAAGTATATATATAATATATATATACTTTATATGTATATATAATATATATTATGTATAGTATATATATAATATATATAACTATAAATATATATATAACTATATATATATAACAACTATATATATAACAACTATATATAACAACTATATATATATACTATATATATAGTATATATAATATATACTATACATAATATATATTATATATATACTTTATATGTATATATAATATATATATATTATATATACATACTTTACTAATACTGTCCTCTTCTAAGGGTTTTATTTTTCAACAAGATCTTTAAACTAAATTTTAGTGGATCATCAGGAGGTCAAGAGTGACATCATAAAATCATAAAACAATTTGGTTTTGGTTATGCTTCTAAAGCGATAAATAAGTCATCATTCCCCACATGTTTGGAGTGAGTATTAGTTTGGAGTTAATACTAAAGGAGTAGGGAAAGCAGATAGATGTTAATACTAACCAAGGAGAAAAGAACCTGAGAATGCTATGTTTCTAAAATACAAATGGCAGTGGAAATACTGTCAAGAAATTCTCAGAGAGGGCACAGGTGTAGACAAAACCCCGTCTCTTTCCACTGTTAATATTATTCATTTAAACATAGAGATACTTCTCAACAAATATATGTTAGTGTACACAGGTCAAAGACACATACTTGTAAATGTTATTTTATGTCATGTATTTCTTATACGTAATATTGTAGCTTGGATTGTGATAGAGCCACCAGTAGTATTTTGTGGTAATTAAATATTTAGATAGCACATTGAATTGGGAAATTTGGAAAATGATTGCTTTCCATGTGTTGAGCCACTAGAAAAATAGATATGTTTGACAGCAGAACATCTCCTGAAATCCAAATGCTCATACTAAGAAAAACATTTGCTTATCTCCATTTCATGGTGTGAAGTACCAGTATAATCAAATGATAGACAAATTGTACATCTACAATCATATTACATATACATGCACACACATACACAGACACATGTATACACTAGATTTCAAAAGAACACCTTGTTTCCTTTTGGTAGTAAGAAATTATTTAGTTCCAACATGTGTTTGGTTTTCTGTATTTTGGCTAACCCGAGAAAGTATAACCTAAATCATGTCTCAAAATAATTATTTGCAGTATTGTGAACATAATTTCAGAATCGTATTATCTAGATGAAATTTTATCATTTTTCCTTTCATCTCTATTCACTCATCATCAGCTTTGACTATAATAAGTCATCAATCATAAGTTATACCATTATTTTATGAACCACTTATAAAGGAAAAACTGTGAATTCAAGTCTAAAATAAATTAATAAGCCTATGTAACACATGAATCAGTCACATAATCCTCTCATTACTTTGTGGTTTCTTTTGTCTATTACAAAGGATTTTGTGATTTTTATCTCTATTTAGTTTATAATCCCTAGCATGGGATTGGCAATCATTTTACATGTATGTCAATAGTTAAACATTGTCTGCTGGCAGGTATTTTCTTTTCTTACCACAAAGCACTTGGATGTGGCTTTGCCAGACAATATGGAGTATCTGTCATGCTCTCTATGAAGACTATTTGTCTCACTCATATCAATGTTATGCCCCAATGCTCCCTTTCTTTTCCTGTGAACACAATAACCTTTTGTTTCAATGACATTTTGAAATCTTTGAAAGATTTTAAATGGCAATTAAACTAACACAAAAAGTGACTACAATCCACACAACTGGATTGCAGTGATGAAAATCTAACAAGTTTGACTGAGTTCTCACATGCATAGACAAGGGCAACTGGTTTACACCTGCTATTTAGCCACTGCGATTGCAGAATGTCATGGATTGTAAAATAATCATTCACACATAATTATATGAAAAAGCAAACAAGAAACAATTTACTGTAATTTTTATTGAACTTCACTATGTATCTGAAGCTGGACTAGGTGTTAGAATTTATCAAAAGAATATGCTGCTACCTGGAGAGAGATCCAAGATGGCTGATTACCAGCAGCTCAGGATTGTAGCTCCCAGTGAAAGTGCAGAGAATGAGAGGACACCACACTTTCAGACAAATTTTTGTTGTTCACAGACCAGGATATTCCCAGCGGAGGAGCTCCACAGGTCCCAGCGTGACTCTTGTGGCTGGCACAGCAGTTCTTGGTGCAGAGTAAATGGGACTGGTTCCCCTTTTCATCAATGTTTGGAGCTCCCAGAAGGCAGAGTCGCCTATTCAGCTGATTGAAAAAGGGACTTAAGAAGGAAGCCAGACCGGAGAATCCTGGGCAGAAAAGCACCATCAATCTTAATGCCACCGTTTTAGCCAGTGCAGTGGGTTGCTCAGATTCTGGCTCTGGGAATCAACAACTTGGACATCCACTCAGAGACCTAATTTTAAAGTCTGTAATTATGAAGACTACAGGTGGAAAAATTTACAATGACAGGAAGAAACCAGCTTAAAAAGGCTGAGAATACTCAAAATCAGAATGCCTCTCCCTCTACAGGGCACCACAGTTCCTCATCAGCAAGGGAACAAGACCTGATGGAGAATGATTGCATTCCATTAACAATTAGGCTTCAGAAGGTGGATAATAAGAAACTCCTGTGAGTTAAAAGAACATGTTCTAGCCCAATGTAAGGAAACTAAGAACCTTGAAAAAAGGTTTGATGAAATCCTAATGAGAATAGACGATTTAGAGAGGAATATAAGTGAATTAATGGAACTGGAGAATACAATATGAGAACTCCAAGAAGTATGCACAGGTTTTAACAGTTGAATTGATCAAGCAGAAGAAAGGATATCAGAGGTCGAAGACCAACTTAATGAAATTAAACGAGAAGACAAGATTAGAGAAGAAAGAGTAAAAAGGAATGAGCAAAGTCTCTAAGAAATGTGGGACTATGTGAAAAGACCGAATTTGCATTTGATAGGTGTACCTGAATGTCATGAAGAGAATGAATCCAAGCTGGAAAATATTCTTCAGGATACTATTCAGAAAAACTTTCCTAACCTATTAACGCAGGACAATACTCAATTCCAGGTAATACAGAGAACACCACAAAGATATTCCTCAAGTAGAGCAACCCCAAGGCACATAATCATTAGATTCACCAGGGTTGAAATAAAGGCGAAAATCCTAAGGACAGCTAGAGAGAAAGGTCAGGTTACCCATAAAGGGAAGCCTATCAGACTCACAGCAGATCTCTCAGCAGAAACCCTACAAACTAGAAGAGTGGGGGTCAATATTCAATATCCTCAAAGAAAAGAATTTTCAACCTAGAATCTCATATCCAGCCAAACTAAGCTTCATAAATGAAGGAAAAATAAGATTTTTCACGAACAAGCAAGCACTCAGAGATTTCATCACCACCAGGCCTGCTTTACAAAAGCTTCTGAAAGAAGCACTGTACACAGAAAGGAACAACCAGTATTAGTCATCCCAAAAACTTACCAAAAGATAAAGAGTATCTCCATAATGAATGAGCAAAATAGCCAGCTAGCATTAAACGACAATATAAACTCACAAATATCAATATTAATCCTAAATTTAAATGAATTAAATGTCCCAATCAAAAACACAGATAGGTAAATTGAATAAAAAGTCAAAACCCATCCGTACGCTGTATCCAGATTCATCTCATAAGCAAGGACACACAAAGACTCAAAACAAAGGGTTGTTGGAAGACTTATCAATCAAATGGAGAGAAAAAAAAAAAAAAGCCAGGAATTGTAACTTTCGTCTCTGACAAAATAGACTTTAATAGTAACAAAGACTAAAATAAATAAAGAAGGACCTTACATAATGGTAAAAGGATCAATGCAAAACAGGAGTCAATGATCATAAATATATATGCATCCAATATAGGAGCACCCAGATACATAAGACAAGTTCTTAATGACTTATAAAGAGACTTGGACTCCCGCACAATAATAGCAGGAGACTTTGACAACACATTGTTAATATTCAACAGATCAACAAGATAGAAAATTAACTGGGACATCTATGATTTGAACTCAGACCTGGAACAAGTAAACTCTGAATATTTATAGAATTCTTCACCCCAGGTCCACAGAACATACATTTTTCTCAGTATCACATTACACCTATTTTGAAAGTTACCACATAATTGGAAATAAATCACTCTTCAGCATTTGCATAGCATTTCACAGACTTAAATGAAATATTGGTTGGCTGTTTGCTTGTTATTTTCTTCCCTTATTCCTTCCTGTCTCCGCTGTTAAGCACAATTATCGGCAAAAAGGAGGTTTTTGATACCTGTTTTTGGATTGCATTCCAGCCTGGGGAATAGAGCAAGACTCCTGTTCTCTCTCCCTCTTTCTCTTTCTCTTTCTTTCTTTAAAAAAAAAAAAAAAAAAAAAGATGAGATCCTGTCATTCATAACAATGTGTGAATGGAACTGGAGACCATCATGTTAAGTGAAATAAACCAGGTTTAAAAAGACAAACCTCACATGCTCTCACTTTTTGTGGGAGCTGAGATTCAAAGTAATTGAACTCATGGACATAGAGCATAGGATGATTACTGGAGGCTGGGAAGGGCAGTGGGAGGTTGTGGGGGAGGAGAGGTTGGTTAATGGGTAGGAAAAAAATAGAAAGAATGAATAAGACCTACTGTTTGATTACACATCAGGGCATCTATAATCAACAATAACTTAATTGTCTATTTTTAAATAATTAAAAGAGTATAATTGGATTGTTTGTAACACAAAGGATAAATGCTTGAGGGATGGATGCCCCATTCTCCATGATATGCTTGTTATACATTCCATGACTGTATCAAAACATTTCATGTATCCCATAAATAAATATACCTATTATGTACCTACAAAAAATTTAAAAATATGTATCAGCCTGTTAGTAAAGACTTAGGTGGGTTTCCACGAGAGGCTCCCTAACATCCTCCCTGGCCAGGTGCAGTGGGCGATGCCAATAGTCGCAGCACTGTGAAAGGCTGAGGCACATGGATCTCACCTGAGGTCAGGAGTCCGAGACCAGCCTGGACAACATGGTGAAACCTTGTCTCTAGTAAAAATAAAAATAAAAATAAAAATAAATTTGTCAGGTGTGTTGGCCCATGCCTGTTATCCCAGCTACTCCAGAGGCTGAGGCAGGAGAAAAAAAAAACACAAAAGAATATGCTGCTACCTAAACTTGGGTAGTCAAATATTAAATGTAAGTCTTCTATGAAAAGACAGAAAGTGTAGTATAATTTTTTTTTTTAATGTGCACAAGGAATACAAATAGGATAGTCCTTTAAGGTGGCAAGACCAACAAACACTTAAACAGTAGTAGAATCTGGGTGAGTGGAGATCATGAGAGAAAACGTATTTTAATTAAAAAAACAGAACCTGAGCAAATATTCTAAAAAAAACAAGCCACTAGGAGGATAGTCAAGAAATCGTGTTGGGTTTATTTGGCTTAAGGTTAGCCTGTGAGAATAAATAATTACAGGTGAGTTTGGAATGGACTTTGAATAGGGAGGATTCTTGAATATATGGTTAGAGAACAAGATAAGCTTTGAATTGTTCTGGAGTTGATAACATATGATTAGTGATATTTTTCAGGAAGCCAACCCTATATCCCTGACTTAGCAAAGTAAAAATGATAACTTGACAAAAGTCAGATTTTTGGTACATGGCAATAGCCTCTATTCTAAGCAAGGCAGAAACGAGGGCAACAAGGTGAGGGTGCTAGTTTTTCCCATCGCTGTCCTCAAGGACAGACAGTGCTGGGTAACAAAAGCAAATGAGAACAAACACGTTTCTAATGTCAAAGTTCACCAAAAACGTTGAATGAGATATTTATCCAAACGGAGGAGAGATTATTATTCTTCTGGCAGAATCAACAAAACTTACGGTTAGTTTCAACAGCTGAAGCTTGCGTGATGAGGAGGTAGGCAAGACCAAAATCCTCTAAATTTAAAAGGGCTACCCCTAATAGGAATTGATGTCAGTGGATTTTACATCTTCTGAAAGCAAGCCTCACAGATGGTAGCATACCCAAATTACTTTCTTTCTTTTTTTCTTTCTTTTTTTTTTTTTTTTTTTTTTGAGACGAAGTTTTGCTTTTGTTACCCAGGCTGGAGTGCAATGGCGCTATCTCGGCTCACCGCAACCTCCGCCTCCTGGGTTCAGGCAATTCTCCTGCCTCAGCCTCCTGAGTAGCTGGGATTACAGGCACACGCCACCATGCCCAGCTAATTTTTTATATCTTTAGTAGAGACGGGGTTTCACCATGTTGACCAGGATGGTCTCGATCTCTTGACCTCGTGATCCACCCGCCTCGGCCTCCCAAAGTGCTGGGATTACAGGGTTGAGCCACTGCACCCGGCCCCAAACTACTTTTCATAAAGCAACAAACCGCAGGGCGTACATGAAAATTAGAGTTAACTGGTTTATGCAAATGCACATATGACACATTGCTCATGCTCAAATGTTTCAAATAAACTGGAAAAAAATAAAAACACAATTTAAGTTGGAAGCAATGCAGTAACACATCAGTAGCTGGAGATACTGGTAATATTGTTTCAAGAACCAAAGTGTTTTAATAAGCCAATTTGAAAATTAGTGAGAAATTCAAAGAAGACAATAGTCACAGAAATACAAAGGACAGAATACGCATATTTTAAAACCTCTGTGAATAACCCTCCTAAATTCAGTAATAGTTCTAAATGCATGCTTTTTTTATGAGTTGAGAATTGCACAATGAGATAAAACTTTTCCAAAATACAGTTAGGCTCTATTTCCCATGAATGTAATTTGGAATTGAAAAATAGAAGAAAAAGAAGCAACAGAGCAACAGTGAGCACATTTCTAAAGACTTGAAAAAATGAAAAAACTGCTGGGTTGTTGTCCTTAGGTAACAGATAATCTAGAAGCAGAAAACCCTCAAATTAAAACAAACACATGACTATGAAATTCATGAATTTTTCAAGCCATTTCCCCATGCTAAATCTTTCAAAGAAAACCCTAAGACTTTATGTAAATCAATTGTGAAAAAATGCAATATGTTTATTTCTTTATTTCATCCTCTCTGCACACACTAAGAAATTATGGAAATTAGAAGGGAAAGAATTGTTGATAAACTCCATGAAAGCAACAAGTAGTCGTGATGCCCTTTACCTGCCAAATTGTAGTCCTTAATTGCCATTCAAGGGCAAAACCAAAACCAAAAATAAATAAATATATAAATAAACTAAAATATGCATTATACTTTTACAATGAATAAGTAGCAATTTGGTAGTCCTTTAAAATTGTGATCCTGTCTGTATATTCATTGAAAATCCATTTGGTTGGCAGTCACTCAGTTCATTTAACAAAGCGTACTCGACATAATAAAGGATGAGTCAATAAATGCTTGACGTGGAAACACTCCGTTATTTTTTATTTATTGAAAGAAAACATTAAAATGCTATTTTCAGTCTGCAAGTATTTTGTTTCTTAAGTTCCCCATTATTATTGCCATACAGCTTTCTATGAGTTTTCAAATATCACAGGAGCCCTTACCTAACCATTCAGTCCCAGAATATCTGGTGAACAACCCACAAAGCAAGACCTGGGCTCACCAGACAAACCTGTTAGATTACTTTACATTGTAATTGACATACTTGTGTCACCGCGGTGTTAAAATGCAATGAAAAATTGTTTCAATCGGATTTTTTTTTAATCTGTGTCTCCAAGGACTGAACCTTGCCAAAATCTTTGCATACGAATAAGAGAGTCCTAAACAATGTTTAAGCATCACTAGCCAACAGACGACATGGACTCTCCCTGACGAACTAAAGTGAGTTAAAAGAGAACCAGGCAGCTGGGTGAGGGAGTGAAACTTCATTTTTCAATAAACTTTCCTTGTGTGAAAAAACAAAATTAGACTTACTATGTTCTCAGAAAGATTTTGTAAAATTATCACAGGACCTCTTTGTCTACAAGCAGCCAAACCAGCTCCTGTTTTCAGTGCCAAGATAAATTACAGTGAGAACCCACTTCTCCCCACAGTAAGTCTTTGAAAGAAACATCTGACAGAGACTTACGGTTTGGGGATTGGAAAGGAACCAGTCAGAGTTCACCTGAACCAAATAATCAGAGCTCACCTGCCCCTGCCCTGCCACTCAGAGCTCAGCTATATTGACCAATCAGAATTCGGTTGTGTGGACCAATCAACTGAGTTTGAATTCTTTATTTGCATAAACAGAACTAACTGGGAACCTGCCTGGAAACTTTTGCTATAAAACCTGAACCCGACTGGGCGGGATGGCTCACGCCTGTAATCCTAGCCCTTTTGGAGGCCGAGGCTGGCTTATCAGCAGAGGTTGGGAGTTCGAGACCAGCCTGACCAACTTGGTGAAACTCCGTCTCTACTAAAAATACAAAAATCAGCCGGTTGTAGTGGCTAATAGGCACAGGGTGGCTGTGGCGTGAGTTGTGGGTAGTTTAGGAAAAGACAACATTTGAGCAGGAAATCAGGGATACAAGTTCTCACTTTTGGCACAGTTTCAGGCTTTTTGGTTTGAGGGTAGGGTTTCACTGAGGACCCACCCTTTTCTGACTAGACCCATCCTATCAGTAGTATCATTGATTTGTGCTGCCATAACTCATAATGATTTAGGAGTTAGATAATTTTACCTATTACTTCCTATTGCATTATAGTTCATAAATCAGAGTTAACATACATTTATCTGATGTGAATGTATTTGTAAAACTACTTTGTTTAAAATAAAACATACACAAATGTTTAAATTGTGCATAACTTTGAGTGAAAGGAAAATTATCTACCACACTAAAAGAAAAAGATGTGCTAAAAATAAAATTACTTTACCAATAAACTTTCTTTGTAAGTATGGATGTTCCTTCCCCGTAGTTTGAAGTATAGAGATAATCAAAAAGAAACTACTTTGATTAGCTCTTCACCTGGAACAAAGAGTTAAGCTTTCATTGGCTGTTATCAGATGTTGATATCCTCAACATCTTTTTGTAAAAAAAAAAAAAAAAAAAAAAAAAAAAGTATATATATGACACTAATTAGTCTTTCGTAAGTGGTTACTTTCCCTCTCCCCCAGAAATTACATTTATAAACACCAATACCTACATGTTAGTTATTCTAGCCTATTAGATGTAAATATAACTCAAGAAACAAGGAACCAGTTCTGTCATCCCCAAATAATGTGGAACATCTTGGCTATAATGAGATTAAAAAAACTACATGAGGGCTTAATTTTACAAAGCCATTGAATAGAAAATTGTTATGTAATGCAGATAATTGAAAGATCTCTTTATACTTAGTAACAAAGGAGAATAAGTATTTAATATTTGATGTATAACCTCATTTCACATTTTCCTTTTTGTTTGCACCAGTTGCTTTAACTATAAGTTCATCTTGCCTTAAAGAAATTCGAATAAAATCACATCCTAATTACATAGCTTTGGGTCATTTGTACAATTAAGTTATCTATTACAAAGTTAATGAATGTTAATAATGCAATTCTCTTTGGTGACTTGATTGATACACTGACATTTGTTGTATAGCACAGTGTATTAAGTGTGTGTGTGTGTGTGTGTGTGTGTGTGTGTATGTGTATGTATCTGTATATATAAAAACACACTATAAAATCACAATGTAATTTATGGCAATTGTGTTTTTAAACAGACTCAACTCTCAAAGTTCTAAATATTTTTTAAAAGAGCACTTATGCTAACATATTTGTCTATTAAGACACACACACAGACACACACATACACATGTGGGCATCAGTGTTTGTCTCCTAAGATTTGGGGGAAAATATGTCTTTTATCTCAGCTAGGGCCAAAAATTGAGAAGTTAAATATCCAAAATGTGTGTCAAAGATTAATGCTATTGAAATGTAATGCAAAAAAAAAAATGGACAATAATGGAGGAAAATCTTCTTTATAAAACAAGATAAATTTTAAAAATATCAGGCTCACAAAGTTAGCATTAAGCATTCCAATCACTGAGGAAAACCTTGTTGCTTTTTTTCTTCTACTTAGACAGTGTCAGCAGTTGCAAATCAGGTTAGGGTTTAGATCACTGTGTGTTCTAAATTATATTTATGCCCTTGTAAAGCTGTGCAACATGTTGCCTTGTGTAAGAAATCTTTAAACCACATGTTCTGGTAAGTAACTGCTTATACTTACTTCCAAAATTCGATCTGGTTGCATTAGGTATTTCAACAATGACCTTTAAAATAATCAATTTTTAAGACTATCTTTGAGATGCTTACTTCTATTATGAGTCATCACTGGCTTATACCTTATTATGATAATTTTGAAACAGTTACCTTATTTCTTCCAATAAGAAAGCATGTCTTTTGATATCTAAGATTTCTGGACTTAATTTTAGAACATAAATCTCCATAAAGTACAACATATTGTATTTTTTTAAATTCCCCATTATTGGAACTGGTATACCAAAGTCGCATCAAGATGTAAAGTTGAATGATGTAGGTAATTATGACATACAAGTTATTTTCATCTGTAGTATCCACATAATTGAAGCAAATGTGAATTCTCCTTGTGGGAATTATCCCAATTTTCCACTTCAGTTGGCTAGTGTAAAAGTAAAGAATATTAACATTTTATATCCTCAAGCAATTAATACTTAAGCACAAATAATATACTAGTGTTGATTTTCCATGGCCTTCTATTTAGCATTGCAAATGTATGCTGCTTAAATGGTCAAATAAAAGTGTTGAAACCTTTCATTTGTTGACGTTCAGAATGCATTGTAAACTACTTCCTTATGAAAGTTGGGAACTTAACATTTCACCACTATTTGTTCTCTTACACATTTTGTATAATAAAAATAGGTAAAATATATATATACTTCCCTAGATATCATTATTCTGAAATTAAATTTAGAAGTGGTTTTAAAGCAATCTGTGTGCTCTCAGGAGTGGAATTGTAGCATCCTTTGTACGAGTTTACACTCAAGAATGTTTCTGCCACTTTGTAACAATCTATTTTTTCATATTTATGTATTTATTTATATGCAATTATAACTCTAATATAGTTTTAGTTTCTCTAATTTTATTATTTTCTAACTACTCACAAGATATTGGTTTGTAAGTGGACTTTTGGCAAATTTCAAAATATAAAGTTAACTTTTTAAAAAATTAAATCTAAAAAATGTGAATAAATTTTAATTGACTACATTCATATAACTAGATTTTCAGTGCGTGGAGCAGATAAATTGATGTGAATTTATAAAAATGAGATGAAATTATTTTTGCTAGATTGATGGCATCAGTGTTTTCCAGAAAAAAAGGATGTACAAACATGCCTAAAATATCCTCTTTAGATTTATTAACATGCTTTTGACATACACTGAAGTGCCTTGTTTTAGTGGAAATTTTTTAGAATGAGAAAAAAATGGTGTTGGTTTCAATTTTATAGAAAGTGTTTTTTTTTTGTTTTTTGTTTTTTGTTTTTTTTTTTTTTTTTGAGACGGAGTTTCGTTCTTGTTACCCAGGCTGGAGTGCAATGACGGGATCTCAGCTCACCGCAACCTCCGCCTCCTGGGTTCAGGCAATTCTCCTGCCTCAGCCTCCTGAGTAGCTGGGATTACAGGCATGCACCACCATGCCCAGGTAATTTTTTGTATTTTTGGTAGAGACGGGGTTTCACCATGTTGACCAGGATGGTCTCGATCTCTTGACCTCGTGATCCACCCACCTCGGCCTCCCAAAGTGCTGGGATTACAGGCGTGAGCAACCACGCCCAGCCCAGGAAGACGTTAATTAGGTAAACACCATTTTTTGGCTTATAGGAAGTTTATTCATTTTTATGTATTTCTTTGAGACAGGTTCTCTTTCTGTGACCCAATCTGGAGTGCAGTGACATAGTCATGAATCACTATAGTCCCAAATTCCAGCAATCTTCTTACCTGAGGCTCCTGAGTACCTCGGACTACTGGTGTGTATCACCACACCAGTGAATTCTTTTCATTTTTTATAGAGACAGGGTCTCACTCTGTTGACCAGGTTGATCAAACTCCTGGCCTCAAGCAATCCTCCTGCCTTGGCCTCCAAAACTTCTGGGATTATAGGCATGAAGCTCTGCTCTCAGCCTGTATGGGAAGTTTAGATACCCCACCTATCATAAGTTTAACTTCTTATTGGTACCAGAAAAGCATGGAAAAAATGTGACAAAAATGATTGGATTGAGCAATTGTTGTAGCCTTGTTTTATAAGAATAAATACTTTTTAACTTACATGTACTTCAGAAAATAAATTGTGATTGCTTTAATTGATCTTAGTACCAGATAGTCCCTTGGAGTATAGTTGATGATAATGACAAGAATATTATAGTTATGAACACTCGGAAAGTTATTCTGTGCAAGAAATATTAAAATTTAATGCATAATCTTAGGGATTCTTTCTCCCCTTTTCTGATTTCAGCTCTACAATTTTACATTGTTACAGAGGAGAATTATCCTTATGAAGATAATGACTCTGAGACACATGGGTTTAGGTCCTAATCTGATAACAAAATATATAATAGACAAGATAGAAAATTAGAGACATATCAAGGCAAATGTAGTCACAGAAGTAATAAATTCAATCCTAAAGGAGAACTTGTAGATGTAATAAACAGTGAAAGAGTAAGAAAACCACTCTTTAACAGATATTTTTGTCATTGATCCTTTTTTAGTAATATAAACAAGATGATATAAAACTTACTTTTTGTTTCTCATATGCTATGACTATCTCCTCAGACTACATTAAGTAGATGATTTCTCATTTCTCAACAGTGAAGCAGATGTAAACATCAAAACAAAATTTAAAAATCATTGTCACTGTAGTGATTTTATATCTATATATCTCTTAATGTGAAACTTCCATATCATTGGTTACATATATGTGTGTGTGTGTGTGTGTGTGTGTGTGTGTACATATATATATGTATTCAACAAAAAAAGCAATTCTAAGGACTCAAAAATTAACCGATATTTATAGAGTGTGAGGTAACATCTCACACATGATATCCCCTTTTTGTTGATATGAATGCTGTATTTCAGAGTCGTTAAGCAACTTTCTCTAGGTTATGTGAGCTCAAAGTAATAAAGCAAATATTCAATCCAGATATGGGCCTGAGGTTCATATTTTTTCCACCAAACAGGCTGTTAAACCACATCCCGAATCCTTATCTTTCACTATTCCATACAAAGTTGAAATAAAACCAATTTTACTTATGCTTTCTTTTGACAGGGCTTTATTATAAATGACAGTATTAAAGAGTGGGTAAAATTGTTGAAAGTGTGAGAAATTCAGAACTGTGAGTTGGAAATCGGTTATCTCAAACGCTGTTCATATTGACAAGTTCAAGTAGCCTGTGTATCTGTCTACCTACATTTATTTAGTGAACAGTGAATTTCATAAATATAACTAATTAATCATCAAACTCATGCACTATTCCCACAATGCAGCCTAAACGTGCAAAGTGATAATAAAGTACAGAAATGTATATATTTGTTATTTACATATATAGGAAAGAGACAGAGAGGAGAGAGAATATTCAGATATGTAAGTATGCAAACTTTATGTCTGAAAATATTTTTTTCTCTCTTGATTTCCCCGTTTCTTTCTTCTATGCATTAATCTTTTCAAAGTAACACTTTGAGGTCCTATACACACTGATTAGATGTCCTGTATAATGTCAACACCAATAGCAAGAGTTACTGATCTTGTTCTATTAGGCTGCTGGTGCATACAGATATATCACAGTAAATATTTTGATTCAATCATATTTTCTTTGCATAGTGAAATTGTTCCAGATTCAGGAAGTTTTAAACAGTAATGAAGTCAATTTTATATATAGAAACTACAAACTAGTTAAAATTTTGCAACTTATGAGGCATATACATCTGTATTTCTTCATTATATGTGGGGATGAGAAAGAATAAGTTGACAAAGATTGAAGCCATTCACCTCTTTTTGAGAAAAACAATTTCAGTTTTTATTTAGATATCTGAAGAGATGTAAAAGGTTTTTATAATAGAAACCAATCTAGTTATTTATTATTGATTTTTTCTTAATAATACTTTTACATTATTAAAATTACATATATGCACACACATGCATATATGTATGTGTATGTGCATATATGTAATTTTAATAAGTAAGTTTGCTCTACCTCTTTCCTAATATATGTGTGTATATACATATACAGACACACACACACACGTGTATATGTGTATATATATATATATATATATACACATACACATATGTATATTAAGAAAGAGGTAGAGCTCCTTTATTTACATTTGCTCTACTTCACTGAGGCAAATGCTATAGTAGGCTCTACCTCTTTCCTAATATATTTATATATACTATATATTACTATAAATATATACTTATATATATTTATAATATACTATATATGTTACTATAAATATATATGTATAAATATTTATAAATATGCTATATATTTATAATATACTCTCTATGTTACTATAAACATATATCTTTATAAATATTGATATATAGTATTTATATATATAATGTAGTATGCTCTACCTCTTTCCTAATATACCTATGTGTGTGTGTATATATGTGTATATATAAATGTGTACTATATATACATATAATAATTTCTTATATACATGTGTATATAATATACATACATGTTATATATAATGTATAAATATACACACATGTATATTATATAAACATATGTAAAACTTCATTTTTTCAAAAACTTTTTTCAAAGCTTTTACATATATACACATATGTCAAAAACGTTCAAGAAGTATAACCTATACATATACACACATATATTAGGAAAGAGGTAGAGCATGCGATAGCATTTACCTCAATGTATGTTCATGTATTTCTTCAGAAATGTATTTGTATTTGGATACATAACTATGGAGTTGTGCTCTATCTTGCTTTGAAAAATTATGACACTTTCTTATTTAGACTTATTTCTGATTTTTTTTTAATTCAAGAAGTTGAAAATGGCCTCATCTTACTTTGAGACTTTATTTACTGATCAAAAGAAATGAGTAAAGCAAAATTTGACTTGTGAAGTTTCTCCTGATGGGCAGTGTAAAATAACTTTACAAAAACATATTGAGTTTCAAAAAACAAAGTTACTATCACTTTTAAAATTAATTTACATAATTAAGGAAGTTAAGCAAGAAACCAAGGCTACATTCCTCCTCGGATTTAATTAAAACAGTGTTTTATACCGTTGTGCCTGGATTTTATTTCTCAACCAGCTAAACAGAGAAAGAAAGAAAAAAAAAAAAACTAAATTGCCCCCAGGATGACATTGCAAAGGGTTCTGTTAGTTTAATTAATCTATCCTGAGTCTCCCTACATTCAGTATCAGCCAACATGGTTCAGTAAGAGAAAGGACAAAGCCATGAAGTCCTTTCTGCAAGGCTGAGGTCCATTTAGATGGAGGAAGTTGATAAATGAAAAAGAATCTCCTCTTCCTCACTTTGGAGATGTAAATTAATGCTTTCCAATGAACTGTTAATCACTAAACTTTCATGGTTCACAAGTTACAGAATTCTCTAGAAATGCAGGGTCATTTAAATGGATTATAAAAATTAATGTGATCTCAGAATATGCACAATTTTTCATCCTTACTTGTATCGATAAAGAATGTAATTTTTCTGTGCAGGCAAGGAAAGAACTTCTCTCTACAACTAACAAATCCCTACCTTGTCTTGAATACCCACCGAAAGGATACCTCCCCTGTAAAATCTTCCTTGGCAAACACAGGCAGTGTTTAGATTTTTACCTCTTCCTGCACTCCAGAATACTTGCATTATGAAATATGGAATTGAAGTTATTTGTTTATGTGTGTCTTATTTTTCCAAGGCATTGGATGGAACAACTTATTTTCCACTAAGCTCTTTATTTTAATTATTTTATTTACCTTTCTGCCAAAGAAGAGAATCTCATTGAATTTATCTCAGTGAATTGGATCTGACTGTAAGGAATCATTTGGATCTTCAATAATAATATGGTTTTATGTCTGTCTGGTATTTTTTTATTTCTTTGTCAATAATAAGGCTTAGGCCATCTGTGTTTATGAAACTGGACCAATTGTCCCATTGAGCTAATGTTTATTATTTCCTTGAATAAACATAATAATTGATCCATCAAGTTTTAAAACTTAAGAAAGTTACATTTGTATTATCTGAGTTTATTTGTCAGGAAACGAATCATCAAGCCTTGCAGACAGAATCAAGGAACTGAAATGTACCAGATCATTGCATTCAGTAAGATGCCAAACCCTTCACCCACTGCAATTGCCTTAATGGTCACCTGCTTCCTGCTGACCATCTCCTCTTGCTTATGCCTCCTTAATTCCTGTTTTGCCGGATATGGTTATGTTTCTTCCCTGCTAATATAAACCCCTAATGTTACTCAGTCAAGGAGATGGATTTGATACTGATCTCTCATCTCCTCAGCTATGGCACCTGATTAAAGCCTTCTTTCTTGGCAATGCTCATTTTCCCAGTGACTGGGTTTCTGTGAAGCAAGCAGCAGGACCTAAACTGAACCCCTACTGTTTCGGCAACATTTATGTGTGGGAAGAGCAAAAAATGGGTTTGGAGTACCCGCTCCAACACTTAGTAGCTGAGTAACCGCAAGTAAGTTATTGAACAATCCTGAACCCTTCTCATCTAGAAAGAGGGGTTGTATGAAGAGTTAGATGTGTATGGAGGTGTCCGCACACTCACACACATACACACACTTAATATATCTATATTTTAATATAATCATGTGTGTGTGTGTGTGTGTGTGTGTGTGTTCAATAAATTATATTCATTGTCCCCTTATTTTTCTCCCCAATGATTTCCAATTGTAACTCTGGATTGTGGGGATTTTCAATACAGCAATAGATTTCACAGAAAATAACACTGTGTCACAGAAAAAGAAGAAAATACTTTTAGTTCTTCAACGCATTTTTTTGTTTGTATTTATCATGTACAACACAATGTTTTGAAAGATATATACAATATATTTTGAAAGATCTATACACTGTGGAGTATTTAGATAATTAACAAATGTGTTACTTCACCTAGTGATTTTTTTTTTATGGTAAGAATACATGTACTCTCTGTTTTTTCCAGGAATGTAATTTTAACATGGTGTTGTTTGAAGTTGAGGTTAGGCTATATATTTGACCAAGAACTTAGCTATTCTTTACTTTCTTCACACAACCAATTTTTGTTTGCCTTTCCTATTGTTTCCCGACAATATTCCTCACTGAAAATCTCTTTTTGTGCACAGACAGATAATGAAATTTAGGTATATTTAATATACATGTATGATGCCAAAAGATTCTGCACAGAAACAGTCATAACAACATGCTTACAAAGGATAAAAGCTGAATTATTACCAATTAATATAAAAAACACTGAATATCAAAGCTTGTTATTGCAGCCATATGCCACTTAACAACAGGGATACATTCTGAGAAATGCATTATTAGGTGATTTGGTCATTGTGCAAACATCCTAGAGTGTACTGACAATAAGCTAGGTGGCATAGCCTGCTACACACCCAGGCTATATGGCACCACCTACTACTCCTGGGCTACAAACCTGTACAGCATGTGACTATATTAAATACTATAGGCCCTCGTAACATAGTGGTATTTGTGTATCATATATAAATATGGAAAAGATACCGTAGAATATGTTATAAGAGATAAAACAGGATACACCTGTATATAGCACTTACCATGAATGGAGCCTATAGGCCTAAAAGTTACTCTGCTCATGCCAGTGAGTGGTGAGTGAATGTGAAGGCTAGGCCATTACTACATAGTACTGTAGGCTTTCTAAGCACTGCACACTTAGGTTACTTAAAGTTAATATAAAAAATTCTTTCTTCAATAATAACCTTAGCTTACTGTAAAATTTTTACCTTGTAAACTTTTACTTAACTTTTTGACTCTTTTGTGATAACATTCAGATTAAAACAAAAACACATTGTACAGTTGTACAAAGGTGTTTTCTTCTTTACATCCTTACTGTGTACTTTTTTTTCTATTTTAAACTTTTTTTTTTCTTTTTAAACTTTTTTGTTAAAAACTAAGACAAAAGCATACACATTCACCTAGCAGGGTAAAGATCATCAATACATTAGTAGGTGACAGGAATATTTCAGTTCCGCTACAGTCTAAGACACCATTGTATGTGTGGTCTGTCAATGGCCAAAGTATAGTTATGTGGCTCATGACCCTATGTTACACTGTACGTTATTCAACTGTTTCCACCAGCCATTCTAAATTCTTCCTCTCATTGTACGTATAAAGCTTAGGAATAATATTTCCTCAAAGTCTTTACATACTATTTGGAATGATGTAGCTGGTTTATAAATTGAGTCGTGACACTGGGGAAGGGCCTCTTGGTTTATGTGCACCATAGCATCATGCTCTGTGCCAGTCGGTGGGTCTCTGTTCAGCTGCCTCATTTTATGCTGGTGAAGTTTATCTACAGCTTCCTCCGAGAGCAAACAAAACATACATATTATAATTCCCTTCCCACCAATTGCACCAGGTAATAAGACCTTTAATATTTCCCATGAGACATGAGGTTTAAATATTTCTTTTTGAGGTCTTGTAGGTTTCTAGTACATGCAATTATCTGAAAAATGATAAAGTACCTTTACTTACCATAGTTGTTATCAGCCACATTTCATCTCAAAGGTCAAAAATTGAAACAGGAGTAATAAAATCCACATATATAAAAAACATCTTTATCTCGTATCAAGGAATCCCAATGTACCTCTTAGGAAATAGTTATATACAGAGAGATTATATCATGGGTTCCCCCCCCCATTCTTAAATTTTTCCACATAAAAATAATAAAACTAGAAAACTAAAAATAAAGGAATTGTATGCATTTTGAGGTTATTAAAATCACAGGAAATGCTTGTTAAAAAAGAAAGTTTTTGTCCTCCTCTATAATCTATTCAATAAGAAGTGGGGGGATATGACCCTGTTTCTGAATTTGTGACTTCTGCTGATATGTAAGTCCATTAAATTTTGAAAGCTGCTATGCTCTCCAGTAACACTTATGACTAAACACATTTGAATAAGGCTCAAGATATATTCTCTTTCTAGTCAACTCAAAGTTATGGTGGAGCTTCAGAGCATGGGCATGAATGTGTGTGGCTTTACGTGAATGTGTTGGAGAAGGAGGTGAGTGGTGTTTATTTGATGCAGAGTCATAGTATCAACAGAAACTTAAATAATGTAAGAAAATATAAGGTAAATATTCCAACATATAGGAACAAAGAGTATGAGCCTTCTTGAAGTACGAGTTTTACTGTATTAACAGTGATCTTGGATTCAGATTTATAACCACATGGAAAAATCACAGGGGGCTGTGTTCAGCACCAAATATATTTACTTATAAGGCAGCATGGAGAACAGAAAGTACTAAGCCTATCCTGAATCATCACAGCAGGAGTCTTCTGACTCCTAGGCCTATGATCTGATGTCCAAGTCATCCTGATTTTGGTATGTACTCAATCACGAGAGATAAGGCTGAGTCCGTGCCTACGAGTTCAGCTCAGAACTCTAGAGTCCCTTGAAGGCTTAAACCCCACAAGTGTGCACAAGAGGCCTTCCTCACAATCTCCAGAGCTCAGAAGACATCCCCCAAATCCCCACCATCCTCCAGGACAGCTGTGTCTTAGTGTTGATTCTCAGTACTTACAAAACACTCCCCACCACAGAGCAGGTGTACAGTCTTGGCCTGTTTCATTGATCTTGGATCTGGCATATGTACGCTCCTAAGAATCTCCTGAATTCGTTGTAGAAGGAAAGCAGATCAAAGCTCAAAGCCTCACGCTTTCCTGAGACTAGAGAAAGATTTTAGAACCAGCTGTCATCCCTTTCTTTCTAGATCCAGAGCTAGATATTTGTCTACATCTTTCCAATTGATATTATAAATAAGATGGTAAAGACATCAAACCTAAGAGAAAAGGTTAGAAATAGTTACATTTTCCAAAATGAAGAAGTAATTAAGTCCAATTTATGTCTTGTGACAGAGAAACTGGAATGTTACATAATACAACTTTTTAATAAATGATGTTCTTATCCAGATATCTATACATACACAAACAAATCTGAATCTGGTATAGGTATGAATAAACTTATCGGACAATGACTTGAATGGTCTTACATTACGTGTGAAAGAAAGGAATGTCTTTTCCAGGTAAGCAGTTAACGTATATCTACATAGAGTGTGCAGGACAGCTGAAGGATTAGGAATTTGGTGAGACTTAGTTTCAGCTTACTATCTTAGTGAAATTCAATAACTCACTAACATATATATAAAACATATGTTTTGTATAAATACATGTTTTATATAGGTTATATATAAATGTTTGTGAGTTATTGAATATATATACTAATTTTGTTGTTAGTGAGCTATTGAATCAACAAGATTAACATATATATACTAATAGTACATATATAATATATAGTGTGTGTATGTATATATAAATAGTAATCTTGTTGATAGTTATTCCTACACTTGGTGAAATTGAAAACACATGTTTTTAACAACATTCTGAATAGCAGAGTTTTTATTAACATGACTTTAGATGTATTTAAGCAGTAATTAGCTATAAACATAAATATTTAAGAGATTTGTCTCATTTGAAATTTTATTTTATTCAACTTTTAAACAAACAAGCAAAAAAAAAATTAAAACAATTATAGAAGTAGTTTCTTCAGGGTTAGATAATGCATTTCCTAAATCACAACGAATGTACTTAGCTCTTACATTTTTGCCAGGAATCATTTTCTAGGTCTTCAATATATTTCATAAAGTGTACCACTCAAGATTTATAGTGATCTTTAAAAGTAGCCTTATTGGACAATGACTTGAATGTTCTTACATTACGCGTGAAAGAAAGGAACGTCCTTTCCAGCTGAGCAGTTAGTACTTATCTGCATAGGGTGTGCAGGGTAGCTGAAGGATTTAGTATTTGGTGAGTATTAGCTTCAGCTTACTAGCTTAGTGAAATTCAATCATTTAAATGGAAAACTTGTTTGTTTTCAATATGATGATTAATATAGTATCACACTTCCTTCAAGCTCAAAAATGTAATATCAACTGGCTTTCTTTATATTGGGAGAGAGGAGATTTGTCCCTGCCAATTCCAGAAGTCCAAATTAATTTCTGACAGCTGGGAGACGAAGAGATCTAATGAGAATTGTATTAATTCAGAGTATAGCCAGAACAAAACTAGTAATGAAGAAAAGTGACAGAGTGAAGTGCAATAAAATCTTCTAGAGAAAGTCTGAATTTGGGCTCTGACTTCGTCACTAGGACTGTGGCTTTATGCAAATGATTTAACTTTTGAGGGCCTCAGTTTTCCTAAAAATAAAATAGATTGATATGCAATCAAGGGAATAATTAGAAAAAATAAAACAATATGTCTTAAAGGTCTTTGTAAAAACAAAAATGCTACAGAACCACTATTAATGAAGGATATAATAAATATGCTTATTTGAAAAAAGTCACACTTATTTTATATAAAATAATAGCATAATTTATGCAATTATGAATCATAAAATGTATACTTGTCACATAGTACATTACAAGTAGAAAATAAGAATGGTTATTATGTGAACTTTGAGCATTCCAATAAACACTTAATGCCAACCCTATTTGAATCTGGTATGCTATCATTTGAAAAGGGATATTCAGTATTAAAAAATTACAATTTTATGAATAGAATAATTATGCTCAATATGCAGAAAGCATATTTTCAGAAGAAAATGTTAATGAGATCATATAGTATTAACTATAATCTGTAATCTACAGACCCTAAAGGAAAAACAAGTAGCCACTTTAAAAGCATTAGCTTTAAAATTTGTTATCAGTCTATCTATTTTAATTTATTTACCAAAAGGTATAGTTTTCTAAATAATATGATAATGAATCAGAAGCTCTGGTATTAAATATTTATATGGTCAACTTAATATAGTGGTTCTCTTTGTAGTTACAATCATGTTACTGTGAAATCATTTAATATTTCCTCAGAAGCTGTTTTGTGGAATTGCTTCCATCTTCTACCTCATAGCTCTGGGAAGGTTGTTTCACCAGCCTCTAATCAAAAGACTTGGCAATGAAGTATCTGGAAGGATACTACGTGACTAGACATTAAGAACAATTCTGGGGAAAAAAACTAACATAAAGTAAGTAATCTAATTAAACTAATTTGAATGTAATGCACTGGCTTGTATTAACAATGACTGAGAGTTGGATGTAGGCAGATGTTAAAGTTTTCTTCTGTTAATGAAAAAGGAGACACAAATATTCTAGTAATTTTAAAAGATGTGATTTAAAGAAAGCATTTTAAAGAATCCCATGGTTTTGTAGCATATAGAAGACTTGTGTATAGGAGATAGTTATTATACACTTTCTTGATCCACATTAAAAATATCTAATAGTATTAAAAGTTGAAAAGATGTTTCTAGACATACTTCAAGGTTACATAAAACACATCTACAAAAGAAAACTAAAGTAACAAGAATTTTTAAAACTTTGCGAAGACTAACTTGACAGAATTATGACCAGATACCAGTAATACTAATAGATGTGAAAGTGTTTAAGTCCCTATGAAAAACATGACCATTAAAGTTTTGTTGTTGTTTGTTGAGAAAACCTGAATTTTCTCGGAATTACAAAACACGTAAGTTTGATCATTTGTGCATTTTTTATTTCCAGTGATTTATTTTCCAGCTTTAGGTGGCTTTCTTATAGCCTACACTGATTGATAGATACTTAGTTAAAAATAGAGAGGAACCCTCTGAAGTTAGCTGCATCTTTTTCTCTTGGGATAGCTCCTTCTTCTCGTTGCAGCTCTCTACTCTCTGCTGCTCTGCCCTGCGGATTTTAGCCAACTTGGCTTCTTCAAATACTACCCTTTTTCCCTAATTTCAGATAGACGTCGGAGCTCTCTTAGGGATCCTGGTCTCGGGGTTGCATCCTGGCATCTCTGTCCAGATAGTAAATCAGGAAATCTTAAGTTATACCTCATGTATTTTTTTTCTCTTAGAGACTATTCCTCTATGTTGCCTGATGTCCAATGACTGAAACTTTTTTTATATGTATATAAGTTGTCTGGATATTTAGTGTTTTAAAGGACACACTGATTTTACTTTCTGTTATCCATCATGACCAAAAGGGGAACGTTTTTTAATTTCTCTTTTGTTTGTTTGCTAGTCTCATTATCTCTGTCATTTCAGAGCTGTTCCTCTTGACTGAGTTTCCTCGTTGGTATGTGTCATAGTCCCTTCTTTCTCCCCTAGTAAGCTTTTGCTGAATGCCAGATACTGTAAGTTTTACATTGTTTGTTGTTGGATATATTTGTATTATTTTATGTATTGTATTATTCTATTACTTTAAAAATGTATTATTTTAGATAGTGTTGCTATTGTTTCTGTCGAGCAGTTAAGTTTTGAATTGCATGGATCTTGCTAAGGCTTGTTTTTAAGCTTTGTCAGGAAAGGTTTAGAGGAGCCTTTGATCTGATGCTAATTGAGCCTCCCTATTAAAGTGACAGCCTTCTGAAGATTTTACCAAAAGTCATGTAAATTAGGATGTCTGATGTGAACACAAACTATTCCCAGGCTTGTGTTATTTGTGGAAATTGTTTTGTCTAGTCCTTCCCTGTGGCTGTTTTCTGGCCTTGTGTAGTAAGACATTATTCATAATTACCAAAAAAAGTGGAAATATCTATCAACTGATGGACATCAACTAATGAACAGATATATTTTTTTAAATAAGGTATGCTCATACAATGGAATATTAGTAGGCCATTAAAATGAAATAGAAGTTTACTACATGCTGTGACATGGATAAATCTTGAAAGTATTGTTCTACATGATAGAAGCCAGACATAAAAGGCTACATATGGTATGGTTCCATTTATGTAAACTGTCCAGATTAGGCAAAATCATAGAGACAGAAAGCAGATTTGTGATTGCCACAGCTGGGGGAAAGGGGAACTTTAGTAACTGCTAATGTGTAGCGGTATTCTCTTTTGGTGATGAAAATGTTCTGGCATTAGACTGTGGTTATGAATACACAACTTGGAATATTCTAAAACTGTGGAACTGTACACTTTAAAATATCCACTTTGTAGTATAAAACTTTTATTCCTACAAAGCTATTATTAATGAATGATAATAATGAAATAATATGGTCGTTGTGTAGCTCAAGATGTATATGATGGGAAGTATACAGAATTATGTGTGAAATAGTCTTCACAAATTGGTTTAATATGAATTCAAACTTTAGTGACATTTATTAGTATATAGAGGAGATATTTGTAACAGATAAAAATAAATTAAATTACACCACAAGCAATAATCTGAAAAATTCAGAATATCATACATTCTAACAGTCAACTGCTCTGATTTGATCACCAAGTCAATGTCACAGAGGAATAAGGTTTGGCCAGTCCAGTGAAGTCCTAGGTTAAAGGCACAATTACCTAATTGCTATGTATGAACTTATTGGCATCAAGTTCAAAAAATCACCAAAACAAAATGACGTTTTGGAGAGATACAGAGGAATATAAATACTTACTGGAGGATGAATTATAGTAAATGATTATGGCCGAGTGAGGTGACTCACATCTGTAATTCCAGCACTTTAGGAGGCCAAGGCAGGCGGATCACAAGGTCAACAGATTGAGACTATCCTGGCCACCATGGTGAAACCCTGTCTCTACTAAAACTATACAAATTAGCTGTGTGTGGTGGTGTACACCTGTAGTCTCAGCTACTCTGGAGGCTGAGAAGGGAGAATTGCTTGAACCTGAGAGGCGGAGGTTGCAGTGAGCTGCGATCACTCCACTGCACTCCAGCCTGGTGACAGAGCGGGACTCTGTCTAAATTAAAAAACAAAATGATTATAAGAGGTGAGGAATACAAACTACATTTAATACTGTATTATCTTCTATGTTACTACTTCAGGAAGAAAGGACATATAAAATTGAATTCTAATATTGCTTTGTAGATTAAGAAAAAATATAAAGTGTACATAGGACAGTTTGCCTACAAAATATTAATGCTTTATGAAATACTTTCTTGATTTAGACCATTTATTAACTGGGTATCCAACCCAAAAGTGTACACTGATGTAATCATGCTGTATTTACAAAATGATCTATAAATCTAGTACATATGCAAAATCTACAAATCTAATAAATATGTGAATCTTCATTTTATCTTAAGAGCACTTACATAAAAGTTTTTAAGGATACGTTGTAGAGGCTTAATTGCAGGTCTCCATGCCAGAATATGAGAAGATGAAAGATGGAAGTCTTCAAATAAAGCCTTGAAATTTACTCACCTTTCATTTATTTGTGTCAAAAACCTGCATTTTCACAGTTCTATCATAATGAGCTATGTCAGTCATGGGAACAATTCCAGCTCCTGTCTTCATTATATTGGACCTGTTACACATGGTCTATTGATAAGTGGGTGCTGTGTCAGGTACTTAAAAATAGGGGTCAAGGAAAGCATAAAAGAACTTCAATAACTGGGTGAGATGGCACACACCTCTAATCCCAGAAAATGGGGAGGTTGAGGGTGGAGGATTGCTTGATGCCAGGAGTAGAAGACAATCTTGGGCAACATAGTGAGACCCTGTCTTTGAAAAAGAAAAAACAAAATTAGCTGGATGAGGTGGTTTGCACCTGTATTCTGAGAGTCTCAGGAGGCTAAGACAGAGGATCACTTGCGCCCAGGAGTCTGAGGCTACAGTGAGCCATGATCACACCACTAAACTCCAGCCTAGGTGACAGAGAAAGATGAAAGAGAGTAACAGTCATAGAAATATGCTAATGTAGATAATAATTTTGATTCAAATTTTTGTACATTTGTGTGTATATGAGTAATTGAATTTATGAAAATTAGTCTAAGTACAAATAAAATTAAGAAATTCTAACTGGGTTTACCAGTTGCAGGAGATGGAAAGTAGTGCATAATTTTCATCTCCCCTGCCTGTTGGACTCTCACTTAGTCCCCCCTCCTTACTGGGTAGGACAAACATCCACTCTTAGATTAATGCAAATCATAAGCATAAGAACATTCTTTTGCTTTCTTTATACTCTTTCTTCAAACTTTTTAAATTTAAACTCATATTCTTGGGACCAGGGGCCATTAAATCTTACACCTAGAACTGAATATGAAACTAATATAGGAAGTTGAAATGTTAAAATTAGAAATTAATATTTTTAGTCATTCATTAAAAACAAATCTTGCTTTGAGTAAACCACAAAAGAAATTTGTGAACATTTGAAGCTATCCTGAAGTCCATTACACAATAGTTTTGAGATAAAAAGGAAGACATTGACTAAAGTCATGCTTGATCAATTTCCAAAACATGAAGAAATAAGCCAAAATAGTCTTAGGAACACAATATAGGTTTATTAGAGTTAAGCAGAAGTAAAAACTTTCAAATGACCAGTGTCTTTTGCTACCATGAGAAACTCAAGGGATAATATGTGTAGCACTTTTTTTTCTCTAAGAATGCAGCATCCAATGTCCTAGATACCAACCAATTTTCATGCTTCCCTTGCAGTATATGATTTATTCATGATTCATACTATCAACCAGAATAGTTATATCATTTTTCATGAATTTTTCTGACATTGCTTATCCTTCCTTTAAAGACTGATTTCTTTCACAGCACCTCAACCTTTTTTTCTTGTTTTTTTTTTTTTTTTTTTTTTTTTTGAGGGTGTGACAAGGTGGTGTTGAACTGTTGCAATATCAGCAGTGTCTCAGTTAATGAAAACTCTCAGCTCAAAAACACTTCATTTCTCTTTCTGTCCCTCACTTGGAATTGCATACTTTTAATCCCCAACACTATTAGGCAAGGGAAGGAAAAATGCTGTTTTCGACAGTACATTTCAACATGAAGCCTGTAGGGACTGGAAGAAATGTATATTTAGAACAAGATGCCATCACATACCAGAATATGAGCAAAGTTTTTAATCCCTCCTTTTCAAAATCAAAATATATACAGGTAAAGTAGAAAAATAAACCAAATGGCACTAAGAAATCTCAGCTACAAAAGTAAAACAACGTATTTGACATGAATATTTGCGTGCAGTGATTTCACCCACAGACATATAGAGTTAGTGCTGTTTAAATATTCTGTCATTCACAAATGTTGACTTAACTTATATTTATGTGACATGCTTTGACAGCATGACTATATAATTTCTCTTATATATAAATCATATCCCTTAATACTTTTAGATAGTTCTGGTGTTGTCACTTA
This sequence comes from Saguinus oedipus, assembly GCA_031835075.1. Lineage (NCBI taxonomy): Eukaryota > Metazoa > Chordata > Mammalia > Primates > Cebidae > Saguinus > Saguinus oedipus. The sequence continues at coordinate 58,693,660 of CM063182.1, forward strand.
ATCTTATCATGTCTTTACAATCAGTTAAAACTTATTGAAAATACAACTATCTCTTAGGAACTACCAAATAAATTTATGAGATGTAGAGATCTCAAGTAAAAATTACTGAGAACGAAACAATATATCCTGACCAGTAGCTCATAGAAATGTAAAATGCAAAATATTTTAAAAGTTAGTAAGACTGTAGGGCTAGTTTTCTCTGTTCAAAGGTGACCTTATGGTATGTAGAGAAAATCCTAAGAGGTGTCTAAGAATGTGAGAATCACAATAATCTATTACATTACTAACTTGTATCTAGCAAAATAATGTTCCTTTTAATTAAAATATTTTTCTCAAAAGCCTTGAGACAAAAGTTAGGAGCAGTTTCTCAGGCAGATTTAAACATGAGTGCAGCTGAGATTAAAAAATAATTGAATGGTAAAATGTCTTCTCTTAAATAAAATCATGTAAGTACATTATTTGGTGGGACATATCTGAATTTATAGACTATATGCACAAACTTGTCAAAATAATTCAAGATTCTGTTTCATATTTTGGCTAATACTAAGAAACATTTGATAATGATGTTGAGTGCTATGTGCATAAAACAGAGTGTATTGTCTTGTGTGATGAGTACAAGAGGGCTTTAATTAACACAAGCTATTTGAGACTTATTGCTAAATTCATTTGATAATATTCTATCCCAATTAGATATTTCTGTGTTTCATAATAATGCACTGAGCATACTTTCTGTCAAATGTTTGCTGTTGCCTCTAACATAAATATCTTGTAAAACATTCTTCATTCTTCTACTTCTTCTAAGCCTTATGGTATGTATAGAAAATTTTACTTATACACAGTGTATTTATTCAAAATTTTTGTGGAAGAGCCACTGTGTGAACAACCAATGTGTTTCAGGGACTGAAAATATAATTAGGGCAAGGCACCAGCTATCTATTCTTAAAAGGCTGAAATATAGTGACTCTGACGATCTGTTTAGAAGGTAATACATTTGAAGAATAAACTGGAGATATTAAAATCTCTTTATTGAAATTGAAGAAATTGACTATCACTGTTTGCATACTGTTGGGATTAGTGTTTGTAGTGTTATGTAATACACAGACATCCTTATTAGTTCTGAATTTTTATTTCCTCTGTGCACAATTGTATCACACAGTTCAACAGCTTTAAAAAAATAGCCCTTAATATACCAGAAGTCTTCTATCTAGTCAGTGAGATCACTAACTGAAGTGTCAGCACTGCTTGAAGAGGAAGTCATAAAACACTAATTAAAGGTCTCTATTTTATTGCCTAAATAAAAACAAACTTAGATGGGTAATATAAAATTATTTCCCCAAATTTCACAGAGATATGATGCAACAGTTCAGAAGTTCCATGATATCTTTGAAAGCCAAGTGTCATTAGAAATAGAGAAAGCTAGTTATTGCTTTATAGAAAAAATATCACAACACGTATGTTCTTATTAAAATCATGAAGTTTATCTCTCACTTGTATCTTTCAGGTGAAAGGACTATTACGACTTTCATGTACTATGTTCTTGCTAATAAATTTTGAAATTTTGACATCAGTGTAAATTATTTATCTCACTGATTAAGCAGACCTTTTGGGATGATTTTGTAAAGGCTCACGTGAGCCATTCCTTGCATGAAACTGTTCTCTCCAAGTCTGGTTGTGTTTAATGGCCTAGCATATCAAATGATTTTGGCTATATTTGGTGGATTACAATGAGTGTGTTAGTGCTCAATGAAAAATAGTATAAACATCTATGAATTCAAAACTACTATGAAGTAATTAGAATGTGTTGAAATATCATCTCATAAAATATCCTACCTTTTATGGTTTCGATGTTTGTCCCCTCAATATCTCACATTGAAATGAGAATCCCTCCCTTATGAATGGCATAATACTATCCCTTGGGTAATTAGTGAGTTCTCATTCTATTAGTTCTCACAAAATGTGGTTAAGAGTCCAGAACCTCGTCTTTCACTCTTTCTTTCTCCCCTTCTTGCCATGTGATGTTCCTGCTCTCCCTTCAATTTCCACCATGATTAGAAGCTTCCTGAGGCTGCAGCCAAAGCTGAGCAGGTGCTGGCACAACACTTCCTGTACAGTCTGCAGAACTGTGAACTAATTAAAAGTCTTTTCTTCATAAATTACCCTGCCTCAGGTATTTCTTTATAGGAATGCAAGAACAAACTAACACACTACCTTATATGGAAAGAAAATGCATTAGTTTGCAGGTCATTGTGGTAGTTCTGAAAGCCATAGCTGTCTCAATTATCACTAAGATCTGAAGTTAATTTATGGTCACCATTGCAAATGTACAAAAATCATAACAGTATTGGTAAGAAATGAACAGAAACAAAGAACACAAATATAAATGAGGAACTTACACAATATAGTTGTTACCAAAATGTCCATAAAGGGTATAATGTTTATACTTGGTGCATAGAAGAGAAGGGAAATTATAAATCTTACCCATCTGCTCTCTGATGATAATATAAAAAGCATATAAACCTGAAAACTGGGAGGTAAATTTAGCAATCTATAACTCCCATAAAAATATTGAGTCTAGAATATATAAAGAAACCCAGCAAGTCAGTATGAATAAAGTAATTCTATACTAAAGCTGAGAAAGTATTTCACAAATATAGAAAAATAAATGGCTAATTTTTTAAAATGCTCCATTTTGAGAGAGATCCAAGATGGCTGACCACTAGCAGCTCAGGCTTGTAGCTCCCATTGAAAGTGCAGAGAATGAGAGGACACCACAATTTCAGACGAATTTTTGTTGCTCAAGGACCAGGAGATTCCCAGCAGAGGAGCCCCACGGGTTGCCAGTGTGACTCTTGCAGCTGGCGCTGCAATTTCGCCAGTGCCCTGGCGCAGCAGTTCTTGGTGCAGAGTAAACGGGACTGGGTCCCCTTTTGGCCAACGTTTGGAGCTGATTGAAGAAGGTATTCAGGAGGGAAGCCAGACGGGAGACTCCTGGACAGAAAAGTACAAAGAATCTTGATGCAGCTGTTGTAGCCAGCACAGTGGGTTGCTCAGATTTTGGCCCTGGGAATTAACAAGTTGGACGTCCACTAAGAGACCTAATTTGAAAGTTGGTAATCACAAAGATGACAGGTGGATAAATTTACAACGATGGGAAGAAACCAGTGTAAAAAGGCTGAGAATACTCAAAATCAGAATGCCTCTCCCTCTACAGAGGATCACAGTTCCTCATCAACAGGGGAACAAGGCCTGATGGAGAATGACTGCATTCCATTAACAGAATTGGGCTTCAAAAGGTGGATAATAAGAAACTTCTGTGAGTTAAAAGAACATGTTCTAGCCCGATGTAAAGAAACTAAGAACTTTGAAAAAAGATTTGATGAAATCCTAATGAGAATGACAATTTAGAGAGGAATATAAATGAATTAATGGAACTGAAGAATACTATATGAGAACTCCAGGAAGTATGCACAGGTTTTAACACTCGAATTGATCAAGCGAAAGAAAGGATATCAGAGGTCGAAGACCAACTTAATGAAATGAAATGAGAAAAGAATAGAGAAGGAAAAGTAAAAAGGAATGAGCAAAGTCTCCAAGAAATATGGGACTATGTGGAAAGACCTAATTTACGTTTGATAGGTGTACCTGAATGTCATGAAGAGAATGAATCCAAGCTGGAAAATATTCTTCAGGATATTATTCAGGAAAACTTTCCTTACCTAGTAAGGTGGGACAATACTCATCTCCAGGTAATACAGAGAACACCACAAAGATATTCCTCAAGTAGAGCAACCCCAAGACACATAATCGTTAGATTCGCCAGGGTTGAAATAAAGGAGAAAATTCTAAGGACAGCTAGAGAGAAAGGTCAGGTTCCCATAAAGGGAAGCCTATCAGACTCACAGCAGAGCTCTCAGCAGAAACCCTACAAGCTAGAAGAGAGTAGGGGTTAATATTCAATATCCTCAAAGAAAAGAATTTTCAACCTAGAATCTCATATCTAGCCAAACTAAGCTTTATAAATGAAGGAAAAATAAGATTTTTCACGAACAAGCAAGCACTCAGAGATTTCATCACCACCACGCCTGCTTTACAAGAGCTTCTGAAAGAAGCACTACATACAGAAAGGAACAACCAGTATTAGTCATCCCAAAAACTTACCAAAAGATAAAGAGTATCTCCATAATGAAGTATTTATATCAACTAATGGGTAAAATAGTCAGCCAGCATTAAATGACAATATTAAACTCACAAATATCAATATTAATCCTGAATTTAAATGGATTAAATGCCCCAAACAAAGACACAGACATGCAAACTGAATAAAAAGTCAAAACACATCAGCACTCTGTATCCAGATCCATCTCATAAGCAAGAACACACAAAGACTCAAAACAAAATGTTGGAGGAAGACTCACCAATCAAATGGAGAGGAAAGAAAAACAAAACAAACAAACAAACAAACAAAAAAACAGGAATTGTAACTTTCGTCTTTGACAAAATAGACTACAATAGTAACCAAGACTAAAAGAAACAAAGAAGGACATTACATAATGATAAAAAGATCAATGCAACAATAGGAGTCAATGATCATAAATATATATGCACCCAATATAGGGGCACCCAGATATATAAGACAAGTTTCTAATGACTTATAAAGAGAATTGGACTCCCACACTAATAACAGGAGACTTTGACACCACATTGTTAATATTCGACGAATCAACGAGATAGAAAATTAACAGAGACATTTATGATTTGAACTCAGACCTGGAACAAGTAAACTCAGTGAGTATTTATAGAATTCTTCATCCCAGGTCCACAGAACATACACTTTTTTTTTTTTTTTTTTAGTATCACATTACACCTATTTTGAAAGTGACCACATAAATGGAAGCAAATCACTCTTCAGCACTTGCACAGCATTTCACAGATTTAAATTAAATATTGGTTGGCTGTTTGTTATTTTCTTTCCTTATTTCTTCCTGTCTCCACTGTTAAGCACAATCATCAGCATAAAAGAGGTTTTTAATACCTATTTCTAGATTGCATTCCAGCCTGGGCAATAGAGCAAGACTCCTGTTCTCTCTCCCCCTTTTCTCTTTCTTTCTTAAAAAAAAAAATGCTCCATTTTATTACTAATCAGAGATTAATATCCTGCTTAAGTCCATTCCACAAATGGAAATTGGGAATATTTTAAAAGTCTAAGAATTACTAGGATTGTCAAAAGTGTATACAATCATAATTCTCATATACCGTTAGTGGAGACACAAATTGGGAGAAAATTTGGAAATTAGTTCAGTATATTTTAGTAATGTAACTTTATTTATTTATTTATTTATTTATTTATTTTTGAGATGGAGTTTCGCTCTTGTTACCCAGGCTGGAGTGCAATGGCACGATCTCGGCTCACTGCAACCTCTGCCTCCTGGGTTCAGGCAATTCTCCTGCCTCAGCCTCCTGAGTAGCTGGGATTACAGGCACACGCCACCATGCCCATATAATTTTTTATTTATTTTTATTTTTTGTATTGTTAGTAGAGACGGGGTTTCACCATGTTGACCAGGATGGTCTCGATCTCTTGACTTCATGATCCATCCGCCTCGGCCTCCCAAAGTGCTGGGATTGCAGGCTTGAGCTACCGCGCCTGGCCCATAATGTAACTTTTTCAAATCTATCTACTTCATTCCTAGATATACATCTTATAGAAATTCCTATGCACAAATACCAAGGCACATGCTCAAGAATATTTATAGAAATATTGTTCATGATATCAATGAAGTTAAAATATTAAAATGGCCATCAGTATTTGAGAATATATATATTGTGTGTGTGTGTGTGTTTATATTCATGTATCGGAATAACATCACAGCACTAAAAATAAAGTCGTGCACACGTTAATGCATTTTAAAAAGTAATGTGCAAAATACACAAGGACTTTTCCATTTAAATTCAGTTAAAATAAAATTTAAGGAAACATAAATAAATATTAAAACTATAAATCAAAACAAGGAGCTAAGAAACACAAATACCAGGCTGTCAATTGTTGAATTAAATAAACAGGAGGCCATTACCATGAAGCTGTCTTTATACTTTGAGTTACTATGGAACAAACTTCACCTAATTTAATACGTACACAAACCAAAAGCTAACTTGGGAGTATATATTGTTGTAACACATAGCTAGGTTTAAGCCAATTGCAAGCAGCCAAATGTTCAGGCTATGTCCAAACAAGACAAACGCCTCATAATGCCAGTTCCAAATGAGGCCAATCGGTAGCCAATCAAGTGTTTTCTCTCGTTTGCTTCCTAGTTCTTTATGAAAGCTCATTGCTCATGTTGCTGGGAGGAGCTTTAAGAACCCATCCTGGTTCTAATGCTGCCTGACTTATGATCCTTCTTTGCTCACAAGAACTCTGCTAAATTTTATTTCTCTAATGTTTTTTATTTTAATACAGCTCATAAATAATAAAAGAAAAGAAAATTTGGGGGCACATGGAGCTCCTTTACTTTTTAATCTGAATTGTGAGTACATTGATTTTTTGTAATTTTTATTTCTCTTTTCTATATTGTGCATCAAATTTATATACACTTGTGTATATTTCAAAATGGCACAACTCATCACTTATTGGACTTTTGGCTGAGATTGAGTGCAAAATGCCACACCTCAAAGAAAAATCTAATGGTATTTACATATGTAGATTCTAGATTTAAATATGCTAGAATATTTCACACCTTTGTTTTTCTTTAAAATATTTTTGTGTATAATATAATCATAGCCACTATTCAAAAGTCGGAAACAAAACAAAGGCACTTGTAACATGTCGCTCAGTTAGAGACACATTCAATATTTTATGTGTTGTGCTTTATGGTTAAGTTTTGAGGCTTTTGAAATGCAAACACATATATATGTCAAAAACAAATGTACCATACAGAAGAATTCCAAATAATTTAGATAATTTACTTCCTACTCATGGACATGGACATGAATGCCACATTCTCCAAGCATTATTTGTACTTAGTGACTGATATGGTTTGGCTCTGTGTTTCCACCCAAAACCTCGTGTTGAATTGTGATCCCAAGTGTTGGAGGTGGGGCCTGGTAGGAGGAGGGAGACTTGATCATGGGAGTGGATTTGCCCCTTGCTGTTCTCATGATAGTGAATGAGTCCTCACGAGATCTGATTGTTTAAAAGCATGTAGCACTTCCCGTTTTGCTCTCTCTCCTGCTGCCATGTGAAGAAGATGCTTGCTTCCCCTTCACCTGTTATCATGACTGTAAGTTTTCTGAGGCCTCCCTAACCAGGCTTCCTGTACAGCCTCCAGAATCGTGAGTCAATTAAACCTCTTTTCTTTAGAAATTACTCAGTATCAGGTAGTTCTTTATATTATTGTAGGAATGGACTAATATGGTGACTTATTTCATATGAATGGAGTGTGGAAAAGGGAGGGAATCAAAATTTTACAGAGGAGGCACCTGGCTAATACTACCTGAGTCAAGTGATCAGGGTTAATGTCATCATTGAACAGCCATGTTGACGGTTGATGGCACATACCCTATAAATGATGTGGTTAGAAGGGCCCTTCACCACTGTATTCATCTTCCCCAAAACTCATAACCCTGATCTAGATATGAAAAAAACCTCAGACAAAGCCCAACTGATTGACCTTCTACAAAATGCCTAAGGCACACTCCACAAAACAGCCAAGATCATAAAAACAAGGAGAGTCTGATTAACTGTCCCCATCCGGAGAAACCCAGGAAAGCATGAGGACTAAACGCAATGCGGTATCCTGATGAGATCTGACACAGAGATAGACATTTTAAAATATTAATAAAATCCAAGTAAAATACAAAGTACAGTTCACAATAGAATATCAGTATTGGTTTACTACTTGTGAGAAATGTACCATACTAATGTAATATCTTAATGATACAGAAAACTGAATATGTGTATATGAGTATCCTTTGGACTATCTTCATAGTTTCCTGTGATTCTAAAACAATTCTAATATAAATAATTATTTTTACAAATCAAAATGAAAATCAACATCATACTTTTTTTCCCTTTTCTCTTTTGGTTTTTGTATTTTCATTTAACATATTAATTCCTACCTGTTCTTAAATTACAATTCTATTTACTGCTTTCTCAGGGAAGATTTTCCTGACCATACACCATTAAGATTTATTCCATTATATGTTCTTATAGTACATTTTCAAATTTATATCTATTTTGGTAACTGATTAAGTAATATTTTTTCTCCACCAGATGAAAATCTCAATAAAATCAGATCATAGTGTCTGCTTTTGGAAACCATAAAAGTTTTAGGATCTGACACAGAACTTCATCATTAAATATGTGAAAACGAAATAAAATTATTTTAGTAGTTTATAGTCTTTTTTCTTGCTAATTCAGATTACCTAGCATCCTGTGCTACCAGGAATAAAATAGGGTATTAAGAGCTACAGAAAGTTCATGCCTATGTCGGATGAAACAAGGCCAGGACGAAGACACATTTCATGGCCAGGCACAGTGGCTCACACCTGTAATCCCAGCACTTTGGAAGGCCAAGGCAGGTAGATCACCTGATGTTAGGAGTTTGAGACCAGCCTGGCCGACACAGCAAAACCCCATCTTTACTAAAAATACAACAATTAGCTGGGCGTCATGGTACATGCCTGTAATTCCAGCTACTCAGTAGGCTGAGGCAGGAGAATCACTTGAACCTGGGAGGCAGACATTGCCGTGAGCCAAGATCACATAACTGCACTCCAGCCTGGGTGACAGAGAGAGAATCAGTGAAAGAGAGAAGGAAGGAAGGAAGGAAGGAAGGAAGGAAGGAAGGAAGGAAGGAAGGAAGGAAGGAAGGAAGGAAGGAAGGAAGGAAGGAAGGAAGGAAAAAGAAGAAAGAAAGAGAGAGAAAAGAAAAGAAAAGAGAGAGGTAGGGAAGAAAGAAAGAAAAAAGAAAGAAAGATGAAAGGAAGGAAAGAAGGAAAGAAAGAAAGAACAAAAGAAAGAGAGAGAGAAAGGAGTACTTCACAATCTTCTTTGCTTTTGTAGTAACAGATTTCTGGTACAGTCACATTTGCTGTCCTTAGACTAAATGACTGGAGTGAGAAATTACAGCTTTCAGTTTGCTACATGGTATAACTTTCCTGGACAAGAACCTACAGCCCTATAGCATATTGTCATTTCAGAGCTAGAACCTCTAAAACTTGCAATTAGACCATTGCCAAACCATCTCTGCCATAAAACTTAAGGAAATGCCTTTAGGAATCACAGTACCTATTTAGAAAATGCTGCATACTAACACTCTAAAATTTCATAAGCTAATATTGAACTTAAATTTTTTTAAAAAATGTACCTTGTATAAAATAAGACTTTATAGTAGACATTAGGATATAAACAGCTAGATAAGTAAAAATAGTGCAATAATTTTTAAAATTACTTTATGCTGGTAGATATTTTGAAAAATTTTACAAGTATGTTCACAATAAGTTATATTTCAAGTCATCCCATTATGGCAACTTAGACATTATGGCTTTCAGTGCAATTCCAAAACGTAAATATATTATCTTAACAGTACTTGAATAACCCTAAGAATTACAATGCATTTTTACTGTTAGTCATAAGGAATGAAACATACACAGCTACATTTCCATAATTCATAGAACTTATACAACTCTAGGTTGCCTTTAAATTTATTCAGGATCCCCCTTCCTCCAGGACTGCTTTATTTAAAACCAAGGAATTCACATGTTTAGAGATTGTACACTATGCTAAAGACAGCCACAGCGATGCCGTGCACCAGATAATTATTTCAAAAGTTGAAAGTTAGTCATTCCAGGTCTGTCCTATGAGCCACTGAATTGTTAGTTTTCAAATTTTGTTTTAAAGTGAGGATGGCAATTTTGGTCGCAGGGAGGGTTCTTTCTTTTAACGTTCTTTGACTGCAGAATGGATTCAGCTTCTTTGGGAACTCTTGAATTTGGAACGGCATGATGTCCACCGGGCAAGCTTCAATTTCTGAAGTGCCTGCAGATGTGTGCATGTGTGCGTGAGTGTATGTGCTTCCAGTAAAGAATTTTAGGATTTATACTATGTATGGTAGTAGAAATCCAGGTCAACTATGCTTTCAAATATGCATATGCAATCTCTTTGAACAGGCATTGTTATTTGAGCATCACTGATTCAGAAAACATCAATTGAATGTTGTAAAGCAAATCTTACTGCTTTCTGTGTCCCACCAACCAGAAATGATTAGTTCTCGAGGTTTGTAGACTCTTCGAAATATGATAAAAATTCAAGGAGTAGGAATTTTCCTTTGACTTATAAGCATAATCAAAAATCCATCTCTCCAGACAATTTTTAGTTCAGTGGGGGGACTCTTAAATTTAAAACTAGCTATGTCCGCAAGGCTGCTCCAGGTTATATGTCTGCTGCTTCAAAAGGAATTCCGATTAGCATTGATTTCCAACAACCTGTAAAATCTGTGACACCTCCCTACAGGCTCAAGTTGAGGATGTCAAACCTTGGTTGGCCTTTCTGCACCTGGCATCTTTTAGAAGCCTAGCAAGGCACATTTCCACAGAGTAGGAAGAGAGCCAAATTCATGTTAAGCAGGTCATAAAGATAAGACTTACTGTTTCCAGAGGATTGGTAATTTTCTATGACCTGAAAAAAAAAAATCAAAATAACATTCGAGCATCATCACTCATTTGAGAGTAACACTTGGGTAGTTTTGATGGAACTGGGTCATTGCTTTTAAGGATTATGTTTTCTGAACTGGAAACAATATATATTCAAAGAAGCTACAAATCTCTAGGTTTTTTGGAGAGCGGGGTAGGAGGAGAAGCATTCTTTCAGTGAAATTGATTCTGTGATAAATATTTTTTCTTTATTCTCAGGATTTCTTATCTAAATCCATACATTATAAACTGAGCTCTTCAAAGCTTTAAAAATTGACATGATTCTAAGAAAATGAATGGACTTGAAAGAAACCTTCTCTTTTTATGCAGGTTTGGACTACGTGGTGGCAATGAATCTGTAACATCCACATTTACTTTCTAGTCAATGTGTAGGACCTACATTTTATCTTGTAAACTTGAGGTGCTGTTTAAAAATCTCATTTCCAATAGGATCAAAAGAACTTCTCACGCTTATGTATATTATATTTTCCTTTCAACTATTTATTTTTCTTAGAAAAACGTCTTATCTTCCTTCGGTGAATATATTCTTGTCTGGCTTTCTTGAATAGCACATTAACAATGAATTTATAACACATGGACAAACGCTAACAACTTCTTTGTTGTTGAAGACTGTACCTGAATTCATCTCATTTCAAAGTCTTTATTTTTGATAGTAGACTGCAAAAACAGTAATACAACTTTGGGGGAAAGATTATTGACCTGTATTCACAAAAAAAAAAAAAAAGTCTTCTTAATCCTGATCTAAATTACAATAGTGTGTCTTATCCATTGAAGGCCAAACTCATTTTTTCCAGTTCCAGCTTGAAATATCCACAAAGATGCAAATTATTGTATTTATAACAGAACTCCAGACTTCCACATTTAAACCTCCTCTTTTACCAGCCATTTCCAGCTCAGTCAATCGAACAAGCATTCTCTCAGTTTTCCAAACCAAATCCTCAGAACTGTTCTCCATTTATTTTTTTCCTCTACTTTTTCTGAAATCCAAACCTTTGCCATGTTTTATTAAGTCTATTTCCAAAATGCATGGTTTATGCTTTCCCCCATTTTTACCACCAAGACCCCAGTTAAAGCCACCATCATCTATCTCAGGACTATTGGGGTAGTGTTGTAATTGGTTTTTCTACTTTTATATTTTTTAATCCCTCCTTAGAATGCACTGATGATGCAGAAGAGGGATCGGGGGGTAGGGCTGGGAGAAAAGAGAGGGAGTGGGATAATTTAAAAATGTAAATCAGATCATTTTCTCCACTAATTGAAATTTTATACTGTCTTTCTCTTTCATTTGGAGTAAAGTCCTCTGTCCTTAATATGGACCCTGACCAGACCTCACAGTTTGCATACTACTGCCATCCCCTTCCCGGCTGCTATTCTAGCTCCGCTGAACACCCTGCTATTCCTCAAATCATGCAGTTTTGTCCTTTCCTGGGGGTCTTTGCTGTTATTGCTCGGCCCGCCTGAGCCCCCTTCTCCCAGTTTGTTCCTGAGAACCACATTTCACATAAAGAATCTCCCACTCATTCCCAGTCCCTATAAATCACATCATGACTATTTTCTTTTCCTTAACTCATTTATCAGTCTGTGAAATGATCTGTCTTACCCATGTTCTTACTTGCTGTTTCCCTTCAGCTGCTACAATGTAAGTTACATTAAAGCAGGAACTTTCTCATCCACTATGAAGAACGTGAGCCTATCAGAGTGCCTGGTATATATATTAATTAATAAAAACATATTGGTTAAATAAACAACGAAATCAATAAGATTCATTACTGTTAGTGCCAAGGGTAGTGCCACACATAAGACCCTTATTTAATTTCAGAGTTCACATATCTAGTTTGAATAAATTCATTGATTTATGACTTAAATTATCAGTTAACTTAAGGATGAACATTTTTTCAAACACTCTCACTGCTGCTTAAAGACACAGATAAGTTCATGTTCTTCAACACTCTTCCCTAAAAAAAGAAAGTTTAAGGAGTCAGGTGTTATAATGTTTACTTAGTTTTTACAATACAATGCTAAAATCACATTTTGAGCTCTGTTTATAAATCACAAGCTTTAGGTATTTGATTTAATATCCATTTTATTTAATGCCCATAGTTCTCTAGTGTTAGTATTTTTATTTCATGGAACATCTTTGTTGCTCTGCATGTGTTGTTTATGCCTGGAAGCATGAATGAAGCCTCCACTGGTGGCAAGAGGAGATAAGCTAGTCCACAGCCAGGTGATGAGAAATCTAAATATAGTCACAATAAATCAGAAATAAAATGTAGCTACACCAGCAGAGTTTTGTATTTTCACTCCTGCCAGAAACAACAAAATACATTTTCTTGTCTGAAAACAAGCCTTATATGGAAAATTGATTTCAACAAAGGGACTGGTTTTAGGTTTGACTTAAATATTACCAAACAGGCTCTTTAATATAGAAGTCATCAACAAATGCCACAAGACAGAAACACCATGGCCATAAAAGGTTAATATCTTATTTTTTTGTTTTAATCAAAGAATCTGCTAATACAGTACCCATAGATAAAAGTTGGTAGCCATTCATACTTCAACAGTAACGAATCTACCTTAAAATTAATACTTTTCTTCTACAAACCAAGTGTGGAGATCCTAAATTATTTAATCATGATATTATTTTGTTTAAACACAAATTTGAATGCCTACTAGATCAACAGTTATAAAATTACAGTTCAATTAATATAATAAAACAGGAGCCAAGAAAAGTGGCCCATACTTGTAATCCCAGCTGCTCAGGAAGCCGAGGTGAGAGGATCACTTGAGCCCAGGAGTTTGAGGCTAGCCTAGGCAACATAGAGAGACTCCAGCTTTAAACAAATAACAAGCAAACAACAAACAATAAAGAAAATAATTTAAAAACTGTATATATAGTTCATTGAGAGTGTGCATATAGGCAATTATATTTAGAATCACTATTAAAACTCATAATTTTTGCCACTTTTAAATCAGAATGAAATAAAAAATTAGAATAAAACCCCACATTTAACACATATTGTGGGTTTTGAGTGAACATTGTGCATATCAGTATTATTGTTATTATTATTATTGAGACAGAGTTTCACTCTTGTTGCCCAGACTGGAGTGCAATGGTGCGATCTTGGATTATTGTAACCTCTGCCTCCCAGATTCAAGAGAGTCTCCTGCCTCAACATCCCGAGTAGCTGGGATTACAGGCGTGCACCACCATACCTGGCTATTTTTTATGTAGTTTTAGTAGAGATGGGGTTTCTCCATGTTGGTCAGACTAGTCTCGAACTCCCAACCTCAGGTAATCCACCTGCCTTGACCTCCTGAAATTCTGGGATTATAAGGAGTGAAACACCATGCTCAGACTCAATATTTTTATAAGTCAGGTTTATTGAGGCATAACTTAAATACAGAAAAACCCACCCCTTTTATGTGTACAGTTTGATAACTGTAAGTGTGTAGTCATGGAAACAATCAAAGTATAGAATATTTCATCATCCCAGAAAGTTCCTTTGTGCCCTCTTGTAATTAAACCTTTACTACTCCTAGCTCTTGAGACCACTGATACAATTTATGATACTAAGATTTTTTTTTTCCTGAAATGATGTATACATATAACCATATATGATGTAGCCATTTGTATCTGGCTTCTTTCATTTAACATAATGCTTCTGAGATTTAGCATATTGTTACTTATATCCATAATTCATTATTTTTTATGGCTGAGTAGTATTTCATTTGTATGGGATATAACAAAATTTGTTTACCTGTCCACTAGTGGATAGACATTTGGGATCTCTGGTTGTGAGTAATTATAGATAAAGCTGCTATAAACAGTCATGTGCTGGTCTTTGCAGAACCATATATTTTCATATCTCTTGAGTAAATTTCTGGGGTTACCAAGTCTTATGATAAGTGTATATTTAACTTTATAAGAAATTGTTGATTTTTCAAAGTAGTTGTGTCAGTTTGCATTCTCATCAACAATATATGAGTTTATTGCTCACCAATATTCAATATTGTCATTTAAAAAACAATTTTAGCCATTTTAATAGGTGTGAAGTGGCATATCATTGTGGATTTAGTTTATATTTCTCTAATAATTAATAAAGTTGGACATCTTGACATATGTGTGTTTGTCATCAGAATCTCTTTAATTAACAATACTGTAACTGCTTAACACATTCACCTTTGCCACTGTCTAGACAGAGCCAATTTATCAAGAGAGGGGAACTGCAATGGAGAAAGAGTAATCCACGCAGAGCAGGCTGTGTGGAAAACCAGAGATTTATTATTACTCAAAGCAGTCTCGAAGAGAAAATTCAAGGATTGAATGGGAGTTGTTTTTTTTTTTTTTTTTTTTTAATTTTTATTGCATTATAGGTTTTGGGGTACATGTGCAGAACGTGCAAGGTAGTTGCATAGGTACACACATGGCAGTGTGTTTTGCTGCCTTCCTCCCCTTCACCCACACTTGGTATTCATCCCCAGGCTATCACCCCAGCCCCCCCCCGCTGTCCCTCCCCCATTTCCCCCAACAGTCCCCAGTGTATAGTAGACCACCTCTCTGTGTCCATGTATTCTCATTTTTCTCATCCACCTATGAGTGAGTATATGCAGTATTTCTTTTTCTGTTCTTGTGTCAGTTTGCTGAGAATGATGTTCTCCAGATTCATCCATGTCCTTACAAAGGACACAAACTCATCATTTTTGATTGCTGCATAATATTCCATGGTGTATATGTGCCACATTTTCCCAGTCCAGTCTATCATCGATGGGCATTTGGGTTGGTTCCAGGTCTTTGCTATTGCAAACAGTGCTGCAATGAACATTCGTGTGCATGTGTCCTTATAGTAGAACGATTTATAGTCTTTTGGATAGATACCCAGTAATGGGATTGCTGGGTCAAATGGAATTTCTATTTCTAGGTCCCTGAGGAATCGCCACACTGTCTTCCACAATGGTTGAACTAATTTACATTCCCACCAACAGTGTAAGAGTGTTCCTATTTCTCCACATCCTCTCCAGCATCTGCTGTCTCCAGATTTTTTAATGATCGCCTGAATGGGAGTTTTTAAAGATAATTTGGTGTGAAGGGGCTCGGGAAGTAGGGAATGCTGACTGATCCAGTTGAAGATGAAATAATCGGGGATTGAGGTGAATTATTCCTGTTGTCTTCTGTTTCTGGGTGGGATCGCAGAACTGGTTGAGCCAGGTTATGGGTCTGAGTGGTGTCAACTGGTGCATTGGAATGCAGAGTCTGCAAAATATCTCAAGTACAGATCTTAGGTTTTACAACAGTGATGTTACTCTTTGGAGCAACTTGGGGAGATTTGGACTCTTGAAGCCAGAGGCCACATGGACACTCAACGGTAATTTCTAATCTTGTAGCTAATTTTTTAGTCCTACAAAGGCAGACGGGTGTCCAGGCAAGATAGTGTTAGTGAGGTCTTATGTCTTGCACTGTCATAATTGCCTCAGTTAAAATTTTTTGCAACAGCGATTGCACTATCCTATATTTCTAGATAATTTACAATTCATAAATGTCCCTTTTATACAGGTATATCACTTATATTGACAGAAAGCTCAATGCCTCTTTGAAATAAGCAAGGTAAGGATTATTTGATTTTTAAAACAATAGTATGAATCTAGAGATTAAGTGAATTTTTGTGAGAATTATTCAAGTGAATCCAGAGGTAAAGGTCTTAGCATTTCCATGAAAGAACAAAAATAGAATAATTTAGAGTAGAACTTAGAATCCTTACTGAACCATAATCCTTAAAAGTCAAGTTCATTTTTCTCTTTCTTCCCTTTTCTTTCAATATTATTATGAAGATTTCCGTGATCTGTTAGTAATAAAATATATATACTTTAAAAGGGAAAAACAAAAAACTTAAACAACAATGATTTACTATTATTAATGTATGAGTGTGACCCAAATCCAAAATAGTGAAGACATTAAATGCTGGGAAGGATGTGGAGCAACAGGAACTGGTTTATTCATGCTGGGAATCCAAAATGGAGTAGCTGCTTAGGAAGAAAATTTCTCAGTTTCTTACAACTAAACATACTCTTGCCATATGATCCAGCAACTGCACTCCTTGATATTTACCCAAATGAACTAAAAACATGTCCACCCAAAACCCTGCAAATGGATGTTTATAACAGCTTTATTCATAACTGTGAACACTTGGAAGCAATCAAATGTCTCTCAGTAGGTGAATGGATAAATAAACTGTAGTACATTGAGACAATGGAAAACAATTTAGATTTCTTTAAAAAAGAGCTAGCAAGCAACAAAAATACACTGAGGAACTTAAAATGCACGTTTACTAAGCGAAAGAGTCCCTCTGAAAATACTACTTATTGTATAATTCCAACTCTGACATTGTCAAAAGGGCAAAAATATGGAGACATAAAAAAATACCAGTGGGACCAGAGGTTAGGGGAAGAGGGGAATGAATAGGTAGAGCACAGATTATTTCTAGGGCAGCAAAACGATTCTTCATGGCACTATAATGGTAGATATATGCCATTATACACTTGCCAAAACTTTTAGATCCACACCACCAGAAGTGAACCTTAATGTAAACTATGAACTTTGGGTGATAATTTTGTACCAATAAAGGTTCACTGGTGGTAACAAAGCTACCACTGTAGTGCAGAATGTTGATAGTGGGGAGGTTGTGTATGTATGGGAATCAGCCTGAGTATGGGAACACTGTACATTTACTCAATATTGTTGTGAACCTGAAACTATTCTAAAACCCAGAATCTATTAATAAAATATTGTCAATGGGTCCTGATTTGAGGAAAAATTTTACAACATCTTGGAAAAGACCACTGTTGCATATATACAAAATGCATATACACATATCATTTGTGGCAAGCAGAATTGGCACTTTATTCTAATATGTTTTTAAATTGATATGTTGTATTGACCATCAACAAAAAGACGGATAGATAAACCTGGAGATATGCTTCTTTCTTTCTTTTTTTGATTTTTTTTTAACATGTATTTTGAGTTCAAAGATACAACTGCAAATTAGCTATGTAGGTAAACTTGGGCCATTGGTGTTTGTTGTACAGACTATTTCATCATCAGCTATTAAGCATGGTACCCATTAGTTACTTTTTGTATCCTCTCAGGGGCTGAAGAGACATGCTTATTTCTAATTTTCATTAGGTTTTATTGAGCTTCAGCAAAGACACATAAATTCTTATACAACAAAAATAAGTCAGATTCCAAATTCCAATTAGTACCTGTATCTGATCTCCTTGTTTCAATGTCATTTATACTTGTATTTTACTTTTGGTGATTGTACTTAATTCTGTGTATGCCTCCTAGATTAAACCAATAAGAAATCATCATTGTCTCTTGCTTCTACTGTAAAAAGAATACCATTCAGTATAATATTTTCAATATTTTTTAAATAAGACAGAATATCCCTGTTTTCACTTTAATGGAAAATTTGCCTCAAGTATGCTTCTTTTAAGATTTACTGGTTGCCTGGCTGGGCGCGGTGGCTCATGACTATAATCCCAGCACATTTGGAGGCCGAGGAGGGTGGATCACGAGGTCAAGAGATCGAGACCATCCTGGTCAACATGGTGAAACCCCATCTCTACTAAAAATACAAAAAAAATAGCTGGGCATGGTGGCATGTGCCTGTAATCCCAGCTACTCAGGAGGCTGAGGCAGGAGAATTGCCTGAACCCAGGAAGCAGAGGTTGTGGTGAGCCGAGATTGCGCCATTGCACTCCAGCCTGAGTAACAAGAGCGAAACTCCATCTCAAAAAAAAAAAAAAAAAAAAAAAGATTTACTGATTCCCAAATCTCCAATAAGAACTGTCTAGTAAAACATTTTCTTTCTTTTCTGTTAAAGGTATTTACCTTATAATGATCCCTTTGGCTTACTGGTAGAAAGCATTGCAGTTTAAAATGTTAGAGAAAAAAGTAGTTTTCAGAAAACATTCATGATAGTAGTATATATATTTGATGAATAAGGTTTTTCTTGGGAATTTCATACATTTGTAAATAAGGTAAGAGAAAAATGAGGTTTTTCTATAGGAAAAGTTAATAGGTAAAAGTATTTCATAAGAAATCTGTAAATTCGACTTCCATCAGTAGAACAAAGGAATAGATCTTTACGTAAAGCATGTTTAATGTTTAAAACTCATTAAATTTATATCATACCTATTATAATCAGTCCAAGAAGGAAACTCACATGTTCCCTAGAGTAGATCGATTATTCCTATGATATTTAAATGAATGGGTGGTGTGTTATAGTCGTAAATAACATCAAAGTGTGCTATTCATGTGCTGGGATTAAAGTTCTGCTGTTACTGTGAAGTTAATCATCTTCACAATTATACAATCAAATGAAGAACTTTGAGTATTTTTAGAGGGAGAAGAAAAACCCCTAAGGCTCTTTTTCTTCACACTTGCAAAAAGAACTTCTGTGAAGAAAACAAAAGGAGCTTTTTGACTATACACCCTTAGGGAAACTGTTGGACACCATGGGCATTTATGAACACAACAAAAATATTAAAATTAAAATATTCTAGGTTACCAGATTTTTCTCAGAAAAAATACAACTAAACACAGGTTAAGGTAAGTTAGAATAAGTAGACCTTACATTTCACAAAATAACAATATTTCATGGAGTGTATACTACTGTTTATTTCTGAGAAAAGAAAAGGATGACCAAAACGAAAAATAAAGTTTTTCATCGTTTCCTCACCTTCTTTTTGGATGATAAAGGGGAAAAAAAAAACATAAAGCTAAGTTAAAAGATCATTTTCCATTCATAACTAATTCATTCATCTGATAAGAAGAAAACTTTTTCATATTCAGTAAAGTAAATGTACTGGTAATACCAAATTAAGAGGAGGTGTATTTGATGCTATGAATTATTCACTTAAATAATTCATAGTATCTAGAGAGCTGAAAAACACACTATTAATTCAGTGTTACTATTAAAATCCAATTGCAGTAAACAAGTATCCTTTTCCTAAATATCTGTGTGGCCAATATCTTTTCTTTCAAAAAAGAATTTTCTCTTATTCAACACCATTTCAAAAAATGGAAGATTAGGCTAATGACTTCTCTAGACAATGAAAATAAATTACCAATCTACTTCAAGTATGTATTGAACTTTCTCTTCGACTTAATATATATCACGTCTACTACAGGAGGCAACAAATATGGCCTCTTGTTAAATCTATTTATAGGTGGAGGATTGGAAGCTAAAACAATCCATTATGTCTGCACAAAGCAGTATCTCTTGAAACGTTTCACATTCCATGTTTTCATCTCTTTTTTTTTAAATTGCATTTGAGGTTTTGGGGTACATGTGCAGAACATGCAAGATAGTTGGATAGGTACACACATGGCAGTGTGCTTTGCTGCCTTCCTCTACTTCACCCACATCTGGCATTTCTCCCCATGCTATCCCTCCCCAGTTCCCCCCCATGCTGTCCCTCCTCTATTCCCCCCAATAGAACCCAGTGTGTAGTGCTCCCTTCCCTGTGTCCATGTGTTCTCATTGTTCATCACCTGCCTATGAGTGGGAATATGCGATATTTCATTTTCTGTTCTTGTGTCAGTTTGCTGAGAATGATGTTCTCCAGATTCATCCATGTCCCTACAAAGGACACAAATTCATCATTTTTGATTGCTGCATAATATTCCATGGTGTATATGTGCCACATTTTCCCAGTCCAGTCTATCATCGATGGGCATTTGGGTTGGTTCCGGGTCTTTTCTATTGTAAACAGTGCTGCAATGAACATTTGTGTGCATGTGTCCTTATAGTAGAACGATTTATAGTCCTTTGGATATATACCTAGTAATGGGATTGCTGGGTCAAATGGAATTTCTATTTCTAGGTCCTTGAGGAATTGCCACACTGTCTTCCACAATAGTTGAACTAACTTACACTCCCACCAGCAGTGTAAAAGTGTTTCTATTTCTCCACATCCTCTCCAGCATCTGTTGTCTCCAGATTTTTTAATGATCACCATTCTAACTGGCGTGAGATGGTATCTCAATGTAGTTTTGATTTGCATTTCTCTAATGACCAGTGATTATGAGCATTTTTTCATATGTTTGTTGGCCTCATGTATGTCTTATTTTGTAAAGTGTCTGTTCATATCCTTTGCCCATTTTTGGATGGGTTGTTTGTTTTTTTCTTGTAAATCTGTTTCATTTCTTTGTAAATTCTGGATATCAGGGCTCTGTCAGATGGGTAAACTGCAAAGATTTTTTCCCATTCTGTTGGTTGCTGATTCACTCTAGTGACTGTTTCCTTTGCCATGCAGAAGCTGTGGAGTTTGATTAGGTCCCATTTGTCTATTTTGGCTTTTGTTGCCAATGCTTTTGGTGTTTTGGTCATGAAGTCCTTGCCTACTCTTATGTTCTGAATGGTTTTGCCTAGATTTTCTTCTAGGGTTTTTACGGTGCCAGGTCTTATGTTTAAGTCTTTAATCCATCTGGAGTTAATTTTAGTGTAAGGTGTCAGGAAGGGGTCCAGTTTCTGCTTTCTGCACGTGGCTAGCCAGTTTTCCCAACACCATATATTAAACAGGGAATCCTTTCCCCATTGCTTTTTTTTGTCAGGTTTATCAAAGATTGTATGGTTGTAGATATGTTGTGTTGCCTCCGATGCCTCTGTTCTGTTCCATTGGTCTATATCTCTGTTTTGGTACCAGTATCATGCTGTTTTGATTACTGTAGACTTGTAGTATATTTTGAAGTCCGGTAGTGTGATGCCTCCCGCTGTGTTCTTTTTGCTTAGAATTGACTTGGCTATGCAGGCTCTCTTTTGGTTCCACATGATGTTCAAGTTTGTTTTTTCCAGTTCTGTGAAGAAAGTCAATGGTAGCTTGATGGGGATAGCACTGAGTCTGTAAATTTCTTTGGCAGTATGGTCATTTTCACGATATTGATTCTTCCTAACCATGAACATGGAATGTTTCTCCATCTGTTTGTGTCCTCTCTTATTTCGTTGAGCAGTGGTTTGTAGTTCCCCTTGAAGAGGTCCCTTACATTCCTTGTAAGTTGTATTCCTAGGTATTTCATTATCTTTGTAGCAATTGTGAATGGCAGTTTGTTCTTGATTTGGCTCTCTTTAAGTCTATTATTGGTGTATAGGAATGCTTGTGATTTTTGCACATTGATATTATATCCTGAGACTTTGCTGAAGTTGCTTATCAGTTTCAGGAGTTTTTGGGCTGAGATGATGGGGTCTTCTAGATATACTATCATGTCGTCTGCAAATAGAGACAATTTGGCTTCTTCCTTTCCTATTTGAATACCCTTTATTTCTTTTTCTTGCCTGATTGCTCTGGCTAGAACTTCCAATACTATATTGAATAGGAGTGGTGAGAGAGGCATCCTTGTCTAGTGCCAGATTTCAAAGGGACTGCTTCCAGTTTTTGCCCATTCAGTTTGATATTGGCTGTTGGTTTGTCATAAATAGCTTTTATTATTTTGAGATACATTCCATCAATACCGAGTTTATTCAGGGATTTTAGCATAAAGGGCTGTTGAATTTTGTCAAAGGCCTTCTCTGCATCAATTGAGATAATCATGTGGTTTTTGTTTTTGGTTCTCTTTAGTGGTGAATTACGTTTTTAGACTTGCGTATGTTGAACCAGCCTTGCAACCCCAGGATGAATCCTACTTGATCATGATGGATAAGCTTTTTGATGTGCTGTTGCAATCGGCTTGCCAGTATTTTATTGAAGATTTTTGCATCTATGTTCATCATGGATATTGGCCTGAATTTTCTTTTCTTGTTGAGTCTCTGCCGGGTTTTGGTATCAGGATGATGTTGGTCTCATAAAATGATTTGGGAAGGGTTTCCTCTTTTTGGATTATTTGGAATAGTTTCAGAAGGAATGGTACCAGCTCCTCTTTCTGTGTCTGGTAGAATTCAGTTGTGAACCCATCTGGACCTGGGCTTTTTTTGTATGGCAGGCTTTTAATTGCTGCCTCAACTTCAGACCTTGTTATTGGTCTATTCCTAGTTTTGGCTTCCTCCTCATTTAGGCTTGGGAGGACACAAGTGTCCAGGAATTTATCCATTTCTTCCAGGCTTACTAGTTTATGTGCATAGAGTTGTTTGTAATATTCTCTGATGATGGTTTGAATTTCTGTGGAATCTGTGGTGATTTCCCCTTTATCATTTTTATTGCATCTATTTGGTTATTCTCTTTTTTCTTTTTTATCAGTCTGGCTACTGGTCTGTCTATTTTGTTGATCTTTTTGAAAAACCAGCTCTTGAATTTATTGATTTTTTGAAGGGTTTTTTATGTCTCTATCTCCTTCAGTTCTGCTCTGATCTTAGTTATTTCTTGTCTTCTGCTAGGTTTTGAGTTTTTTTGATCTTGCTCCTCTAGCTCTTTCAATTTTGATGATAGGGTGTCAATTATGGATCTCTCCACTTTTCTCATGTGGGCACTTACTGCTATGTATTTTCCTCTAGAGACTGCTTTAAATGTGTTCCAGAGATTCTGGTATGTCATGTCTTCGTTCTTGTTGGTTTTGAAGAATTTCTTTATTTCTGACTTCATTTCATTGTTTATCCAGTCGACATTCAAGAGCCAGTTGTTCAGTTTCCATGAAGCTGTGCGGTTCTGAGTTAGTTTCTGAAATCTGAGTTCTAACTTGATTGCACTATGGTCTGAGACACTGTTTGTTATGATTTCAGTTGGTTTGCATTTTCTGAGGAGTGATTTACTTCCAATTATGTGGTAAATTTTAGAGTAGGTGTGATTTGGTGCTGAGAAGAATGTATATTTTGTGAATTTGGGGTGGAGAGTTCTATAAATGTCTATCAGATTTGCTTGTTCCAGGTCTGAGTTCAAGTCCTGGATATACTTGTTAATTTTCTATCTGGTTGATCTGTCTAATATTGACAGTGGAGTGTTAAAGTCTCCCACAATTATTGTCTTACAAAGAGTCTAAGTCTCTTTGTAAGTCCTTACAAGCTTGCCTTATGTATCTGGGTGCTCCTGTATTGGGTCCATATATATTTAAAATTGTTAGCTCTTCTTGTTGTATCGATCCTTTTACCCTTATGTAATGTCCTTCTTTGTCTCTTTTGGTCTTTGTTGCTTTAAAGTCTTTTTTTATCAGAGATGAGAATTGCGACTCCTGCTTTTTTTTTTTTTTTTTTTTTTTTTTGCTCTCCATTTGCTTGGTAAATCTTCCTCCATCCCTTCATTTTGAGCATTTATGTATCCTTGCATGTGAAATTGGTTTCCTGGATATAGCCCACCGATGGGTTTTGGCTTTTTATCCAATTTGCCAGTCTGTGTCTTTTGATTGGTGCATTTAGCCCATTTACATTTAGGGTTAATATTGTTATGTGTGAATTTGATACTTCCATTTTGATGCTAGCTGGCTGTTTTGCCCATTAGTTGATGCAGATTCTTCATTTTGTTAATGCTCTTTAGGATTTGGTATGTTTTTGAAATGGCTGGTACTGGTTGTTCCTTTCTATGTGTAGTGCCTCATTCAGGAGCTCTTGTATAGCAGGCCTTGTGGTGACAAAATCGTGGAGTACTTGCTTGTTTGCAAAGGATTTTATTTTTCCTTCACTTATGAAGCTCAGTTTGGCTGAATATGAAATTCTGGGTTGAAAGTTCTTTTCTTTAAGGATGTTCAATATTGGCCACCACTCTCTTCTGGCTTGTAGAGTTTCTGCCCAGAGATCTACTGTGAGTCTGATGGGCTTTTCTTTGTGGGTGACCCGACCTTTCTATCTGGCTGCCCTTAGCATTTTCTCCTTCATTTTCACCCTGGTGAATCTGACAATTATATGCCTTAGGGTTGCTCTTCTTGGGGAATATCTTTGTGGTGTTCTCTGTATTTCCTGGACTTGAATATTGGCTTGCCTTGCTAGGTTGGGGAAATTTTCCTGGATAATATCCTGAAGAGTATTTTCCAGCTTGGATTCATTCTCTTCGTCACATTCAGGTACACCTATCAAATGTAGATTAGGTCTCTTCACATAGTCCCACATTTCTTGGAGACTTTGTTCATTCCTTTTTGCACTTTTTTCCTCTAATCTTGCCTTCTCATTTTATTTCATTGAGTTGATCATCGACTTTTGATATCCTTTCTTCTGCTTGATCAATTTGGCTGTGGAAACTTGTGCATGCTTCACGAAGTTCTCGTGTTGTGTTTTTCAGCTCCCTCAATTCACTCATATTCCTCTCTAAGTTGTCCATTCTTGTTATAGTTTCCTCAAATCTTTTTTCAAGGTACTTAGTTTCTTTTCATTGATTTAGATCATGTTCTTTTAGCTGACAGAAGTTTCTCATTACCCACCTTCTGAAGTCTGATTCTGTCATTTCATCACACTCATTCTCC
The DNA here is from genome assembly GCA_031835075.1 of Saguinus oedipus. Lineage (NCBI taxonomy): Eukaryota > Metazoa > Chordata > Mammalia > Primates > Cebidae > Saguinus > Saguinus oedipus. The sequence continues at coordinate 58,718,741 of CM063182.1, forward strand.
ATCCAGCTTTGTTCCCTTGGTGGTGAGGAGTTGTGATCCCTTGTAGGAGGCGAGGTGTTCTGGTTTCAGGTGTTTTCCTCCTTTTTGCTCTGGTTTCTTCCCATCTTTGTGGATTTATCCACCTGTCATCTGAATAGTTGCTGATTTTCCAACTGGGTCTCTGAGTGGATGTCCAGATTGTTGATAATGAAGTATTTCTGTTTCTTAGTTTTCCTTCTAACAGTCTGGCCCCTCTGCTGTAGGACTGCTGAGGTCCACTCCAGGCCCTGCTTGCCTGGGGAACTCCTGTAGCAGCTGTGGAACTGTGAGGGTTGCTACCAGATTCTTCTTCTGCTATCTTTGTCCCTAAATTATGCCTGCCAAATGTCAGTCTGATCAGTCCTTTGTGAGGTGACTCTTCGGATATGCAGGGGTCAGGGAGCTATTTGAGGAGACAGTCTGTACTTTAAGGAGCTCCAATGCTGAGCTGTGAGCTCCATTGTTCATTCAGGGCTGCTAGCCAGGTACGTTTAAGTCTGCTGCAGCAGAACTCGTAAAGCCCCTTTTTTTCCCTCAGGTGCTCTGTACCAGGGAGTTAGAGCTTTATTTATGAGTATCCATTGCACTGTCCTGCCCAGCAAGGAGGCAGTCTAGTCACTGCCTGCCTGTAGTGTCTATGCTGAGCTGTCTTGGGCTCCGCCCTGTTGCCATGGGCCCCACCCTGCTGTCGTGGGCTCTGCCCTGCTGCAGTGTGTAATTCCCTGTAGTCCTGCTTATATGGGTGTGGTTAGAACTGCTGTGGCGATGGTGGCCCACCTCTGTATTGGCAGACTCTCTCTGTTATGGCAGGTTGCCTTGGCAATGGCAGACTGCATTAGCAATGACAGAGTACCTCTGTAGGGTTCGAGCGCCTCAGTAATGGCAGACACCACTCCCCCACCGAGCTGCACTGTCCTGGGTTCAGCTGTGCTTGCCGTGAAACTCTCAACCCTGAGCGTTTCCAATTGCTGTTTTGTTTGTTTATGTGGGGGTGGGACCCACCAAGCCTGATTACCTGGCTCCCTGCCTCAGAGCCCTTTTTTTTTTTTTACATTGAATGGTTGACTCTCTCCCAGGTGTTCCAGTCACCTGCTGAAAGGGTGCCGGGATCTGTGTGATTTCCTATGCAGTGACCCACTGAGCCGGCTGAAACAATGTTGCTGCCCGGGAATCTCCTGGCCTGGCTTTCTGTTTAAGTCCTGTTTAATCAGATGAATGTGCTAATCTGCCTTCCAAAATCTCCAATTGCCGGTTTAACAGGGCAACTAAACCAGTGTATTTTGTACAGAGTGCCGCTGTGCTGCGGCCCTGGCCCAAACAGCTGCGCCGGCCCAAACAGCCGTGCTGGCAGCCCATGGGGCTCCTACAACTTGGAATCTCCTGGTCTGTGAGCAATAAAGATCTGTCTGGAAATGCAGTGTCCACTCACCCTCTGCGATTTCACTGGGAGCTGCAATCCTGAGTTGGTCCTACAGTGCCATCTTCCTCGCTCCAGCATGTTTTCATCTCTTAAACAATATTTGCTCAATTAAAATGTTAAAAATCAGGTAGCAAGCAGCTGTGTAAGTATTCTGAACTTTTGACTTTGTTGTTGATGTTTGGTTAGTTTCTTTTCAAGCACAGGCTAAGCCTGGGATACCTTCTGCCTGCAGGTGGTCTGTTTGCATGCAGTGCTCAATACTTCCTTACTTTCACCTGACTCTTCCTGTTGCTTTTGCTCCTGAGAGCAGAAGAGCTGCCTTCCTAGCTGAGTTGCAAAGAGAAGTGAACAAGTAATGAATTCTGAAGAAAGATATAACTGTCAATGGGTTGAAGTAACCAGAAAGCAACTAGATACAAAAACTCTTTACAGGCTGGGTATGGTGGCTCACGCTTGTAATCCCAGAGCTTTGGGAGGCCGAGGTGGGTAGATCATGAGGTCAGGAGTTCAAGACCAGCCTGGCAAAGATGGTGAAACCCTGTCAATATTAAAAATAAAAAAATTAGCCAGGCATAGTGGTGAACACCTGTTATCCCCATTGCTTGGGAGGCTGAGGGAGAGAATTGCTTAAACCAGGGAGGTAGAGGTTGCAGTGAGCCACAATCACACCACTGCTCTCCAGCCTCGGTAACAGAGTGAGACTCCATCTCAAAAACAAAAACAAAACAAAACAAAAAAACACCTGCCTGCAAAAACGACCTTCTATTGAGTGGTGCAGACATCTCACCTTAAAGCTTAGTGTCATAATGCTCCTTAACTTCACATAGAAGCATCTCTTCTAGCATCTGGTAGGGGAAATTGCCCAGCACTTCAAAAGAGATATGAATTTCTGGAGTGCAACTACTGGGGCTTTGCCAGAACCCAGTGAGTACTTCTTGGTAACCCTGTTTGAAGACACCTATATGGGTGCTATGCATGTCGATCATATAACAACTATCCTAAAGAATTTCAGCTAAAGAATGTGCTTAAGTTTCACCATGATAGGAAACGTTTTTTATTAAAACAAATAAACAAGTAGCAAACCAGAAACTAAAACAATGTATCTTTCTCCTGTATCAGGAAGATTGTTTTGTTGTTGGTCTTTGGGTCAAAAGATAATTAAATAGAGGAAAATAAGAGATAGAATCAAAGTTAAGATTTTTTTCTTTTGATTTATGCATAAAATTTTAATATAAATATGAAACCATGAGGCACAAATGCAAGACGAAATATTTCAGTGGACAAGATCGAGCATTTCAATTTCATGACAATATAAATAAACCCATTTACGTATTTTGAACATGCCAGCATTGGGATCTTTTAAAGAAACTAAATATCTTACTGCTAGAAATTAAGTGATATTTGCGGTATTTTGTCCTATAATGGATTTCATTCATACACTCACTCTATGTTTCTAACTGAATTACTTAGAGAAATGTACATGCTTTTGAAGTTGTCTGTCTTCTGTGTTCTTCCATGCAGTTTTTTACTAAAATATATTAAACTATGTAAATATTTATTCATACAAATTTCCTGCTAAGACCATACACAATATACAGTTTTTACACATCAATAGTGTCCTCACCTATTCTAGCTCTCCTAATTCTCTGGTTCACAGATTTATTTCACAGTACATCCACACATGGGAGTGGGGAATCTTGTCCTGTCTTTCACAACATTGAGGGCTCACTAGATGCATATTGTGCTAAATACGTAGTTAAAACAAAGAAAACAGTACACATACATTTATTCAAACAAACAGTTTGAAATACTGGCACTCTGCTTAGCACAAGAGTTTATCTCTTAAAAGGTTAATTGCCTTACTTAGAATATATTAAGTATATAAATTCAAATTTATGAAAAATATAAGAGCATACTGTGGCCGGTGCAGTGGCTCACTCCTGTAATCTAAGCACTTTGAGAGGCTGTGGCAGGTAGATCACTTGAGGTCAAGAGTTCAAGACCAGCCTGGCCAACATGGTGAAATCCCTTCTTTACAGGAAATACACAAATTAGCCAGGTGTGGTGGTGGGCACCTGTAATCTCAGCTACTCAGGAGGCTGAGGCAGGAGAATTACTTGAACCAGGAGGCAGTTACAGTAACCCAAGATGACACATTGCATTCCAGTCTGGGAGACAGAGCAAGACTCTGTCTCAAAAAAGAAAACAGCAACAACAAAACCAATAGGATATTGTTACATTCCAAATGAATTCTATATGCAGGGAATTCAGAAGTGAAAACTGTTTTCCTAGATAGAGTAGAAAAGAATTTGGTTTTGTATTTTTACAAAGAGACCAAGTATGGGAAACAGTTGAAACCAATGCATAGATACAGGAATTAGAAAGATTTATTCAAGACAATGTGTGCTTTCAACTTTTGAGAGAAAAGCCAGCTCAGCTTAGGATGTCAAATATTAGTTAATAAAACACTTGGGCTATTAACATAATGAAATATTGGTTAAAGGGGAAATTAATGAGATGATACTTTAGTACAATGTAAAATCAATTTAAGTAAATCTAATTGTATTTGTATAGCTGTTACTTATATGCATTTTATTATGTGAAAGTAAAGTTTGCAAACATAGTTGGGGATATTCTACACCATAAATTATGGGAATGGAATCTGGAACCGGAGAATGCTATGGAACAAAATTTACTTGATTCCTACCAGAGTTCTGGATAAAGTTCTCAATTGCCAGATTGATCATGGGAAAGATGAAGGAAGAATGAAAGAAGCTTTACCAACAGACAATGGACTGGACTGGAAGACTGGTTACATCTGAGAAATGAAGTAGGAAAATGAGGCAGAGATGGTGCTGAAGTTTCAAATGTGCCTGATGATTTGTGGAGAGAGAGTTGTATTGGCAGCTAGGAAGTCATCCGGAAGTGAACTTAAAAAGGAACATGATGAATTATGTTTAAGATATGCCTGAGTTGAGCAAAGAATGGAAAATTCAAGGGGATCATAGCACAATATTATCTCTGAGTTGTAATGGACTTTAAAAACTACAAGGCTGTGTCTTCATTTGATATATCAGTCTCCTATTATCCCTAGCAAATTGTCATTCCACCTATGTTTGACATTTTTTTTTAATGACAGGAAATTTCCTTATTTTTCCACCAATTTAATGGTTTTTTGGCCAATTCAATTTTTATAAATGTTCCTCTTATACTGATCCAAAAATATGCTCCTTAAAATTCTAAGCTTTGGTGGTAGCTTCTCCCTGTGGAAACACAAAATAAATTTAATCCTTCTTTCACATAACAGTCCTTCAAATACTTGAAGGCACTTTTCATGTCCCATTGAGTCTTCTCTTCTTTAGGTTAAACATCATTTGATGTGCTTTCAATGCTTTAACTGTGTCTTTCTTTAAAGTGTAGCACCTAGAACTAAACTGAGATTTCAGAGAAAGAACAGAGCTAAATTAAAATAATAATAATAATAAGAAGAAGATATTATTATGAAGATTTCTGAAGCTACGACACAGGGAGAGTGTTCAAGGGAAAAACACATACCAGAAAGCGGAGCCAAGGACTGAAGATTGCACCTCAGCAAATGACATATGAGACTTAGAAGAAGAAACAATTCAGGCAAGACAAAGGAAGTGGGGATGAGCCAGGGCTGGCACAGTTAAAGAAAATAAGGGTTTTATGATGATTACGGCAATAAAAATAAAAAATGCTACAGAGAAACTGCTTTAAACATGCTGAACAAAGGTCATTGGGTCATTTATTAATTATCTTATGGGTTTTAGGAGAACTGGGCTCAAGAAAACCATATTCAGAAATTTCAGTTGTTGAGTCTAGAAAACATTGACAGTGAAAGGAATGAAAAAAAATGATACAACTACTAGAGTAATTCTGTTTAATCTTGGAGGTTCAGAAGAGGGGCATTTCTTCAAGTAATCTTTGCCCCTGATTCATGATTCTGGAACACCTGTGAGATGCCCTGCTGAAGAATTCCTTATTGATTTGCAGATTGTCCCCTGTCCCCACCATATTATACATTTTTGATGACAGAAACTTGTTCTTAACCACCTCTGTGTCCTCAGCATTCAGCCCAATGTCGGAAGAATAGAAGATGGTTGATAAATGTTTGCCAAATCAGAAATGGAATGATCTCTAATGCAAGAAGTTCAAGGGAAGTGCTCTGCACAGTTTTGCTCAGCTTTGCTTGCTTGTTTGTTTGTTTGTTTGTTTGTTTGTTTGTTTGTTTCAAGACAATCTTACTCTGTCTCCCAGGCTGGAGTGCAGTGGCACCATCCTGGCTCACTACAACCTCTGCCTCCAGGATCAAGCTATTCTCCTGCCTCAGCCTCCTGAGTAGCTGGGATTACAGGTGCCAACCACCACATCTGGCTAATTTTTTGTATTTTTAGTAGAGATGGGGTTTCACCATATTGGTCAGGCTGGACTTGAACTCCTGACCTCACGTGATCCGCCCACGTAGGCCTCCCAAAGTGCTCAGGTCTTATTTCCAGTTTCTCTGAGAACTTTTTCCCATTTATTGTGTTCTTTTGCTACCAACTGCCTGAACCTGAAACCACTTTGGCCAGCTAGCTATTTTAGGGTTAATGGACCCACATTGCACATGCTTGGACGGCGGAAGTGCACTGGAGTGCCCTGGATTTCATCCGTCCCTCACAGGCAGTCCATAACATAACTAGGTGTAAGAGCAAGAAAACCCTAACGCCCTGGCATCTGGAAGAAATCACTCTCTGGCAAGGGTTACACTCCAGAGTTGCCTTAAGGGACAAAGCCCAAACAATCTGCTTGGGGACTCTGAATTCACATCCATGCTTGGCCTTTGTTTCTTCTGCAATTTCTTATCAGTTTGTCCTCTGAGTACCTTCTTGATAAATCCCTAGCACACCAATCCCTTATTCCGGGATCTACTTCTGGTAAACCTGATTTAAAGCGAAACTCCTTTTAATATGGGTGATAACTAATCATATCGAAAAGCAGAGAAGATAGGTCAGTATAGAAAGATGCTTCAATTGAATATGTTACTGTCTAGCTGAGGATTTGTACCCATTGAGCATCATCTCCATCTCCCTCTCATTGCCCAGCCTCTGGTAACCACACCATTCTACTTGCTGCTTTTTTGGGTTTAATTGTTTTAGATTCCACATATAAGTAAGAACACATTGTATTTGTTTTCCGTGTTTGTGTTATTTCACTTAGCACAATGTTCTCCAATTTCAGCCATGTTGCACAGAGGACAGAATTTCTTCTTATTTTAAGGCTGAATGGTACTCCATTGTGTACATAGAATGACATTTTCTATATCCATTCATCCCTGATGGACACTTATTTAGACAAGAGAAAAAAAAATTTTTTTGAGATCAATTGCACAGCATGGAGAATATAACTAATAATTGAATTCTGTGCATTTCACTAAAAATATAAATTTCTGATGCCCTCATTAAAAAATGGGTTAAATATTTGAGGTATAGAAACTTTAGTTAGCTTAATTTGTTATTTCTTATTTATATTAAAAAATCATAATATCTCCCTTTACCTACTTTTAAATATATGCAACTATAATTTGTCATTACATAATTAAAATTAAAACTTAAAAATATGTCACTATGTAAACTTTACATTATAGAATATTGATGTAATAGCTGAGTACAAGATCAAATCTTAGAGGAAAAGGGCTTGACACTAAACTTTTTAGAAAGAAAATGGAAAATAGGAAAATTTCATTAGGTAAGAATATATCCTTTCATTGTTTGGGAATTCTGAAGAATTGGCAGAGTTTAGAATAAAAAAATAAATTTCAGTTACATAAATATAGAACTGAGTACAGGTATAGAGCTTAATATGATGATGTTACTGAAAATCTGAGACAGATCTAGGCCAGGTGCAGCAGCTCATACCTGTAATCCCAGCATTATGGGAGGCCAACGTAGGTGGTTCACTTGCAGTCAGGAATTTGAGACTAGCCTGGCCAACATGGCGAAACCCCATCTCTCCTAAAATTACAATAAAAATTAGCTGGGCATGGTGGCATGCACCTGTAGTAGTGCCAGCTACTCAGGAGGCTGAGGCATGAGAATCACCTGAATCCAGGAGGCAGAGGTTGCAGAGAGTAGAGATTGTGTTACTATAGCCCAGCCTGGGCAATAGAGTTAGACCCTGCACTCCCCGCCCAAAACGCTGAATAAAATATAAGTACACACAGAATATACTAAAAAACATTTTTCAAAAATAAGCATTTTAGTTTCGAAATCAGGTGGTTTTGAGGAATTTCTAAATCCTTCACTGAGTGACACAAGACAATGTGATATATATTAGTATTATGCTCCAAAGATCAAGGAAATAAATAGCATTAAAGACCCTCAGATTCTCACTCTAACAAACACTTCAAAATCATTCATTGAACATTTTTATCAGATTCATTTTTATGCTATGGATACCAAACTAAATTAAATCTCAGCTTGTACCATGTCGTTACCCTATTGGGCAAGAACAAACAATCATTTAAGTACATTGAATTATAAGAAGTTTGTCTTATGAGACATACAAACAGTAAAATTAATGCACAATGAATTAAAAGTATAGATTTTCAATTCATGATAAAGCGAGTGAAAGACTTCAACACCTCCAGAGTTGACTACACGCTATTTAAATATAACACACATTTAAAGGATGTTCCAATCAGAATGGGAGTGGTCAGCTGTCAAGTTACTGAAAATGGCAGTTAAAAGGCAAATATGGGCTGGTCCGTGTGAATGTTGCCAGAAGAGAAAAACTCTTATCCAGGTATCTACATACTTTGGCATTCCAGAGTCTTTGGGTTGGTCCATTATTCCCTCTGTGGGATGGATGCAGTGTCCTTATTCTTTTGCTATTAACACTTACATCATCTGCCTTTGTTCTGCTCCTAGGCTAACCAGGCATTCATTTATTTAGTCATCCCCACCAAATAGTGAGTGGAGGAATGAGTATTCCATTCCATGTGATAGTTATGAGTGTCATTCTAAGTTAAAAACTAATGTTGTCTTTCTTCCTTAGTCAACTGTGTGTGAAACCATCTATTTCTAGATGCTATGGTCTTCTTTTAAGGTGCTAACAAAATAATCAAATTCACCAAGAGTCTGTAAAGCCCCTTGGGTGACAGCCAATCAGGGTCACTTGCCCATCAACAACAATGTCTTCTACTTGTACAAAACAGCCCTCCAGTATCCATTTTTCCCTCTTCCAGATATTCTTCCTCGCACCGGCTTACCACTTAGAATCAAATCAGAAACAGATCATGAAAATAAAACAGTAGTCAGACTGATTACTAACTGTCCTAACTAACCCCTTTTTATATCATATTCTTCCTGGTTCATTCCCTTATATCCACATTGATCCTACTTATACTTGTTGTTCATCCTTCCCTCCCTCCATCTCTCTCTCTCCCTCACTCCTTCTGTTCGTCCCTTTCTTCTTTCTTTGCTTCCTTCCTTTCTTGGTTTCTCTGTCCTTCCTATTTTCACATTAGGTTTAGCAGCTACTCGAAGTTGATTTTGGCGTAACTTTTAAGCATCATTTTTTTTTTTCTGTTTTGTGGATTTTAATTTATCGGAAATTACAGTAAAGACAATCTTTCCCACTATTCTATTTGAAACCACTGTGTCACAATTGCGGTAAATGACTATGTATGTATGGGCCTGTGTCTAGACTCTAGTGTATTTTATCTTTCATTTAAATCACTTATTTAATTACTATAACTGTTTAACAATTTTCAATATCCAGTTGTTGAACAATTTGTCTGTTTTTTTTTTTCCCAGAGTATCTGAGCTACTTTTGGGTCATTTGTATGTCCATATAAATTTCAATCATGTTTTCAAGTTCCATCAAGGAAAAGTAGAAAAAAATCTGTTGAAAATTTGAGTGTTCATGGAATCTATATACATTGACTCTTGAACAATGCAGGAGTTAGGAGTGCTGACTCTTCACCCTGCTGAGCAGAAAACTTACCAATAACATAAGAAGCTGATTAACACCTATTTGGTATGCTATATGTATTATATACTACATTCTTACAACAAAATAAGCTGGGGGGAAAATGTTATTTGGTCAGGAATTTGAGACTAGCCTGGCCAACATGGTGAAATCCCATCTCTACTAAAAATACAAAAATTAGCTGGGCATGGTGATGGGCACCTACTACCATAGTCCCAGCTACTTGGGAGGCTGAGGCCAGATAATCACATAAACCCAGGAGGCAGAGGTTGCAGTGAGCTGAGATGGCGCCACTGCACTCCAGCCTGGGCAAGAGAGTGAGACTCTGTCTTAAAATTATTAAGTAAATAAAGGTAAAATTATTTACTGTTAATTAGATGGAAATTTATCATCAAGTTTTCATCCTCATCATCTTCACTTTGAGTAGGCTGAGAAGGATAGAGAGAAGAGGTTGGTCTTGTTGTCTCAGGTGTGGTAACAATTTTCAGAGGAAGAAGAAAAACTGTGTATAAGTGGACCTGCAGTTCAAACCCCCGTTGTTCAAGGGTCATCTGTATTTTTAAATTTTATTTAGTAAAGATCAGCTAGTAGTGAACCTTTTCCTATTTTATCTGAAAATGTGTATAATCATGTTTGTTCTTTTAAAACACGTTTTCAATATTTACAATTAAAGGTGACCTCTTGATTTTACGGATTGGAAGATATTTCCATTTTCTGGCTTCTGTTTTTCTTTAGAATTCACCTGGAATTCTAATTATGACTTATTAGGTAGTACATTCACTTAGATGGTCAGCTCCTGGTACATTGAGCCTGTGTGTTATGCCACTTTTCTATGAATTATCCGGGTAGAGTATTTCTTTGCAAGCTTACAAAGAATAAGGAGTCAATTTTCCACTCTCCATTGAAATCAGCACTGAGGATTTCTCTCAACATTACCAATTAGTCAGCACCAGATCTGAGCAAGAAGAGTGTTCTCTTTCCCTAAGGTGTTCTCATGAAAATAGCATGATTGCATTTTCTCCTGGGAAGGAAGTCCGGTTAGTGGTCTCTTCCATTTGCTAACTTTCAGTCCTATCGTTACATATTACCTGTTTTGACCCGCATCCTTTCCCCAGTAGTTGGGATTATCAGCTCAGATCTACTGTTTAACCAAAGTGTCAGTAATCACTACAGTCTTGCTAATGTTTCTTCTTAGCTCCATCTCCAGCCTTCCAGTGGAGTCCTCTGGTAAGCAATCTGAGGGCACACATTTAATTAATTAAAACTTTATTTTTACCAGATACTTTGACTGTCAAGTGTTTAGATGGTGCACTGCGCTTGAGGGGAATAAGGAATGAGACAAGGTTATGCAGCGTTATAGCTCCTTGCTCATTTCTGCATACTAACAACAGATGCTAATTTGCTTACAAGTCGTGTGTCCAGATTTTTTAACGATAAATAATTCACTGTTCCAAACCACTCATTGTGTCCTTCACAGTTTGCCTGTGTTACAGGATAAGTGAATCCAAGAGCATAATCGGTGTCAATCCTAGTTAACACCCATTTGTAACTTCCTGGGGTCCCTGATAGAGGTCTAATATAATCCACTTGTGAGCTTTGTGCAGGCTCTTGTCTTTGGGAAATTGTACTCACAGCCATTTCCAAGTGATTTCTTTTCTGTGGCCATTGGATGCAGTTTCTTATCACCCCAGCCATTTTGTCAGGTACAACAAAAATGTGCTATGACTCTGCTTATTTAGTGCATGGCTGACCACACACAAAGCCTGCTCATTTCATGAAATCAATTAACGGGCTCCAGAGATCTGACTGAGGTGTCTTCCCTAGCATTCTTGTTCCTTGAGCCCTCTGATATGCATATTTTGTGAACATCTACATGGCCCAGTTTTACTCTTCCTCTAAGTTGACAAATATTTCTATATGTAAGGACCTCATTCAAGGGTTATCTTTTTTGTCCAGGTGTTTAGGGACCATTTGCCTGACAATGTAGCAAGGCAATGGCAAAGAGTTAGTGTTTCTACGAAAAAAATTACCTTCCAGTCTGTGACCATCTTGCTTTTGGATAAGATCTGTTTATATAACATTTATTTTTCACCTTCTGAGAAATGCCTTTGGTTGTAGGAGCCCACCTAAGTCTCAGAAATTTCCCAGGCTGAACTCAGCTTTGGATTTTAGCTGGATGTATCTAGCAGACTTTGTCACGGGAGTGACTATGTTCTTAACTCCTGTGCCCTTCTTCCTTTGAGAATGAGATTTTCACGATATCATCAATATAGTTCACTAATTTGCTCATAATGATTATTAACTGCAGTCTCATTTCAATAAACTGGTGAATTAAAATATTAATGTGGCAAAACAGCAAATGTATACTAGATCTCATTTTGTGAGAAGGCACATTATCCTGGTTCGATTTCAAAATGGGGACTGAAAGAAACTCATTTGGTGGCTAATTCTATACCAGTATACAACACCTATTTGGCCTATTGAACTTCTTGTATAATCTTTCTCTTACCAGGCACAGCTGTGGTAATCAGTGACATCATGTAGCTTAATTATGAAGTGTGTACTGCTAACTTCTAGGAACTATGTCTCAGGTATTGGCCAGATAGGAAAAAATAGATTACAGACCTGTTGCTTAATCGTTTACTTTATGACAGTGAAATTACATCCTCAAGTTCATTGAATTGGAGATTAAGTATACATATTCAAATTGTTGATATCAAACCTAGTATTACATTGACAACATCGGGCTTTCTCATCACATGTTGGAAAGATTCTAAAAATACTATCTTCATAAAAATAATATGGTACAATTAATTGGAAAATAAAAAGGCTTTTTCCCATTCTTTACAAGTTTTCTAAATATAATGAGGCATTATCTCTGCAGCTGAGAATAGCCTGTCAGTCCATATTATGCAGGAATTTTTAATCTACATTCTCTCACCAACTATTATCCCTGTTTAGGTTAAATGTAAGTTTAAATTATCTTCACTTTTTAAAAAATTTACATCTGCAAATTTATTACTGAAAAATAAAGCATTTTCTTTTATTATATTTTTAAATCCTTCTTAAAAGATAGCTTGATAAATAGTATACATTTCTTGGCCCTACCAAAGAACAAAGACCAACTCTCAAAGGAAAATGCTTTATTTTCTAGCAGAAAAAAAGCAGTGTACTTTCCTATCCAAACAGACTTCTTGTGGCAATTTTAGGAGACTAATGTGATCTAATATTCTAGGCCCCTTGCAGCTTAATGAATTGACTAAAGACAAAAACCTGACACCAGATCTTTACTACTCCAGGTGCCCCCAAAGTATTTCAGGGCCAGATGTTTGCAAGTAATGTGATTTTCTAGTTATTATCTCTGAGGCTGGGAAACAGGTAAACTCAGTTTGGTTCATTTTTGTTTCAGTGTTCTTTTACTCTTCACTCTTCTCCACAGGGTCAATATTGTTCACATTTCTTAAGAAGTGGTAAAATAATATCTCATTAACTTAAAGTCTGTCTTCTGCAGACTTACATTTTATAGATCTCTCTCTGTTGTTTCAACTCAGAAGGTATTAAATTTAAAGATGTGTACTCTATTGCATGATAAATAAAACAGTCAGGTGGGAGAGCCCATTTAAGCATCGTGCTGTCAGGCCATTTGCCTATAAAGAAATCGCAGGAGAAAGTTAGACATTTGTTTGGCATAATGAATTTTGTCTTCAAGTGAAATGTTGGAATGTTCTCAAGCATATTTGCATTTGATTTTTCATAAGCTATGTACTGCTATGCTCTTTCATTTGATGCTGTTATTTCCTTGTCAACATAATTGTTCTCATAGAACAATTAGAGTTTTGATCATAGAGTGGCTGAAGATGACTTTTATTAAAAATGTTATTTAACATTTTATTGTCTTTCTATATTTTACTCTAGGCTTTGATCTAAAATGTAATTCTTTGTTGAATGTCAGGATATTACCATATATATATGGAGAGATATAGTATTTATTATATTTTTATATATATACTTATAATAAAATATATATTGAATGTGTATATATTTAAAAGAAAGTATTTTATTTCAAAAATATTGAGAGGATTCTTTCAAAGTACCTAAGATACCCTGAGAATAAAGATTTTATTTTTAAATATTATTTAAATTTCTTTAGAGTCATGATTCCACTAGAAGAAAAGATGTTGCTGATGTTGGGTGTGGCTGCTTTACTCTGATGTCTGCATTCGAAAGTGCACATATGTGTGTACAGAGATAGGAGCATTTCGCTCTTATCTGGTAATCTCAAGAGTTCAGAGCCAAGAGTCAGACTTGCATTAGATGGAAAATCTGAGGCACGTGTGATTTAGATAATGAATATGGAACCCTGACGAATATTGTCACAATGCTTCAATGATTTGATGTCCTTGGTGTAGCCAACAAGGTGAACATTGCTGCTTTATGTCTTAAGCAGTATAAAGCAAATTATGCCTCTCCTAGTTCAGGTTTCTTGATAAAGAGAAAATAGCAACTGGAAACACAAATTAGACAACCAACATAAAACTTCCCATAATATTATACAATAATATTTACCCCTTTGTTTCCATATAATTTACACCAAAATTACCGTATTTAATTGTTTTTCTGGTTTATTAATAAAATTGTCAGGGACAACTTAGGCCTTTATGGGCAGATTCATTCCAAGTTTTGTCTTGTATATCAAATATTATTGCTGAAATAAACCTAAAATTACCGTAGAAAAGGGTGCTCATCTCATATTCTTTAAGAACAACTTTAGTTCCTAGGGTGTAGATATTTTTCTGATGATGTAACTATGTCATGAAGGCAAAATCAAATTATACTTATTAAGCCAACATGTAACTAAGTTGGAAGACGTTATATGGCCATGTATTAAACTATTTCAACAATTCAAATGATTCTTTTAATAGTGGAAATATTCTTGATAGAACAGAGAATATTAAGATGATTCAACTTATGAAATAACTTACCTAATCATTGTAGCTGTCTGACAGAATAATTACACCATTTGATTCACCCAAAATGTTAGTTTTTTTAATGTAGTTTTTGCTTGAGAAACAAAATTGCTTTCTTATAGTCTAAGATACCTAAGCATTCTTTGCCTAAGTAGTAAGATGTTTTGCTGGACTCTGATGCTCAGAAAATAATATTATCAAAGTACTTTTGGTTTTCATTGAGTGATTGCAATAATGACTTTTGTAAGTTAAAATCAGACAAAAGTATTAACAGTTCAGAACTGATCATTATATATGTTTAGAAAAATGGGTTGAATGCTGATAAATATTTCCTAAAATCTTAGATTCTACTCATCATCCATCCTCATTTCACCTGAGTCGTGAACCTTGTCTACTGTGAAATTGCAAAGAGGACTTCCAAATGCTCAAACCTGTGTTCTCAAATCTTGTCAGGATAATCAGAAATTAAAATGTAACAGCAAACTAAAAAAAAAAAAATAAAAAATAAAAAATAAAAACTGTCTTGCTATTTCATTCCCTAAGAAAATTTTCTAATGATGTGGTAAAAATTGTCATTCTCTTAGATGCAACTGGGATTTAGACTTCTGAATCATAGAGTTTGCCCTGCCGTCTGATGTTCTGACACTTTGAGAGGTTCGTTTTTTATCTATACTAGTCTGGGACTTCCATATACTTACCTCTAAACAAGGGGAAAAGTTCTTTTCCATTAAAAGGCCAATTTCTCTTTGAAGTACAGCTCCAGTCAAACCATGTATATTTCAACAACACTTCAAAGGACCAGTCAGGATTGATATGGAACCGATAGTTTGATATTGAAAAGTTACTATAGATTAAAAATTACAGATAACAAAAAGTGTGTGTTTAATTACTTCCATATTTTAAGAAATATGAATACATATAAAGAACATGGATATATATTTTCTCTATATAATATTTTCAAACACCAATATATGTGAATAAATAGTGTAAAACCTAAAATTAACATCTTCATATGTTTTTCTTTTAGTTTTCAGCTTTTCACCAATACACTTTTATCAGAATGTAATTTTAATGTCCTTCCATTTTCCCTTGTTTGGAGCCCGGCTTTATTCTTACATCTCTATACCACTGACCAATTTATTACTAGTAAGATAAATAATTATAGCATTAAAACAATTAGAAAAATAAATTGATTATTAACTAAGCTTCATGGTTTGTTTGTAAAGATAGACTTATGCAGTAAAATTTTGTTTTATTCAAACATGATATATTCATTTTCTTGTTCCTTGATTTTGACTTTAGTGATAACATAATCTTGTAGTTATTCTCTTAATTCTTAATTCTCTTTCTCCTTCTTACTCTGTTTAACCTCTAAATGTCAGGATTCCTGAGGCTACATTCTAAGATATCCCTTTCTGGGGGAAAAGTTTCTCCTGAAGTATCTCATTCATTCCCCTGGCCGTAATGGAATCTATATGTCAAGGACACAAAAACTAATCTGTAGTCCAGTTGCCTTCTTTGAGTTTCAGAGTCACATATTCAACTTCCTATTGGAATTATTTGCTTCAGTAGCTAAGAAAAGAATTTTTTTTTTTTTAAAGGAAGGGAAAAAGTAGAAAAGATAAAGTAAATAGGCAAACAAAACAAAACACATTTCAAGCTGACTAACTGACCTTCTTGGATAAGTCTCTTCATAGTTTTTGTTATCTCAATAAATGGTAACAGTATCTAATTAGTTACTCAATGTAAAATTTCAAAGTCATTTCTAATTTTTCTCTTTTCTTTACTGTCTCAATAATCTTCCACAAAGTTTTGGTAAGCCAATTCTCCAAATGGGCTCACATCAATGTTTCTTCCTCCAGTACCCTGATGTGAACCACCATTGTCCCTCACCGGGCTGCAGCATTACCTTTTTTGTCTCCCTATTTCCACTCTTGCTTTCACTTCACTTTCCACTGAATGATCTTTTAAAAAACATTATGCCATTACTTGTATAAAGCTTTGACCGTTACTCTTAGGATAAGAATGCTGTAATATTCCTGTTCGATCTGGCTCTTCTTAACCTCCCTCCCTCTCCTTACAGTCTTCTGTTGCTTCTGTACCATGCTCTGGTCACACCAATCATCTTTCTATTCCTCAGTTTCACCAATTGCTTTCTTACCTCAAAGGCTTTATATTCCTTATTCCCATGCACAAATTTTTGAAATGCAATTCCTGGCATCCATCAGCCAAAGAACTGAAACTCCCACTCAACCCTCAGCTCCTGGCTTAAAAATCACATTGCCAAAAGCACTTTCCAGATCACATACACTTAAGATGGGTCTTCCTATTCTTTAAAAACTCATCTATCTTTCTATCTACCACCTTTCTGCCTAAAAGCCATCTACGCTTTTCCTTATCATAACGTCAACACAAAGTCTCCTTCTCTCCTTCTGGCAGAGCAGAGAGGCAAAGACCTTTGTTTCCTAAGGATATATACTCCCTCATTGTAGAAGATAAACTCCTGTGAGGAAAAAGAAATCAGAATTGGAAGACATTTCCCATAGTTTATATTATTCATAAGAGAGCAAGGCAGAAGCAATTCTTTTCCACCTGAAGGAAGTGAGCTTAACTGGAAGAGCATAATCTAGTGGGAACCCTGAACTAGAGAAATGTCATCCAAGTCCAGTCCATTTCAGAACAGAAATGAGTTTGTGTAATTCCCATCATCAGTGCTATTATTCTCAACTTGAAGAGCCAAAGCACTTTATATTCCTCTGTTATCCATTCATTTTCTTGTTAAATAATATATAAAGCAAATCATGAAATATATACCTTGAGAGTTGAGAAAAGGAACAAAATATACACAGAAAAGTAATAAGAGAAGTGGAATTAATAAAAATGAAAAGTTAAATTAAGCAATAAAAGTGTTGGAACAGTGGAAAATATTAATAAAATGTAAGAACACCGACAAGGTGAGGTATGGCAACTTACCCGGAAGTTGTTTGTTTTTGTTTTTAAATTGCATTAAAAAGAGCTAATCTTAATGCAGAGTTTCTTAACTTCAGGACTGTTAACATTTTGAGTTGAAAACTTATCTGTACTTGGAGTGGCAGAAGACAGCAGGATTGTCTCGTATATTCCAGAACATCTAGCTTTAGAACATCTAGAACATCCCTAGGCTTTATCCATTAGATATCAATATTGATCCTCCCCTAAATTGTGACAAACAAGCTTGTCTTCAAATACTGCTCATATCTCAAGGAGAGCTACCTAACTCCTCCCATTGAAAACCACTGGATTCCTGTAAAGGGAACAGAATTTTGCATGAAAAGATCCATTTCTAAGCCTTAGTAACAGCGAAAATTTGAAACAGTTGCTTAACCAACTGTATTAGTCAAGGTTCTCTAGAGGGACAGAAATAATAAGATAGACATACATATAAAGAGTAGATTACCGCCTGGCTTGGTGGCTAACACCTGTAATCCCAGCACTTTGGGAGGCCGGGGCAGGTGGATCACGAGGTGAAGAGATCGAGACCATCCTGGCCAACATAGTGAAACCCTGTCACTACTAAAAATACAAAAATTGGCCGGGCGTGGTGGCATGCTCCTGTGGTCCCAGCTACTCGGGAAGCTGAGGCTGAGGTGGAAGAATCGCTTGAACCCAGGAGGCGGAGGTTGCAGTGAGCCAAGATTGCACCACTGCACTCCAACCTGGTGACAGAGCAAGACTCTGTCTCCAAACAAAATAACAAAAAAAAAGAGGAGTTTACTAAGGAGTATTGACTCACAGGATAACAAGGTGAGATCCCACAATTGGTCATCTGCAAGATGAGGAGCAAGGAAGCCACTCTGAGTCCCCAAACCTCAAAAGTAGGGAAGCTGACAGTGTAGCCTTCAGTCTGTGGTCAAAGGTTCAAGAGTCCCAAAGCTGGAGAATTTGGTGTCAGATGTTTGAGGGCAGGAAGCATCCAGCAAGGGAGAAAGATGGAGGCCAGGAGGCTAAGCCAGTCTGGTCTTATCATGTCCTTCTGCCTACTTCTGTTCTGGTGGCACTGGCAGCTGATTAGATGGTGCCCACCCAAATTGAGGGTGTGTCTGACTTTTCTAGTTCACTGACTCAAATGTTAATCTTTTTTTGGTAACACACTCACAGACATATCCGGAAACAATCCTTTGCATCCTTCAATCCAATAAAGTTGGCATACAATATTAACCATCACACCAACAAATCTCTAAAGTTTCCCTCAGGAAAATGCAGGTATCTACACTGCCAACTTCATCAATTAAATTATATAAACACTTTCAAGAAAATACAAAATAGAAAAGAAAAATTAAAACCACGGAATAGAATACATCATAAATTCAGATTCAATCCAAACTGTTATATTGCAGTTACAATTTTTTTTCTCTGATCTTTTTTAGCAGCCAAAGTAAGAAGACAGATGATTATTTGCATAATTATTTAACTGACAGGAGGCAGAAAGCCAGTTCCTCAAGGAAAGCATGAGCTCTCTTAGCCTGTTTCTACAAGAGACATCCTGACATTACAAAGAAGACATAAAGGATGGGGAGGACAGTGCCCACACAGCTTTGTGGCAAGTACCTTGGTGATTTTGATACAATCATTTTCAGTGTTTGTCGATAAAAGTTCAGGAAATAACATTTAAACTTAATCTAGCGAAGGCAACTCTTTGGTCAAAAAAGGTATGAAGCTCCAGCTTGATGAAAGGCTATGATTTTGTGTATCCAAGATTGGTGGTTTGGCTGTATAACCTTTGAGATCTTTTAGCATTACTTCTTTCTCTTTGGCTTTCTGTAAGAGCTTGATATCAATTATTTTGAGATTATATCTGGGGATGCACACTTGCTACATTAACTACATAACAAGATAATTAAAAGGACTACTTTTTTTTTTTCTATTTCTTACCCTAGTAGACAAGCCTTTACCATCTGAAGTCCAAGTCCTTTTCCGTAATTATTGAGTGTGGTCTACCTGCCTGAGCTAAGCGAGTTAGGTTCATAGTGGGTAGGAAATGTGGTGAGAAAAAGGAACAAAGATTCCTTCCAATTGTCCAGTCATTAAATTGAGAGCTGATTTGATAAATCCTTTTAGCACCCCCATTATTGTAACATTTTATTGATGAAATTTACAAGGCCCGGCCCATAGGAACATAATATCATAGTATTTTAGGCTTTCCTGATTATGGAATTTCTGACATTTGAAGCTCTGGGAGAAAAAAAAGAGTCGATGAAAGTAAATTAAGAAAATCTTGCTTTTTTCCTCTCCCAATGGAAAGCTTTAAAGGGAAAAAGGAGGAAGAGTGTGAAGAAAATAAAGCTATTAGGTTTGGCTGGAAATGGGAAATTGCATTAGGTCAGAAAAGATAAAACCAATGAAAGTGTTGTTTTCAACCAACCCAGGAGAAAGCAACATCATATACTCTTGGACCTGAGCTTTATTAGGCAAAGAAAGGTTTTGAGACAGCGCTTCCTCAAACCTCTGGGGTGTACATGTTGAGTTAAGAGCCCATGAATATGCTTTAGATACTAGTTTGGCAAGATTTATTTCCTTACAAGAGGATTTAGAATATAATAGGGAATCAGATGGGCTGAGATGAAGCCAGGTTTCATCTGGGTGAGATAATCAGGCCCTAAATAAACTAAGACAGACAAAATAATAAGCTCCATCCTCAGGGGTCATCCAGGCATGCAGCTGGCAGGTGGCAGATGTCTTTTTGCTACATGCTAGTGACAACAGGCGACATTACCCACAGGAATGCTGGATCTCCTTCAACATGCCAGTCGTTTGTCTACTTGCTCTTTTCAGACTTGCTCTGTCCATTTCTTAAACACAGACAGCTACATCTCCCATGATTTCTTGTTCGTTTGCCTGGTGGGTAATTTGAGACAAAAGGAAGTGCTGTGATACATTTGGGGACAATGTAGTGTAGTTTTTTTTTTTTTAACTCCTCTCCCAACTATAAAAAGAATCTCCAGCAGCATTGCCTCTTACCTTAAATTTCTGTAACATTTTACAAAATGACAACTATAATTCTCTCTGGTGTAATTTACTATGCAAATATATTAGAGACTGATAACAAAGATATCTGAGAATGAATCTCCCAGAGTGGTAGAGTATGTTCCTGTAGTAACTTTGTCCATACACAGTAGAGTTGCATTCTGCATAAGTGTGAAATTTTCACTGTGGAGAACTTACACAATATAAAAGGATGATGAGATTGAATTGAGTAACATAATATTTGAATTCTAAATTAACGTTAGTTTTCCAAGATGATTAGCATATTTCTAATTGCTCTCCCTAAATTTATTTTACATATCTATTTTTCAACCAATGTAATTAATAAGGCAGCTAATAAAGTGTGGAAATGTTTATTTTAACATATGACTCTGATTTAAGCTGTTCAGTCCATGAATTTTATATTTTTAAACTTTTCCGAAAATCTGTATCAACCATTCTTAAAATTGATTGTGCTACAAAATGCTAGAGGAGGGACATTTTTTTAAGGATTAAACTGAGATCTCTCTCTCTCTCTCTCTCTCTCTATATATATATATATATATATATATATATATATATATATATAGATATTATATGTGTGTGTGTGTGTGTGTGTATAAAACAATGTCCAACTTAACATTAACAAATCACTAAAGCTATTAAAAGAAAAAGTTGCACAAATTGATGTTAATGAAAAGTGAACACAACCAGGTAATTGATCAATACATAAAACATTGCCAGCATCTTAGATGGCTTCCTGTGTCCCCTCCCAAATATCCTCAATTATTTTCCTGACTTCTGACGCCATAAATACATTTTAGAAAATTATATAAATGGATTCTTTCAGGGGGTTTGTTACTTTGGACCTGTTTTCCTTGAATCAACAATATTGGTGTAAAATCTAGCCCTGTTTTTTTATGGTAGCAGTAACTTATTCATTTTTTTACTGTATAGTATTGTGCTGTCTCAATATATTGCAATTTATTTATTCATTATTTTGTTGGTGGATATTATGGGGTTGTTCATCGTTTGTCTGCTTCAGCCGATATTCATGTTTGCTTTACTTACATAATTACACATTTATATGCTCTTACCCAATCTGTGTAACACAGGTAAACATGTGGAATAATTTTCTTTTTGTTTTGAAATAGCACTTTTAGTTGTTTTTAAGTGTGAGTCTACGGGTGAAAAATATTCTCAGTTTTTGTTTCAGAAGGCCTTTATTGTTTTGTGTTGGCAGGTAAATGCTTTTTAAAAATATAGCTAATTCCATTGTATTCTAATTTCCATAATTTCTGTTGAGTGATCAGACCTGAGTTTTACTGCCACCTTTTCTTCTCCTCTGAATGGCTTTTAAACTTTTTTTGTTTTTAATTTTCTGCACTTTTTTCTTGATATATCCTAGTTATAGATTTGATTTTTTTCCTTTTGTTATTGATGTTATGTTGTTGTTATTTTGTATTATTTTTCTTGGATTTTTTAACCATTTTTTAATATGTGGCTAAAAGTTCATCACCAATTTTAAAAATTTATAATTTAGTTTCTCTTTATGCTTCATTTTTGTCCTATTTTCTCTTTCTTCCTATTCTAAGATTCAAATTACAAACATGTAGAACTTTCCACTCTGTGACATATAATTCTTTCAATTTTCCCCTATGTTTTTATCTTTACATTTTTGAATTTTATCTTGAATTTCCATCTTACAGTTTCATCCTAGATATTTTTCTCTAAGCTTCCTTTCGATGTGCTAGTGACCTTCTCAGCTATGTCTAAACTGAGTTCTTAATTTTGTTTATTATGTTTTCCTTAATCTTAATATTTCAATTTAATTACTTTCTAGTCCTTAGTTCACCATAAAAATATCTATGTTAATATCTCTTGAAACCATGATTATAATTATACATGTAGGCAAAACTCTATCTAGAACTCTGTTGCATTCATTATTTGTTTTAGCTTTTGCTTAAAGCTTGCCTTATAACTACATATATTTAATTCACTGTATATTGCATATGAAATGTTATGTAGCTAATCTAAATATTAAATGCTATGATATTCATCCAAAGACAATAACTTATGCTCATATAAAACAGGTAGACTAGGGGCAGAGCTCCTCATCCTAATTAGTGATTGGCTGATTTGCAGGTGGGCTTTCATCTGTGCAAGGGTTGTTTTATCTTGTATCTACACCAGAAATGTAATTATCTACAACTCCTCCAAAAAACTGGTATGTACATCAAGACCTCTCTCTTTTAATTCTGTCTTATTTTTGTGTCCAGCTCTGTAACTATATTGAAAACTCTGCTCGGATTCAGAGCTTTTCATGGACTTGCTTTGTTTCTTGTCTCGCTATCACCCCCAAAACAAATTATGCAGATAGAGTCAGTGATTGTCTCCTGTGTGCACACATCAGAAAGTGTGTCCATAGCTGAGAAGATATAACATATATGTAAGAAACCTAGAATTCGGATCAAACTCAACTTATGGCCGTAGAAGACCCTTCTACCATTGTCATATAAAAAGTGGTATTGTGAAAGCACTAAAAATTTGTTCTGAAGGTTTGATCTTAAGTGTCTCCATAAGTATAAAAGCAAATATTTATTATTATGTTCCAGTCACTGTTTTTTAAAAACATTTCAAAATTTATCAATCTCTCTTAACAATCATACAAGATAGTTAAATTATTACCTCCATTTCATAAACAAAGAAATATGGCACAGGCAGGTTAAGAAACTTGCTCAGATTTCACAATTAGGAAGTGAAGGAGCTTGAATTTATACCTAAGTTTTGACTCCAGAAAACATTGTTTTAACCTGCTAGGTCAGATCAACTCTCTCATACCTTGCAGTGAAGTGGGTCCTTGTCTGTTAATCATGGACTTAGTAATAGATTGAGCACTTTCCACCAAACAGCAAATTCTATGCTAATAAAGCACAGTTTGTAACCACAAACTTTGTCAATTTAGTAAACCTCTCTAATATAACTTTCTTTTGAACTTTTTTAGAAGTTCTAATGTAGAAGTTCTTTTTAGAAGTTTTTATTAAGGAGAAACTTTCACTCTATATTTAAAACAGGAAAGAGGGAAAATAACGTTCTCTGCAAATAAAATTATGAACATTTCTGAGCTTTTCTTTGTTTTCTTGACAGAGAGTTCTGAGCTCAAGAGCTATGAAACAATGAGCTGGTAGATGAAGATGTTTCCAGAAAATATAAATAGCTTAGGTGTTGAAGAAAGATTTTCAGTGAGAAATACATTCTCAGGTAGAAAGTCTACTAAGTGTTAAGAACATTTATATGTATATTTAACAGTGGGTTGTGCTGTCTGGGCTTTGTCTACGGTGTGCTGTTATTCCTCTGTATTTCCACTGAACCTCGAATTATGTCAGCTACTCAGCATGTTATAGAAAACAGGCTTCTGGGGCTGTGCTGAAGGAATGCAGAGGGATGGGGAAAACTATTGGAAACTGACATTTTTAAAAGTTGTGGAGATCTCAGGTAAAAACAAAAGTAGATAATTATTTATATGATTAGTTTAAAATATTTCAAATTATAACATTTAAAAGAACAAGCCCAGAGCTGTCAAGCAGTAATGGGAAGGCCGTGACCAGCATTGATCTTTCATGCTCATCACCATCGTGAACAATTCACCGATTGCCTTGCACCAGACTTGTGATGGGATACATGACATCACATGACATGGATGGGAGGGAAAGAGGTTTCATTGTAGAAGGGAAAACTTACACATCCTAGGTCAGACAGAGAAGATAAATCAAGACTCCCCTAGCTTCCTATCATCCCATACAGCTGTTTGCCAGGACCAGTAAACACTGAGGGTTGAGAAAACTCTTCCTACATTACAGTGTAGGAATCTCACTTGTCTCTCATTGCTTTTGTTTTTTATAGGACAAGATAAGAACAAATTTATCAATATTGGGGCACATAGACTGTTTGAATGGCAGTCAGTGTAGATTGCGAGTACTGCTTTCTTTCTTCTTCTTTTTCTTTTTTTTTTTTTTTTTTTGGAGACGGAGTTTCACTCTTGTTACCCAGGCTGTAGTGCAATGGCGCGATCTCGGCTCACTGCAACCTCCGCCTACTGGGTTCAGGCAATTCTCCTGCCTCAGCCTCCTGAGTAGCTGGGACTACAGGCACGCGCCACCATGCCTAGCTAATTTTTTGTATTTTTAGTAGAGACGGGGTTTCACCATGTTGACCAGGATGGTCTCGATCTCCTGACCTCGTGATCCACCCGCCTCGGCCTCCCAAAGTGCTGGGATTACAGGCATGAGCTACCGTGCCCTGCCGGGAGTACTTCTTTCTATAGCTGCCTACTACCTGAAAACTTCAGCAGCAAAGGAATTTATAGTCTCCTGGCAGGAACTGGGGGAGTGGTTATTCCTGCAGTGGTCAGCTGAGGTCATATGCAGCCCTAGCGGCTGGTAGAAGGTAAGGGCTCTTGCCCTGTCACAATAACAGCCAGGTCACTTTCTAAGCAACTCGGACGAAACTCTTAGAATTATTATGCGAGAGTTGTGCTCTTTGGGTCACAAGTGCATTCATAGGAAACCACAGACATACAACTAGGCTATTTAAAATGTATTAGGTTTGTTTGTTTATAGCACTACATTTATCAAACCACAGGAACGGTACACCAATTAAAGTCTTAGCTGTGTGTAGTGAAATTGAGACTAGTGTTACCAAAGAGATCTTAAATAGTGTAAGAAATATGAAATGAATTTAAGGTTAAAATATATCGTAACAAGAAAATATAAGACAAAAGAAGAAATGCACAAAGTATAGTTGTATTGTGGGAAAATATACTTACATAAAATTCACATTTTAGCCATTTTGAAGCGTAAAGTGGTGTTGAGTATGTTCACATTCCTGTGCAACTGTCAAAACAATCCATTCCCAAAATTTGTTCTTTTCAAATGGACACTCTGGCCCACTAAACAACAAATCCCCATTGCTTCCTTCCCCAGCTCCTGACAACAGCCCTACTTTCAGGCTCTATGAATGTGACTGCTCTTGGTACCTCGTATGAGTAGAGCAATATTTGTCTTTTTGTGACTGGCTTATTTTACTTGGCATAAGGCTCATTCATGCTGCAGCAGGTGTCAGAATCTCATTTATTTTATGTCTAAGTAAGGCTCTGTTGCATGCATGCAACATGTTTTGTTTATCCATTCACTCTCGATGAACACTTAGTTTGTTTCTTCCTTTTGGCCACTGTAAATAATGTTGCTATGAAAATGAACATGTGAATATCTGTTTGAGCTCCTGCTTTCAATTCTTTCAGTATATACCAGGAGTGAGATTCCTGGCTTATATGGTAATTTTGTGATGCAAAATACTCTTAAATAAACTTGCACCAATAAAGTGCTTTATAAAATATCTTAATATATCAGAGATTACGATTACATGATCCTGAATATTTATATCAGGGACCCCCAAGTTTTTTAGCTTATAGCTGAGCAAAAGAACCTATTAGTAATTTCTCTTCACTTCTCTTACTAGGAAATTCAGTGTTCTCAGCTTCGATTGTGAGAGCAAACCAAACCTATGGATCTGAAGTCAAAGTCAGTCTTTGCCAAGGATGGTGTGAGCTTCACTAAACACTCAGCCATATAGCTTTTAAAAAGGCCAGTGTTTAAAAGGGATAGGGTTTAACATTTAGAAGATTTCAGTTATTTGACTAATTATTTATGTTCTTCTCTGTTCCTTCCCTTACATCCAAAACACTATCTCTCTCCACACTCATTCTTATTCTCTGCCACCTAGAGTTCTGCAGCAACTTGCAGTCTAGTAAAAAGCATATCAATATACATTCACTGTGATAGAAATTTTGATACATCGTTTAAATATTTTCTATGCTATTAATACCTTATTATGGCTATTTCTTGTATCTGATGTTGCTATTTTCTTATTTTGATAAGATAAGCCTTAAAATCATGAAGACCCAATTTTCATGAGCAATTCACTGGAAACAAATATTACATTATTAGCCCAATCTTCACCACCACCCTTAACCTCTGGTACCATCTATAGATGATCTGTTAACTTGCATTTTCATCTTTAAAGGACTGACGTCTTGTCAGATACTACTTTAATGAATGAATGATTTGACACTGAATCTCAGAGGGATTAAGGATGTGTCTAACAAGATTTCTGGTATGAAACTTATACTTTCCCATACCTTGATGCCATCTCTCTGATGAAAAAAAAAAAAAAAACTAAGAACACTGTAAAATTTAAGTAGAATAGCATTTAATGATGGTGGTATGTGGAAAAGATCGTTTTGCTGAAATAATGGATACATACGTTCTAATCCCATACCCAAGACTTAATTTTGGCATAATCTTAAGCAAGCGTCATTTTTCTTAGCTCTAGCATTGCTTCATTTGACTCAGAATGATCTTAAAAAGTTATATAATAAATTTGAGAGGTTTTTAAAGGTTTTTAAAGTGTAAGAAAATATATTGCATAATTTCCTTCATTTTACCACTCAGTCTTTAAAATACACAACAGCAGAGGTCATCATATTAATGTGCCAACTGCCGTATTTAGAATAAAATTGTATAGTGTGATTTCAATTTAAATATTTTGCAGATAATATAAATAAATAAAATATATTCTAGGCAATCTAAATATGGAAAAATGTTACTTTAAAAATATATCTAGGTGTATACAGAAGTAAGAAAGCAGTTAATTGGACAGAAATATTTCTAAGTAAAAGAACAAATATATACGAATTAGGATTATCAAATTTGTCACTTTTTCAGAGAAAAAAAGAATACCTTGGTATGGAGTGTCATGAATTTAAAAGTGGTGCAATTTGGACTCAAAAAATGCTGTCATGCATTACAGTAAAAACAAATTGTTTTCCCTCAGGAAGTATTCTAGATGAATTTGGTATGTTGAATGTATATGTGTATAGGATTCATGAAGTGATTGTAATTCCCACTTAGCATCAGTAAATAGGCAGATCACAAGCCTGTGTTTGAAAATACGCTAATTGTAAGGCTGTTAGTATACACTGTCATTCTACTTTAAGAATCAGTTTTATATATATGGATAATAGGTAAAACTGTTTATTCTGCGTTTTTAACACAAAAATGGAAACATCCTATTGGTTGTACCATAAATATATACTTATAAAGATGGAATAACATATGATAAAAGCCTATTATATTGCGTATTATGAAGAAAGCACATCGACTGAAGAAATATGGTGGTTCTTAGTGCTTTACCTTTCATTTGGTTCATTGCCATCCTCGTTGCCTTCATAACCTCTAGAAATCTTGCCTTTGAACCTCCAAGTCTTTCATCTAGTAATTCAGTCCAATATCTTTATACAGAATACAGAAAGATAAGAAACACCGTACAAACATGCACCAGACTAGGAAAGACTTAGTGATGAAAGTAACATAGCATTGCTGTGAAGCGTCACTCCAGACCCAGTCTGGAAGGGGTGTGCCTGTGCATGTGTATTTGTGTGTGTGGTATGTGTTCATGAGGCAAACATCACTAAGCAGAAGTAGTCAAGCAGAGAAAGACTGAGGGATTTTCTGTTGAAAACTGTGGGAGTAAGAGCTATTGAGATGAAATTCGGTGAGTAGGATGAAGCCATAACAAGGAAAGCTGTGGGTGGCAGGCTGTGGAATTAGGTATCCTCTTGTAGGCACTGTGGCTCATAGGGTACTGCCCAGGACCTAGGAGGCCTTGTTGATCCAACCCCCTTCTTATACTGGAAGCTTCCTCTTCTGGATTTACCTGTGAGTGTGAATGACATGCTTACAAGGGAAGTATCATATAGAGACTGCAATGGGAACAAAATATTGGAAAAATATTCAAGAATCATTGTTGATTACTTTTTAGACAATCAATAGACTAATCAAATTTTAGGGGCCTCCTGACTCCTGTAATGGGCTTTTCATGCCTGACATTTATCTCAGCATTGAAACTCTGAGAAAATAAATTAATTCACATTAAAAATAAAATATTCACAAACAAAGGGAGTTGTATAATTTATTCATTCTACCTTTAAATCTTTTCATAAGACACAAAACCTAAAAATCACTATTTGAAAACTTTGGAAAAACAATGAATATTGAAATACTTGATTCAAATTAAGTTCAAATTGTGACCGTAGAAGTTAGAAATAATGGCAACCAAAATGCTTAGTCTAACATTGAGCTTGAGGGTTCATAGGTATTCTTAAGCTGTTCTATGGCCTACTTTGTATATAGAAATAGATAGATTTCCCATAATTGTTTTCTCTAATTCTTTAAAAAATGAATGCTAGCAATTTTCAGGGTTGTAGGAGGATGAAATCAATGACCCATTTTTTTGAAATTTAACCATATTTATTAGACACTTTCATGTATAAAACATTTTTCCCTCCTTAGCATAGGATAAGAGAATAAGTTTCAGTGATAGAAAGGAAGGTAAATGTTCAATTCTAGTAGGCAGTTAATATGGTAAAGATTTCAGGAAAAGGACTAGAGATTGTAGTTTCAGCCCTAGTATTTAAGAGCTATGTGACCTTGGATAAGTTTCCCAAATCTTTGCAAACCTCAGTTCCTGGATGGTATAAGAAAAGCAGATTCGATAAAGGAGAACTAAAGACATTTGTAAGTCTACAATTTTATGCTGTGATAATATTCTTCTATGAGTTATTAAAATTCAACATGTCCATAGCATTCTATTAGGGCTGCATAATCACAAGGCAGGCATTTAATTATGTTAAATTTCTGAATTCTACTCTCCTCGTAAGGTAGCTCCTAAGTGCCTCTTTAGGTCAAACCAGCTCTAGCATGCTATTTAATCACTCTTAATTCATCACACTGATCTGTATGCAGCGTTTAAGCCTTTTATATGTCAGCCTCACATGTAGGATATGGCATTTAACTTCTGCATTTAAATCCAAAATGTGCTGTCAACATCAACTCCAAGATACAATATAATATTTCAGTAGGATTGATAAAATATGAGCATAAAGTGCTAGTCTGTGTAATTGTGTGTGTGTTTGTGTGTTTTTCTGTATGTATGCATATTCATTAAAATATATGCATGTTTCTATCATGTAAGAATGTCAGTTATTTCCTGGCCAGTAATCTGGGTGCAAGTAGCAGCTGAAGAGAAGGCTGAGCATGCTTTACGACAGAGCAGAGCCTATGATTATTCTAGTATCATTGTCTGTGAATAAGCAGAAATTATCTTCAAATTAATAATCTTTACTCTGCAGCTAGCTCTTTCCTATATACATAAATTGTCTAGAACATGAACTGTTGGTAAAGGGTAGGAAGTTATATGTGTATATATATATATATATATATATATATATATATTTATAATTGTTATTATTATTATCATCATTATTATTTGTTAGAAGAAGCTACTTGCTATCTCTTCAAAATGTTGAAATCTCCAAAACAGTGATTGGGGAGAGTAAAGAGTGTGGCCAATGACGTCTTAGAGAGAAGCAGGAAAATACGTGAAACATTCAGCTACTTCGAATTCCAGTAAACTAAGAAGCAGAGCATAAATATAGCAACAACCCCAGAGTCCTGTCAGGAAAGATTTCCAGGTTTATTCTATAGAGATTCACCATAAATTACTAACAGTCAATCCCATACTGTCTGTTTATGAATTTTTCTCACTTCATTAATCCCATACCTTCAGTATTCTCTATGAATATCATTATATTTATTTTTAATTACTGTATTTCTCAATACTAAAACTTCTGGGGTTAATCTAATTATTTCAGCAAAACAATCAACAAACTAGAAAAGATATTTCTTTGTGCTGAGTTTTGAATCAGCAATGAGTCCATTGTCCAGTGACTTCCCATCTATAGTAAACACCAAAAGTTGATTCTACAGGAAAGCAGGCACATATTTCTTTTATTTAGTAAATAGGTGTTTTATCCAGCAGTTCTTTATTTCACTGTTAATGAAATTATTAAAATGATTTTGTCTGCAGGGCCATTAGCTGTGCATGTGCACATCAAGGCAGTGCTTTTTAACAGAGGGAAGCCCACTCATTCCTGAAATAAGATGGTTCCTTCCTTCTCTCCAAACCATTCATTAGTAAACATAATGTAGTCTGTCTTCCAGATAGAGATTCTCAAAGGCCCCTGTATAGATGTTATAAAGGCAATGTGTCTTGGCATATCTACAAAGGAATCCAAAGAAATAGGTCAAAAATAAAGGAATTTTCTGGGAATATAATTCATTACACATAACTGAGGATCATTAAATAATATTAAGTAAAGGAGAAGAATAGCATGTGGTAGGTTGGCTATTAGCCAGACAGAAATGTATTCACAATTAGACAGTCAGTAAGTACCAGTGTGAGGGGACTGACAGAAGTTATTTAATTATCTGAGGACAAAAAACATGGTGTAATTCATTCGTTTCAGAGTAATGGAATTATTCTTTTCGTTCTCTTAAACACTTATGGAAAATTAATATTGCATAACTGTTAAAATTTTCAGAATAATTTTTCCTCCCTAGCGCACATGTAATTCCCATTTTTGTTATCTGGTTATCTGATTACTTACATCATATCACGTGCAATTTAAGATGGTGGTCAGAAATTCCAGTGGCAAACTTTGGCAAAAGAAGCAAAAAAGTTGAAAAATAAAAAGTTTCCAACATTTGGGTTTCTGATTTTATAAAGGTTGATGTGGTCGGCTTAGCACCTTTTTGAGCAAATCAGTGTTAATTGCTAACAATTTACCAAATTAAAGAGGGGTGAGCGGTGTAGTGGGAGGTCTGACATAAAAGCAGGAGCTCTGCCACGCCCACTAACTAAAACCTCAGAAGTCCAACCTAGTGGACACACAATGAAGGCAATATACTGTGGAATTTAGGAAAGAAGGCAATTCTATCAGCCTTTCTCAAATCAGGAAATAAACAAGATGCTTCTATGAACTCCAGGAGTGTATGTTCGTTGTTTTCTTGTACAAGGTCTGATCGACTCTACCACCTGAAGGGGAAGTTTGAGGAGAAGCTAGACTGTCAGATGCCTGTTGATTTATTAGTACTGAATGAGAGGAGTCTCCATAGTATAGAAGAGATAATACGATAATAAATTGACAACAGGAAAAAAATATTTAATTCTCCAAAATAATATTAATAGGTTCGAGACAAGAGTCATACATTCAGAGATCCTTTCGCTATTTGACCAGTTTTCCCATGAGAGAAAAAAAAATACCCTGGGCCACCTGTGTGCGCCAAGTCATGCCTACAGGTGTGGAGATGGGTTTAGGTTTGTCATTTCTCAGTGCATCCTTTTTTCCACCGGATCTTTACACAGCATCGGAACATTCAGAGACAATGAGTCACAGCATTCAACATTCTGCTCTACTCAATAAATGATTTTCAAGGCAGAGAGGACAGAAGAGCTCAGTTAATGTAGGTTTTTAGAATGCAGCTGAAATTGTAGTATAAAAATTAGAATTAAAATTGAGGTTAGGAAAATAGAATAGAGTCCTCTACATAGCAATCTTATGTTTCCAAGTGGGTGGATTGAAACCTCATGATGGAAGGAAGCACCAATGACCATTATGCATGTAAGCCAAAACAGGAGGAGAGAAAGGATTAACTGGTGGAAACTATTTTCAGAAGGGAATCAGGAAAGAGCAATGCCATGGGCATTAAGGAAGGAGAAGTGGCCAACACTGGTGAGTCTTGCAAAGAGCCCTTTCAAGGTGAGAATGCAAAGCTCAAGGTATCCGGTGATTAACAGTTCATGTGGACCTTGAAATGAGGTAATTCAGAAAGGTGAACTCTCAGAATCCAAAGTAAGATAGCTAGGGAGGGATATTACAGGCAGTCATTGAGTGTCACTGTTTCTAGACTCAGTAATGGACAGTCCAGAAGTATTGTTTGTGTGTTGCCTTTTTTTCAAGGGGGGAGAGACCTTAAATAAGGATGAATTGACATTGTTTTCAAGAAAAACTCTAAAAAAGCACAAAGAAAAGACAAACTCACCAAAAATAATTATTAGTTATTATCACATCATTTAGGGAGCCTCCCCTGTCTATAATTCCAAAATGTACCATTCACATGGTTAACAGTAGAAACCATACTGTCTGAAAATTTGCAATTAGGCAGCCCTAATTATTCCACAAAAATAATACTAAAAATACAGAAAATGCATCCAAGTAATTAATAATGAACAGCAATTTATATAAAAGTGATGGCAGTGGCAGTCCATCTGGAGCAGCTGCTGTGGAGATGCCAACCATAGCAGGGGAGGCACAGCCTCTGTTGGGCTGGCAGGGGTGGGAACAGGCAGGAACCCAGTCCTCTACCAAGACGGCAGGGCGGGGACCCTGTGCTCCCAGGTGCAGCTGCAGCCACCCAGCCACAGCTCCAAACCAGGCATCCCCTGTGCTCTTGGGGCCTGAGAACCCCCACTGCCTCTGCAGCCTTGGAAGTGCCCGTAGCCTAGCCTGGTGCTGCTGCAACCCAGCTGGGGCACACACTCGGGAGTAGTACTGACACACAAGCCCCCTGACTCTTTAGACCCCTCCAGACTTGGGGCACTGACAAGCAAAAGAGGGAGATGCGCTGAGGGTGGCTTGACACAGGACTGCAGATGCCCCTTAGCACAAACAGCCTTGGCGCCACGGATGGTATCTTGATGGCAGGATGTAGACAGGCTCCTGGGTGGAAAGGGGCAGGTCCCTGGTGAAACGGTGAAACCCCACCTTCAGGCCAGGGACGGACTGAAGTTTGGGGATCAGACTTCCAGTTCTAGGTGGAGTTGGTGACCCAGAGTGAGAACTTACAGTGCTTTTTCCAGGCCTGCCCATGACCACCATGAACCGTCAGTATACTCTTCCTCCCTCCTAAGTCCATTAAAAAATCCAGACTCAGCCAGACTCACACATATGTCCAGGCTAGCAGCTGCAGGAAGGAGTTACACAAAACTTAACCTTAGGTCTCCTCGACTTGTCCTGATGACCTGCCTGCAAAAAGGAGCTGGCCACTATGGGTCTTCTGACCACTGAGGTAGAAGCTATCCACTGTGGGTCTCTACTCCATTGAGAGCTGGACTCTCCTCAGACAACCTGCCCGCAGGAAAAAACCTACCTACTTCGGATCTCCTGAGAGCTGTTCTGTGGCTTAATGAAGCGTCTCTATGCCTTGCTCTCCCTCCATAGTCCACACATTTCATTCTTCCTGGATGCAAGATAAGAACTCAGGATCTGCCAAATGACTGCACTGAAAGAGCTATAACACAGACAAGGTTGAAACATGCCCCTCTGCTTGCCTCAGTTGCAGATGACAAGGAGACAACAGCTGTGACCCTCTGGGAAGTCCAAACTAGGAGGTCCCCCACCCAGGGCTGTGACACCCTCTTTGGGGCTCTGCAGTTCTTGGCATCTCCAACCTTCCAGGTGCCAGCACGTTTCCCTCATACAAATGCAGATGCCCACAGTATAAGCCACATGAGGTACATCTGGTCCAGCTGCAGCTTCACCTGGAGCCGGCACCTGTGCCATCACCTGGAGCTGCCTGCCCCACCACAGCAGCCAGTGTGCCTGGCTGTGCACAATGGCTGGACCCTGCACTCACTCACCCATATACCCCTCACTGCTCCACACCTGGCTCACCTTGGCAGGTGTGGGACTCGGGCTGGTAGCATAAGCTGAGTGCAGCCTGCCAGGTTGAGTGGGCAGAACGAGCCCAGCGGGTATGAGCAATACTCAGGCAGAAGGCGCCGCTGGCCACAAAGGTTTCCAGCTGGCAAAGCGACACCCCAAGGATCTCGTGACATAAATATACATGTATGAACCATTTTATTTCCCTAAATTGTTATGCAAATGTAGATACAAATTAGCATTAGAGTACTAAGTGTTACTGTGATAGCTTATTGAGAATTATAAAGGAAGGCTATGCCAGAGGTACCATAGGAATGTGGTACTCTTACTTTATTGTAAATCCATTCAGATTCATTTTTCAAAACCAAATTTGCAAATAAATATAGTAAATAAAGAGCAAAATGTAAACACCAACATTTAGGGTTATAGTCTAAATATCTATTTTTATTATTTTTATTTCACATTTAAGTTTTGTATAAGAGAAAACGAAAAACAGTGAAGTTTAATTGGTTTCACATTTTCACTATATAAAAAGACAAAGCTGTTATTATTATGATTTGACTTAGGATATGTTTCAAATATTGTTAAGGTCAGCATTTTTCACACTTGGCTGTGTATTGGAATTGCCTGGGAAGTTTAAAAAATACTGTGTTCTGGCCAGGTACCATGGCTCACGCCTGTAATCCCAGCACTTAGGGAGGCCAGGATGGGTGGATCACGAGGTCAGGAGTTCAAGACCATCCTGGCCAACATGGTGAAACCCCGTCCCTATTAAAAATACAAAAGAAATAGCTGGGCATGGTGGCTTGTGCCCGTAGTCCCAGATACTTGGGAGGCTGAGGCAGAGAATTGCCTGAACCTGGGAGGTGGAGGTTGCAGTGAGCCGAGATCACACCACTGCACCCCAGCCTGGGTGACCCAATGAGACTCTGTCTGAAAAAAAAAAAAAAATACTGTATTCTATCCTGAAGAATACTGTTTGATTTGGTATGGGATGTGGCCTGGGCATCAGTATTGTGAAAAGTTACCCAGAGTAATTTTAATGTAGATCCTACTTTGATAACTACCCTTCTAGGACACAGTATCTTCTGGCACCCAGCTACCTTTGTGAAAATAATGACGCTTGTTTAAAACATTAGATAAAGGGCGTCAGGTCCAGAAACTTGATTTTGTAAGTGCCATTGGGGTAGTCAGCCCAGAAAAAAATACAACATCTTTCAATTTACTCTCCTCTGCATAGGTCGCTCTGTTTTAAGATATATCCAGTCTGGAGACCACCTTGCAGATGAAAGTCAGCTTGGAAAGCAGGCAATGAGAAAACAGGTATTTTCTGTAGTAGGGCTGTGAGTATCTGATAACATAGAGGAAAGCCTCTTTCCACTATAAGGATATTTTAGTCTAAATAAAAGTTTGCTTCCTCTAGTCATAAAGAATCTCAGAATCAGCTTTGGAAAGTGTAATTTAAATGTGACTATATCCATGCTCTGTGCTTACCTATTCCTAGACTCTGTTGACTATTGCAAGGTTGGAGACAAAAGAGTTCAGATCATCTTGGATGGGCGCACTGGCTCATGCCTGTAATACCAGCACTTTGGGAGACCAAGGTGGGCAGATCACTTGAGGTCAGAAGCTTAAGACCAGCCTGGCCAGTGTGATAAAACCCCTTCTCTACTAAATATACAAAAAAAAAAAAAAAAAAAAAAAAAGCCAGAAATTGCCGGATCTGGGGAGGTGAAGGTTACAACAAGCCGAGATCACGCCACTGTGCTCCAGCCTGGGCAACAGAGCAAGATTCCATGTCAAAAAAAAAAAAAAAAGTTCAGAAAATCTAGTTGAAGCTCCAAACTCACTCCCTCTGCTGTCTGGTGTGACACCACACAGGATGCCTGACCATTTTCACTTTATGTTTCAGGCACTTTGACATACTGGCTGGAACCATATACTCAGAAACCTAGTTGGCTAGGTTTATGTTTTGATCCCACCACTCACCAGCTTGGCTAATTAATTCTCTAATCTTCAGTTTTCTCATCTACAAAATGCAAACAATAATATCTATCTCATATATCACCTGTAAGGACTCAATAATGCATTTGATGGAAATAGCCATGTTTGACCCTGTTAATGAATCTATTCATTATGATGATCAATTATTTTACTAAATCATCATCAGCAATGTATTTTTTCCACTCCCACCACGTGTTCTGTAAGTATAAGAGTGAGAGTAGCATATTTTAGGAGGGACAGTGGGTAAAAGACAGAAAAGCATCTCCTAACTCTAGAACTAGAAAATTCACCCAAAAGGGCTTCTTCCTTGTGAGTACAGATTCTTCCAATTAAGATCAAAACATATTTATAGTTTGCTGTGCCTTTCCTGTTAAATGATAAAGCTCTCCTTTTTTTTTCTTAGTGTCAAATAACTGGGTGTTACATGCCTAGCAACTGGGTGTTACGTGCCTAGCAACTATTAAAGGAATTTCAAAGCATGTAATCCAAAGAAGCAGAACACTTATTTTTTAAAATAGTCACCAACTGGAACATATATAAAAATAACATGATACTGACAAAACATTAGGAGAAGTAAGCAAAGATCAAAATTATCAGTGTGGGCCAGGAGCAATGGCTCATTCTTGTAATCCCAGCACTTTGGGAGGCCGAGGCAGGTGGATCACTTGAGGTCAAGAGTTCGAGGCCAACCTGGTCAATATGGTGAAACACCATCTATAATAAAAATACAAAAATTAGCTGAGGGTGGTGCTGGGCACCTGTAATCCCAGCTACTCAGGAGGCTGAGGCATGAGAGTCACTTGAATCCTGAAGGTAGAGGGTGCAGTGATCCGAGATGGCGCCAGTGTACTCGAGCTTAGGCAACAGAGTGAGACTACATCTCAAACACAAACAAAATGAACAAACAAAATTAATCAGTGTGATGTGCATATTGAGAAACAAATTGTATTACACATAATCCTGTAAAATGACTTTAATTTTACAATACAGTAACAAACTGCAAGCTATTGTAGAACAGAAATATATCTGACAAACAGACAAAAGCCATCTGCTTCTCAGCAAAGAGGAAGGTTCAACATGGTTTTGATCAGTACTATCATTAACAAAAGAACAATCACCTGAAAGATTAATAACATCTGAAAGGGAAGAATTTCCTTTTATCTCCCTTTGCTTTCCTATCCTTTCATGTAGATGTTAATGAGTATTGAAATCGACAAAAAGCAAAAAAATAAGGCACAGGAGAAAGGGGCACGTTGGGTTTTCATCCTTGAATAATCTGACTTGGTTAGCGTGACCTTCCTCATTTGAGCACCTCTGAAAATAGATAGTCTGTGACAGGAATTTTCATGGCGATTTTTTCACAGGAAGTAAATATTCACAGAAGAAGAAAAATATTGCTTAGGCCTTTTCTAAGATGATCTCTAGGAAAAGTCCGAATTCTTATGCATCATACTTTGTGAGAGATGAAAAAGTGGTCTCTTCTTCAGTCAATTAGACATCACTTTGTAGCAAATCTATTTCTGTTCTTCATTCTCGAACTACTCCCCATCTCCTGATCCCTCAATTTTCAGGAAAAGCAGGTTCTCATTCGGAACAAGGTGTATTTTTATTCAGGGGTGGCAGGCCCTAATCTAAAAGTAAATGTCTGTTTAGGGTCTGTAAATTTGCTGCATTTGCTAAGATAACACCCCTCCCCCTCCTCACTGTGTGAGCAGACCCTCTAAGACACTGAAACAGTAAGACAGTGATGTGACTAATACCCAAGGATCAAATAGCTTGGCCGAAATGGGTGCAGCATTGCCTAACAACAATCCTTTCTTATGTGTTCATTAAGCAGAAAACTAACACTTACATATGACTATTTCTAATTGTGTAATGGGTTGGTCTTGTGGAACTGCATATGTTCCTTCTCTGGAATTGATGTCTTAGTAGCTATGTGTGGTCAACGTCAAGGTCTTGGTCCTGCTTCGGGTTCTCCTGACCTCCAGGTCAGTCCAGCTAGGCAGGCGGCAGGGGTTCCCTCAGTCTTTTCAGTAGTGCCATGCCTGTCCTGCTTGGACTTGCTAGCCTGAAGAGCCGAAGAGCACGCAGAGACCCCTGCTCATTGACTTCTTCTTGTCTCTTTGACAATGTTATGCTGTTATTTGAGTTCTTGCTGGCACCCTATGTTGTCATCTTCAGAAATGTGCAAGGCTCTAGGTTTTCTCTGGCCACCCAGCTGACAGAGGACAAATTTTATGTCTTCTAGACCTCTGTTTTACCTTTTTTTTTTTTTTTTTTTTTGCAGCAGGAAGGGTAGTCTCACTCTGTTACCCAGGCTGGAGTGCAGTGGCACACTCTCAGCTCACTGTAATCTTCGCTTCCCAAGTTCAAGTGATTCTCCTGCCTCAGCCTCCTGAGAGCTGGGATTACAGTCATGCACCACCATGCCTGGCTAATTTCTGTATTTTTAGTAGAGAAGAGGACTCATCATGTTGATCAGGCTGGTCTCAAACTCCTGACCTGAAGTGATCAGCCCACCTTGGCCTCCTGAAGTGCTTCTTTTTTTCCTTAATTGCATTCTATGGCAATAAAAATTACCAGTCTCCTTGATATTATTCTTGGTCTTGTGCCCAGCCTATTTCATGCCATGCCTATAACATCAATATCTCAGTGGCCCTGTCCTTCCTTTGGCATGTGCCAGCCACTTTGATTACATGGGCTAACTAGGGGCCAGCTGCAGCAATTTAGGCCCCATCGTTCTGGATGACACTAGTCATGCAATTATCTCATTAAAATCTAGTCTTGGAGCATTTGATGGTGCTCTTTATTAACTCTGCAGTTTTATGTAGGGAGGGGATAGATTTCCCAGCTAAATGCCACTGGAAATACCTGGATTCATATGACAGCAAAACCAAAGCTCAGAGGTGTGTTCCATCTGAGTTCGATGTCCAGGTTTATAAACGTGGACAATTATGGACCTCACTGGACCTCAGTTTCCCTGATGGTGAAGTGCAAGTAACGGATGCTGACTTTACTAAGCATCTGTGAAGGTGAAATAAATAAGGGTCATACAGTGCCTTGTTAGTGTCTAAATCTATGACGGGTGCTGAATAAATATTAGTGGTGAGTGGCAGCCTCTTTTATTAATACTCCCCATTCCTTTATTTTGACCCCTGGATTTTTCACCTTCCTACTAAAAGTGATGTTATGAGCATTATTTGTTTACTTTTTATTTTATCAAAACTGCCGTTTGAATATGCTGCTTACTGATGGCAATGCTACCACATGCTGTCAAGAAAATCAATGCCCATTAAGAAAAAAATAGGTTTAATTCTATTTTGTTCGTATTTGTATTTCACCAGTGGAAATAAATGAATGCCTAAATTTAAATGAATAGAAAACAAATTATGTTAAGCATTATCAGTTCAGCATTCTCCTCTTTAAAGCTACACCATATTAGCTAGAGTGAGATAGAACTAAATGTATTTTCAAATCATGCTTAAATTAAGACATCAGAAGACACATTTCACATTCTCAGATGGAATTTCATTGCCCTCAGAAGAGTCAGAATATATATTACTATAATTTTCAATTATGCAACATGAAATTGAAATATTTATAAGCAATCATAATTAAACTAAGGGCCCAACATAATTTTTTAAACTACATTAAAAACACATACACAAAAAACCTCATGTCTATAAATAATCCCTTTTATCCCATTCCCTCAAAAAAAGACATAAAATGAATGCAGCATGCCTCAAACATTTTGCACCTCTTAAATTTCACAAACTACTGGTTAATCCATATCCCAGCATAAATTTCTAGAGAATCACTCAATTTTAGAGACAACCCAGGATTTGGAAGAAGAAAAGTAGTAAAGATTCAGATGTGTCTCACGCAGTTAAGGGATAAGGCTCCCTGAGAACTAAGCTGTTCTGTTAAGAAAAATTGTTAGACACATAAAATTATATCTGTGGTACTTATTACCAGTATTTTTCAGATACTCTTGTCTCTCCACCTTCCTGGCCCCTGTGGATAGGTGAATCACGTGGCTTATTTTACCCAGTGAGTTGTTAGCCAAATGGAAGTGTGTTTTCAGGCCAATACATGCAATTGCCAATACAAAAGCCTATAGAGATTTCCATTGGAAATGTCACTTTTTTGAAGGCTGCTCCTTGAGTCTGGATCCCTGAATGTCTGCATGGAGCAACGTTACTGTCTGCTACTTAGCAGTGGGCATGTGAGAGATGGATAAATATATACAAATATATACAATAAATATATATGCTAAACATTGGCATAGCTGAGTATGCCTGAATAGCTAACCAGCAGTAGTTTGGGGAGGGGCCCTAGACATAGTTCTATCTGTTGCAAAGTAGAATGTGAGACTGAACAAGGAGGGGAAGCTGTCTGCTCCAGTCATGACCTGGGGATTTGGGAGGGCCAGTCCCCTTCTGCTCATAATTCATCTCCCACTGTTCTCAATAGACTGTTACATTGGAAATAAGGAGATCAGGTTTTGGGACACATTCCTAAGAATCTTTTCAGACATAATGCAGAGGTAAAAGAAATTACATGGTGGATATGAAAAAAAAAAACAGAATTTTTCAGGAAATAAATGCCAGAAAGAGACTCACTAGAACAGGGTAAACAGGGAACAAGCTACAACTTTATTTGAGGAGAGAAAACATTTAGAACATATTTCAGTCAACACCGTGTTAGTTTTAAAAGTTGTACAGCAAGCTAACACACTGTGGAATACAATATATCATATCTTCTTACCTTATAAATATCATCAAGACAAAATGAATATGTTTTCTATAGGTCTACAGCTTGGAAAAATAGCAAAGTTGAATGAATCTATTTTGTACATTCCTTGATTTTATGGATGGGCTGGCTATGTTTACATGCATAATAAAGACATGCATAATTCATGAAAAAATATATATTCATCTTATACAATTTTTTTTAATTTTAATTTCACAAATCATCTATTATAATGCCATTATCAATGTTTTCACAGGATTTGTGTTATATTGAAGGGGTGGCACATTCTGGTTTACATTATAGTTTTGGCACCACCCACGGGGTAAAAATTTTTAAAACTCATTTTAATTGGTTGAAAATAATTAAGAGAGGAGTAATATTTTATGAAATTAAAATAGCATGATATTAAAATTTCAGTGACCATAAATTAAGTTGGATTGGAATACAGCCATGGATATTTATTTATGTATTATAGCTGTTTTCAGACTACAGTAGCAGAGCTGAATAGTTCCAAGAGAAAACTGTATGGCTGGCTAGGAGCAGTGGCTCCATACCTGTAATCCTAACACTTTAGGAGGCTAAAGTGGGAGGATCAGTTGAGGTCAGGAGTTTGAGACCAGCCTGGCCAACATGGTGAAATCCTGCCTCTACTAAAAAATATAAAAATTAGCTGGACTTGGTGGTGGCAGGCACCTGTAGTCCCAGGTACTCGGGAGGCTGAGGCAAGAGAATTGCTTGAATCTGAGAGGCAGAGGTTGCAGTGAGCTGATATGATGCTATTGCACTGCAGCCTGGGCAACAGAGCCAGACTGTCTCAAAAAAATAAAAAGTAAAAAGAAGCAAACCTGCTGCTGCCACCTTCAGACTGCCTCCAGACCGTGAGACAGTCTGGAAATTTATCGTGAGACAACAAATTTCTGTTGTTTAACCCATCCACTCCAGGGTACCTTGTTACTACAGCCCAACCAAACCAATACAGTTAAATGGCAGGGTAGCAAACCCATAGGAACAGACACTGTCACTGTGCAGAGGGCGCTAACAGGAGCTGCTGGGAGGATGGGAAATTGGAACTTCTCTTGTTCCCTTCATCTTGTTTCCCTTTCTCCAATAAAGCCTGTTTGTTATTCCAATT
The DNA here is from genome assembly GCA_031835075.1 of Saguinus oedipus. Taxonomy (NCBI): domain Eukaryota; kingdom Metazoa; phylum Chordata; class Mammalia; order Primates; family Cebidae; genus Saguinus; species Saguinus oedipus. The sequence goes on from CM063182.1 coordinate 58,760,647, forward strand.
AGATGTTGATATTTTGAAATTTGTCTTAAATTTTAGTGTGTAGGTAGTGGTAATCCAGGAATGATACTTCTGGCATGACAGTCATAATATTTTAACCTTACAAATAGTCACATGTCTATTTCTGCATAACAAAGTGGTAGTGTAAAATGACATTTGTTAGGCTGTCAGATTTTGGGGACCAGGAGTTGGGACTGAGTACAGTGTCAATAGTTTGTCTCTATTTAGTGGAATCTGAGGCCCTAGCTGGGAAGACTCAAAAGGCTGGAGGAGTGGCCAAATATTTCCTCTTGTATTTTATTCCAGAAGTTGTATAGTTTCATCTTTTATATTTATGTCTATTATCCATATGGTGTTATATGTTGTGTATTATTTGAAATATGAATCAAATATATTTTTGCTTTTGGATATCCAAGTATACAAGCACAACTTCTTGAATAGAATTTATCTCAGAATTGCCTTTTTGTCCTAGTTGAAAACCAATTGCTCATATAAGTATTAGTGTATTTTCTGAACACCACTTTCCATGAAGATACTTACCTATCTCCATGCTTATAACATTTTGTTTTTTAACCATAGCTTTATAATAGTTCTTAATCAAGTAGTTTTTTTTCACAAATTTTGTTCTTTTTCTAAGTTTTTTTAGAACGTATAACTCTTTGGCATCTTTTAAATCTATTTTGACAATTCCATTGTATATTTTTTCTGAAAAGTAAAAAAAAAAAATCTGTCTAAATTTTTACTAATATTGTACTGAATGTGGAGTAAAATACATTTGTTCTTTTTGTTTTCTTTTTCGTTTGCTTACTGTTCTCATAGCAGTTTTAGGTTAAAAGCAAAGTTAAGAAGGTACTGAGTTTCCCATACATCTGCTGCTTCAACACCTGCATAGCTTCCCTCATTCTCAATCCCCTATCACTGCAGTGCATCTTTTACAATTCATGAACCTGCATTGACACACCATTATCTCCGAAAGTCCATAGTTCATATTAGGGCTTACTCTTGGTGGTGTACGTTCTATGACTTTGGACAGATTTATGGCATGCATTTGCCACCGCAGTACCATGCAGAGTAGTTTTACCAACCTTAAAGTTCTCTAGGCTTTTCCTATTCATCATTTCCTCTCCCCAGGAAATGGAATTTTTGACTACACTACATCTTCTCATGTATCCATACATATCTCCATTTATTTAGGTCTTCTATTATTTCATTAAGCAATGCTTTATATTTCTCAGCTTAGATCTGCTGCACATCTTGAAAAAACAAAATACCTCTAAGCATTTTCAATATCATGACTCTATTGTTAATGGTATCATCTCCTTGAATTTTAACGTCTTATTGGTCTTTGCTAGTATATAAAAAGTTTAACATTTCTTTTTTATTCTGAAACAGTGCTAAAATCATTGATCACTTCTAGTAGCCTTTTTTTTTTTGCAGATTTCTTCAGATTTTCTGCACTGATGTTCAAGTTATTTGTAAATAAGATGGTTTTACTACTTCTTTTCCAATCTGGATGTCTTCTATTGGTTTCTTGCACTGGCTAGAAGCTACAGTTCGAATACAAGTGATGAGAGTAGAGATCTTTGCCATATTTCTGATCATAAAGACAGTTTTTACTATTAAATATAATAAAGTTGTAAATAGTACAAAGATTTGCTTTATCAGGTTGAGGAAGTTCTCTTCTAGTTATAGTTTTATAAGGACTTAGTTCTCCTCTAGTTTTACCTTGATGAGCTTTTATTGGGAAGTAATTTGAATTCTGTCAATTTCTTTTTCTGTATCTATTGATACAGTCATAAAGTTTTTATTCTTGTAGTTAATACTGGACATTACATTTTATACTTTTTAATTGTCAATGCAGGCTTACATACCTGAGATAAAATTCATGTTATGATTTTTTTTATAATGTATTGTTGGATTGATTCCATTAGATAAAATTTTCTTGAGAAGTTTTTGCATTTATATTCATAATTGACATCTGTTTGTAGTTTTCTTTCTGTTGAAATGTGTTTGTCATGTTGTGGTATTCGAACTGCGGTACCAGAATTGGCAGTGTAGACGGAAGTAGTAAAGACCAATTGATTTTATTTTATTTTTGTTAGAGGGCTTTTTAAATTACAAGCATAATTTTTAAAATAGATATAGATATTTTAAGGTTATCTATTTCTTCTTGAGTGAGTTTTACTAGTTGGGGTGGAAGAGTACAGGAAAAGGTAAGCAGAATTCTCTAAGACATTGAAGGCAAAATAATGTCATTTCACAACATCAGGGATGCAACAAAACTTTGTATTCAGTTTAGAATTGTGGTTCTCAAATGGAGTTGCTATTGCTTTTTGCCTCAGTAAATGTTTAGGAGTGATTTTATTTCTGACAACTGGTAGGCACTATTGTTATCTTGTGGGTGGAGGCCAGCAGAAGCACTAACAATGGACAAGTCATGCAGCAATTCCCCCCAAACCAAGACTCCAACATTGAGAACTACAATTGAACATGATATTTGGGTGGGTATACACATCCAAACCCTATCAATCACTAGCCAAGAAAAGAGGCTGTTGGATGGATAATTAGAATAGTGTGTTATAAAGCTCATTATTATAAGGAAGTATGAAGTCACAACAGGAAGCAGGCCAGGGAAGGAAGAAAAGTGGGAAAGTCCAGGAGTTGGGGAGGGAAAGAGAGGTGGAAGCTGAATTGTGAAGTCAAAGGGAGTGAGTGTGAGTTATGAATTATTATTCCAGGCAGAGGAAATTAAATGGGCAAAGGTTCTAAGGAGGGAATGGCTTTTTGAGTAAGATAAGGGACAGTTAAAATGGGTTCAGATGGTAAGAAGATGTCAGAAAATCTTGAGAGGTGAACAGAGAGGCTCTGGACAGGTCAAGAAATTTGTCAAGAGTTTCGGACATCAATTTAAAAATGAGAAGAAGTCATTCAAAGTTGTCAGCCAGCAAGTGTTTACTCTTAACATTTTACATGTTCATCTAAATCATAAGAACTGTGTTAAACACTATTGATTTATTAATTATATTATTTGGTTATTTTGAAATTCACGACAAAATTTTCTACTTTTCAAAGTTCTAAATGATGAAACATGCAATACTTGTCATTTCTTAACTTAGCTAATTTTAACTACAAATAACCAGTATTTATAGATTCAAAAAAATTATATGGAGTTCTGCATGAATTCATGAATAATAGCTATGATTTTATAATACAAATAATCATCTATCTACATTCTTAAAAAGAATTTTGAATGGAACTCCAGTTTCTTATCCCCAGCCATTCACCTGGGCTTGGTTGCATTTGAATTAAATTTCACTATTTTATTTTTTCTTTTGTAGAATAAGAAAACATAATATTCCATTGAATTTTGTCTTTTCCTAGAATGTGGGAAAAATTCAATCCATCGAATTTATTATATTGCTATGGTTTCAGAATATACTAGTATGTAGTGATTTTTTAACATTTTTTCCTGACATGCCATTGTTCATACATGTTTTAAGTTGCATGGAATTTTGCAACTCATTCTTATTCTTTAAAACCTCTATTCAATACCCGAGACTGCAGAGTTAATTTGTGAACTTCTAATCCAACAAACTAATTATATCTCTAGGTTATTCAATTTACCTCTGTCTTCCCTGTTCAATTTTCAGTAGATGCTCCAGTATTTTGCATCTTGCCTATCAAGACAGAAACCATCTCTCTAAATAATTGCTGTGAGCTTGAAGATGACAGAGAAGACAGTGACCACTGAGTGGTAAATCTGCAATAACAATATAAAACTTGGCTTTAGGTTGAGTCACTATTTCCCTACAGTTTCATAGCTTTCAAATGTTACTTGGCCGTCTCCATAATGGCGTAGCATTGGCTCTTTAAGAAGTATTGTAGCTAATTTCAACTTGAAATTACTGAAGAAGAAAAAAAAACCTTGTTCACAGAAGAGATTAGAAAAAAAATCCCGGCCGGGCGCGGTGGCTCAAGCCTGTAATCCCAGCACTTTGGGAGGCCGAGGCAGGAGGATCATGAGGTCATAAAATCAAGACCATCCTGGTCAACATGGTGAAACCCCGTCTCTACTAAAAATACAAAAATTAGCTGGGCATGGTGGTGCGTGCCTGTAATCCCAGCTACTCGGGAGGCTGAGGCAGAAGAATTGCCTGAACCCAGGAGGCGGAGGTTGCAGTGAGCCGAGAGATCGCGCCATTGCACTCCAGCCTGGGTAACAAGAGCGAAACTCCGTCTCAAAAAAAAAAAAAAAAAAAAAAAAAAAAAAAACCCTTCAACTTTTCAGATGAAACACAGACTTCAATTTCCAAACCATAGTTCTAAAATAAATAAATGAAACAAAAATGCAACCAGCATTACTAAGTTCTTGTATTGAAATACCCTAGCTTGGCGTGATTAATACATTTTAAACAATCTTGCCAACTCCATTTTACCCACCCTGTGCTATGTAGGGCATTCTGTTCCGAAAACTTTGTAGTCTCAGACACCTGCATCTTCGTAAGAAATTTTCTGAGAAACAGGGCCCACTGGCCCATACATCCTGTACCTGCAGCTGTGTAACTGCCTACCCCTCATCCTCAGTGAAAAACAAGTTTAAATAGAATTTTGTTGTTAGGCAACCCCCTTCCCCTAACCTGCTCCTTCTGCTTCAGTAATAACCTGCTTACCGCCCCCTGACCATAAACTGATGTGAAAATGTTGACCGCCCTTTGTTCTCAGCCAAGAGGTCTGAGCTCTAGCTGACTCTCGGACACCAGCCATTAAAGCAGACTCTCAACAAACTCAAGAGCATGGCGCTTCTGTTTAAACTCCCTCGGGTATAACAGTATCTCTTGGTTAATTTCCAATCATCTCCATCATGTCTGTTTTTTAATGTTCCATTACTTCATTTTCCTTATTTTAGCATTCCAGGGACTTGGCTCCCATTTCACTAATACTAACAAATAATATCCCAGAGAATGTTAGCAAGGGATTTAGTTTTACCACTTTGCCTATCAAAACAGTAATGTAATTTTTAACAAGAGCTAGGCAGAAGTATGTGTCATGTCTTCCAATTGAAAAAAAATCCAGATAGCAATTGATAATCAATTAAAAATAAGTCGTTTCAACAACTTTTTATTTAAATCGTATGAAATATTATATTATTTAAAAGGTTAGCCCAGGTACAAATAGTTCATTTTGTGGTGATTCACAATTGTTTCTAGGTCTTGGGAAAATTTATCTTGATAGATACTAGGAGGAAAAACAAGGAAGGAGGGAGGGAAGGCAGGCAGGCAGGAAGGAAGGAAGGAAGGAAGGAAGGAAGGAAGGAAGGAAGGAAGGAAGGAAGGAAAGAAGGAAGGCAGGCAGGCAGGCAGGAAGGGAGGAAGGAAGGAAGGAAGGAAGGCAGGCAGGCAGGAAGGGAGGAAGGAAGGAAGGAAGGAAGGAAGGAAGGAAGGAAGGAGGGAAAGAAGGAAGGCAGGCAGGCAGGCAGGAAGGGAGGAAGGAAGGAAGGAAGGAAGGAAGGAAGGAAGGAAGGAAGGAAGGAAGGAAGGAAGGAAGGAGGGAAAGAAGGAAGGCAGGCAGGCAGGCTGGCAGGCATGAGGGAGACAGACATACAACTAAGAAGCCATAGGTCATCAATAAGCACCAAGTGAAGCTATTGATGAAGTTGGATTAAATGGTAATTGATTTAAGAAATATATTCTAGATGCCAACCATGGTCAATGTTATAAATTACACAGAATGCTAAAGAATCTGATAGTATAATTTGTGAGGTGCAGTATAGACATAACATAAGGCAAACTCTGCTTCTCAATGGTAGTCAGTGAAAAACCTATGTCAGCATAAAAAGGGTTCCTGTCTCAAATGCAAACCAGATCTGCAGTGCCCACCCCAGAACCCCCGCAAATATGCATTTCACTGAAGTTCTCTAGTTATTGAAGATGACCAGTATTATAATCTGAGAAGTCCTCAGAAGAAACATATTATGCATAAGGAAAAAATGCTTCAGAGATCAAAGAAAACAAGTGATTCCAATGTAGAATCCCCAAGGTTTCTAAATCTGCAGGAGTTACATGGAGGAGTCATGAATTGGCATTACAATAATGAAATTTAATCATAGTAACATTTCAAATTAAGAAAAGTTTGAAAGTAACATTATCATTAGGGCTGCCTGAACTCAAGCTGATAAAACGTTCCTTATCTGATGGATTCACCATTCAGTTTTCTCAAAGGATCAAAAAATAAAAAAAAAGGAGATGACTGATGAAAATCTTTTCACAGTGTATAATTCTACAGGTTCCAGAGACCTTCTCTGTGTTACAACTTTGGAAGAAGGTTGGATATATCATTTCAAATTTTTAAACATTTTAAATTATTATCAGAACATATTAATGGACAGAGAAATATTTTAGGAAATACCAATTTAGATGTTTATGTTTGATATCTACAGATGTGCCTGAAGTCAGGACTAGGAATAAAACTTACACAGTGAAAAGCTATATTGAGTCCCTTAATTTTCTGGGGATTGAGATTATAAATATGTTCTTAAAATGTGTTTCTTTTTAAATTCATAGCCAGTAGTACAGAACTGAACAAGATTGCATTTGTCCTATAGAGGAAAGTGTTATTTTTTAAGGTGACTGATACTAGTTGACAATTAATAATTATTTATCTAGAGTAAATTATCTATTGCCCTATCTCTAACAACAGAAAACATATTAAGATTTCAAGAAAGCTAGCTGCAGGAAGTGAAAGGTTGATCCAATTGACATCTCAAATAATACCGCAAATCTAGAATGTTTATTCCCCTGGTGGAACACATCTAGGAGAGACGGCTGACCTGTGTACATTAACAGACAAATAAATCCTACTTGGCTCCACAAATGGGATGGCAATGTCAAGCTTTATCTCGTACTTATTTGAAAATAATTGATCTGTTTCCTTAAAGACTTGGCTCTCTGGCTCTCCTAGACAAAAGAGTTTCCTGGGTCTTCAACCTTTTGATTACAGAAGTGTTTTATCCACACATCCTGGGAGAATACCAGTTGCTCATTATGGTTCACACTCTCAATAAAACAATGCCAGTGACAGCAGGCATAGGGTTTCTTGATCATTCAAAAAAAAAAAAAAAAAAAAAAAAGCTTTTGTGAAAACTAGTAAACCTGATACCACTCAAGTAGTTTTCCACTGTGTTATTGAAGCCAGCTTCAATAGCAGGTAAGACCAGAAACCTAGCATCTTAGAACTTCACTCCTTCGTGACTGAGAAGAGGTTCCTGTAGATGACTCCCCTCCAAAACTTATCTCTTGAAACATTATGGGTCAGAAATATAAAGATGAAAAGAAATCTTGTTTTGTGTTTTGAACTTCCTCAACTTTCCTGTCTTCCCTTAGTAAAGTGTGTTGAATGAGTGCATTGATGAATCCAAGGGCAAAAAAAGGTAACCTCTACTAATGGCTCTGCTGTAATTTTTTTTCCCCAAAATAATGTATGCACTAGTTACTCAAAATACCTTTGGTTTTCTGGACTCCTTAATTTAAAATCTCTCCCTAAAATCTAGTACACCCAAATCACACAAATCACAAATGTAATGCCAAAAGAAGCAATGATTTAAAATCTAAGTAATTCTCAAAAATCTATATTCCCATTAACTGAGTCCAAAAGATTAATCAAAAATTATTTATTAAACATTAAAATTAATTAATAATTTTAATTAGTGGCGATCAAGTTAACAATTCAAAATTAGATTAATAGGTAATAATTGACAAAAATGATTCCCAAACATTCTTCATTATTAATCTTTTGGAATCATTAAAAAAGAAGGTAAGAAATAAAGCGATTATCTTCATTTAAACAAGCAAACAAAAAAGCTGTTAATATGTTCTACAGCTCATAGTTTGCTTGTTTTCAAACACATTCAATAAAATAAACTATGCCTCCAATAGTGGGGAAATGTTTATATAAATTAAATATTCACAAACCTGAATATTTGGATGTTTAGCTTTCCCAGTAATTTTAATTACTTAGGTAAATGCTTATGAAATAATGTAATATAAACTACATTGTGTTATGCATATGTTTATTCTACATATGAAGAAAAAGAGAGGATGAGCAAGAGATAGGGAGAAAGATGAGAGAAAAAAACTGCTAATAAAGTAGTTTATTTTAGGACATTTAACAATGAATGAAAATTGCCTATGCTTATATTTTAGTTATTGTGCAATTCCAATATACCAAAAACTACTGAATTGTACAATTTAAACGCAAATATTACCATAGGTGAATTATATAGCAATAAAGATATAAAAAATGTCAGATATAATTATTTTATATAGTTATTAATGTATAATTTACAGAAAATGCCTATTTTGTGTATATAGGTGATACATTTTGAAAAATGTTTACACCCACAAAACCTAAAGATAGAACATTTCTTCTAGTTCAATATATTGTCTTAGACATTTTCTGGTCAGTCTTTTCCTTGACCTTCAACTTCAGGAAAGCATTGATCAGATTTTTGTCACTGTGGATGAAATTATTTTCTACAGTTTTACATAATTGGAATCACACACAATTTGCTCTTGTTTGGCACTATATTATGTTTTTGAAATTGCATGTATCAGTTATTTGTTTTTTTATGTTGGTGATTGGCATTCCTTTGATCTTTCGATAAATTTGGGGGACATTTCCAATTTTCTAAGATTTGGCTATTATGAAGAAAGCCACTATAAACATTTATGCACACAGTTATGGCTACATATTTTTATTTCTCTTGGATACATAATAAAGAGTGGAATTGGTAGACCATATGGTAGGTTTTTTAAACTTTTAAAGAAACTATCAAACTATCTTGCAAAATAGTTGTATAATTTTAAATCTCAGCAGCATATGAATATTCTTGTAGCTCCACATTTTTACAACTCTTGAAATTTGTCAATATTTGTAATATTAGACAGGTAGCTGTGTAATAATATTTCTTTTTGGCTTTAATTTTACTGATGTCTAATGATATATGCAGATAAACTCTATCTTATAACATGTACAAATTATCATCACTGGACATTCGTGTATTTTTTGTAAATTGTTTTTTCAAATCTTTTCCATGGTTTATTGTTGTTTTTTGTTTGTTTGTTTGCTTTTTGTATCATGCCTTTTTTTAAATTCAGTTAAGAATTGCTGCTCAGCCATGAGCTATGTAAGCAGCAGACAGTCTGCAAATACCAACAACCTTAGGATCTGTCTAAACTGCAGAGCCACCCACCCAAGAATACAACATTTCTTAGGAAGTTCATATGCAATGCCCAAATACAGTAAGAGTATAAGGGCCTGGGCCTATTAGCGGTTTGTTGTTCTTTGGTTTATTTTTTGATATAGCTCAATCTTCAACTCTGCCCAATACCTATGCTTAGACCTTATCTTCAAGGATGCTTCTCCTTCAGCTAACCCAGGCTAGCTGAGGTTTTGCTACCCTGTGTTGAAATTTGCCTTTTCTTTACATATCATGCTTTGTCCCCTTTCCTTTCAAAATAATTGATCCCTGATTAACATCTTACACCCTTAAACTCATCTTAGCATCTGCTTCTAAAGAAGCCAACCTTCACCATGGACTAAATGTTCTTCTTTTTATTAAATTTTGCTTGTATTCCTTTAAAATATAAACACTTTCATTTATGGTTGCATGGGTGACAAACAACAAAACTACATTTTGTGTTTCTTTGCAACTGGTTCTAACAGTAAAAAAACATAAATACCAAGAGCTTTAGGTAAGCTTGGTATGCTAGAACTGAAAATATGTCCCTCATTCATAAGTCAAAAAATACATTTAACTACCATGAACTTTGCTTTTTTAGATTTCAGTTTTCAAAACATTGATAACCCCTTTGAAACACTTTGAAGATCCTGATTGTTTTTCTCTTTTGAGTACTACTCAGAGAACTTCATTGCTAGTGCCTGTTTCCTAACCCAGGAAGTGAATAAATTGAGGCTTTAATTTTAAAATAATGGTTTGCTGTTCTTTGGTTTGTATTTTGACATAGCTCAGGCTCCAACCCTGCACAGTGCCTATGCTCAGACCCCGTCTTCCAGGATGCTCCTCCTGCCTAACTCCTATCTCAGAATATGGTTTCTTCCTTTCCCAGACTCAGCTATTGGGACCAATTCTGGTTTAGGCTCTTGTTGTCTGCCTCACCCCACAGCCTTCCATAATTTGGTGGTTATGTCATGAACCTGAAGTAGCAGTGAGCATTTATAGTAATACAATTATAGTCTCACACTGCCATTTGCAGTCACACTGATACATAGAAAGATCATTGGAAAAGCTTAGTTGATGAAGATTATACATAGTATATGTAGAAAAACTATATTAATTAAGCAAATGTTCTTCTACTTGGAATATTTGGAATATTATTTTATATCACCAAACAGACTCACTGGTTCTCTAGTTTCAAAGCACATCCTCTGCTTCGTAATTGATGTCTGAGCTCCCCATCACAGCTAAATCCAGATCATAACACCACAGAAAAAAGGAAAGTGAAGCTCAGAGAAGACTCCAGGGCCCAAGAAACAATAAAAAAGGAATTTAAGACAGTTATCAGAATCCCAATCATTGTAAACCAAAAATAAAGACAAATGGAGCTCTTTAAGTACTCCTAAGCTTTCTAATCACAGCTACACACACACACACACACACACACAAACACACGTACACATGCTCACTAGACAAGCACACATAATACACGCACACACACCTTCTCCGTATGTCTTTAAGATCAATGAAACAAGTTTCCAGAACTAGCTAGAGAGAAAATAGGATAATCAGAGGTGACAAGGAGAATAGTAACAGAAGCAAAAATGTATCTTGTATCTAAAACACATGTTTTTTTCCTTTTGAAGGGATACTGAAAGACAGAAAGAGCAAACCAGAGAGGGAGAGAGAGAGACCCCTATGTAATGACCTTTAACAAGGGCATAAAGAGTTTTCTTCACCACCAATATTCCCTAAGTGCTGTTCTTCTGCACTAAATTACCACCTGAAATTCTCCTTTCCTTTATCCTCCTGCTCTACCTCAGAGGTGAGTCTGGGTACTGCTGACACGGCAGGTATAATTCAGTCAGTAAAAATCGCTTCACAACAAGCACATTTACCCATTGACCTTCATCCCTCTCCTTTGGAAGGGAAGCATCTGGCAGGTTTGTATTACAATATGGGCAGAACATTGTGCACAGCCCTAGGACTTCTCTCCTTCATGTCAAAAACCCCCATAGCAAAAATTAATGTAGGAGGAAATGGGGCATGAGGCCCAACGACACTGTTCTCTCTCAAATGGAGAATTTAAGGCTTTGAGTCCTATTAAGCATCAAGCATCTTAAAGAGACATTTCCCATCCTCCATCATCATTTTAGTGGAAGGGGTTTTCACAGGGAATACAATCTGATCAGCATTCTAGAATACAGTTTCTTCATGTATATGCCATGATATTGGCTATACTGTGTTTTAAAAACACTTTCAAATAATAAGTGTTCTTTTTTTAAAGATATCATTGGCAAACAAATCAAGTATTCCATTTCTCTAACCTTGAATTTTTATTAATGAACAGGTATAGCATGCTTATACTATGTAAATTTCTAACATTTGTAATTTTAAATTTTTTAACAGATGGAGTCTTGCTAATGTTGTCTAGACTGAAGTGTAAGGGCTATGTTCAGGTGTCATCTCTGCAGTACAGCCTTCAACTCCTGGGCTCAAGCAATCCTCCTGCATATCTGGGACTACAGGCATGCACCAATATGCCCAGTTTCATTTCTACCTTTAAAAGATCTCCCCAGCATTCTGGGGGCATTTGAATTCAAATTGTCAAAACACCAGGCTCCCCATTGCCATTCTGCCAGAACTAAAGTCCCTAAGTAAAAGTCCGAATGAGGTTTACCCTGCTAAACTGAAGGCATAATTCATCCTTCAAACCAATGGGCTGTAACTACTGGCGAAGCCTAGAAGCTTGTATAAGACAATGTAAGGTAATGAAACTAACACAGTTTGTTTTAAAACAGCAGCTTAAAATTTTCTTTGTGGATTCTTGTACTTCTAACACAAGTATTAGTTAATATTTCTGACTCACTTGAATTGTTTTTAATTGAATCATTTAGTGTTGGAAAGCAATTTATCCATGGACTTCTTGAGAATATCTTCAAGTCTTATAAGCAAGACATTGACTGGCCTTTGTTCTAGACTGTCTTTTTTAAGGTTTTTAAATAGTGAACAGCCTTAGAATATAGAGATACTACACTATTCTGTAGCAAAGGGCAGCTATTAATACTTTCTAATATAGGAAAGGTAATGTCTCCCTTCAGAGGTAAGGGTAGCCATGGTTATGCTATTTATAAGAGCTTAGAAATCCCTAAACTCAAGGTTCATCCCTGTAATACAATTCAGTGTAGGCATCCTCTGTTCCTTATCTAATTTTCCTGTAGAAGCTTAGGCTCCAGAAACTGGCATGAACATGTTGATGCTCTTACTACTATTATCGCTTTGAGTAATAAGCAGTCTTCTCTGACTTGTGTCTTTTAGTAGCATACATGAAACTAGAATGCACTAACTGTGTACTTGAAAGTACGATAAAATTATAGTACTTGCAAAGTTCTTGACTGGTGATGAACATGGCATTATGACAGAGACTTGGCTTTCTGGAAAAAAAAAAGAAGACAAAGAAGAAGGGCTTTGTGGAAGAATTAAGTAGATTTGAGGGAGGACCTTGGTAATTAGCAGCAAACATGTGGAAAAATTCTATAGTCTAGTGGACAAAAAAAATTGTTCTCTCATTTATTACTAATTAGATGAGGAAAATTAAGGACATTGCAGGCAGAGCACCAAGAGATGCCCAAACTATGTTCTGGTTGCTGCTAACTCTTCTCTGGGTGGGGAACTTCCTTGCCAATCTTCCCTGTTGGCTAATAAACCCAGATACAATTCAGGGATCTGCCAGCCAATTTAAATTTCCTGGGACCATGTGAATGGATTCAAGGGATTCATTCCTCTACCAGTCTAGGAAAAACTTCTGTCTTTAGCAATAACAAGTGATCCTAAGATGTATCCTAGAGGCTCAGAAAGATCTGCATTTCAGACAACAGTTACAAAAATGTGCTTCTACACTGGGCATAAAACAGGGAAACTGCTTGAAAACTATGGGCAGAACCCAAGTTAATCATCAGGCTTTTGTCTGGTTCTCTTGTGAGATTAGGAGGCAGGGCACATACTCGTTAAGGAAAAATGGCAACAGCTGGGTAGTTTTAAAACTCCCATATCTATCATTGCTATCTTAGATCCATTGAGAAAGGTCCAGAAATAAGCTCAGAGATTTCTGCAATGAGTCCTTTTATAAGAGAGCTTTGTCTCTATCTGGGATATTTCCCTGAGACAGACAAACTCCTGAAGGAAACCACACATGAGGCATTGAATATTATGCATAGGCTCTTACTGCTCCAGATTGAGTTTTCTATGATAATAAAAGTGACTTATTTTGTAGACTGAGAAGCTGATCCAAAGAAATCTAGATAAAATCTTGTAGTCAGGCTTACCACCATGGAAAACTTCACTGGCTAAGAAGAGAATATAAGCACTGTTATCTTGATGATGCAGAGCAGATACTTTTGATTAAGGTGGGCTTATCAAAGAACATCACCTTGTATGACCCAAGCTCAAGTAAGTCAGAAGGTGCAAATGCCATAACCCCATCAAGAAGTATTGCAGCTCTCACTGCTACGTTAAGGGCTCTCACTGTCTAACACAGAGCACTAGACAGGTCCAAATACTGAAAGTTTGTGTGAGCCATGAGCTGCCATCATGATTCTCAAAACAAAAAGTGAATGCAAAGCCGTGTTTGGTGGCATAATACCACATCCCTCCACTGGGACACCGTATTAGTCTGTTTTCACACTGCAGATAAAAAGATACTGAGACAGGGAAATTTACAAAAGAAGAGGTTTAACTGAACTTAGAGTTCCCTGTGGCTGGGGAAGCCTCACAATCATGGTGGAAGCCAAGGAGGAGCAAGTCACATCCTACGTGGATAGCAGCAGATAAAGAGACTTGTACAGAAGAACTCCCATTTTCAACCATGGGATTTCGTGACACCCATTCACTGTCACAAGAACAACACGAGAAAAACCCGCCTTCATGATTCAATCATCTCCCACCAGATCCCTCTCACAACATGTGGGAATTATGGGAGCTATAAAGATGAGATTTGGGTGGGGCTTCAGAGCCAAACAGTATCTTACACCAATCTCTCCTAAACCTTCTACCCCAAAATCAGCTGTTGTAAGGAAAGCAGAGATGATTAAAGGAGGAAACGAACTCTCTATTAACCTGAGGAAGGAATGAAGACCAGGCACACCCTTCAGAGTGAGATGGAGAATATAAATGAGAGAAGAAAATTAAACTTCTATGGCTCTAAGGGATATGTCTGTCCAAAGCACAGTTTTCTCCAGACCAGGGGAACATAGGCATCTGGATTCAGTTGATGTTCTTTAAGCACCATGGGGAAGGGAAGGTAACATGACTGTATTAATTCTTTCTTGCATTGCTACAAAGAACTACCTGAGGCTGGGTAATTTATGAAGGAAAGAGGTTTAATTAACTCACTACTCTGCAGTCTGCACAAAAAGAATGACTGGGAAGCCTCAGGAAACTTAAAATCATGGTGAAAGGTGAAGGGGAAGCAGACAGGTCCTGATGGCTGGAGAAGGGGGAAGAGAGCAAAGGCGGAGGTGCCACACTCTTTTAAACAGCCAGCTCTCATGTGAGGTCACTTGCTATCATGAGAACAGCAAAGGGAAAAGCTACCCACTAGATCCATTCACCTCCCACCAGGCTCCTCCTTCAACATTGCAGATTACAATTCAACATAAGATTTGGGTGGGTACACAAATCCAAACCATATCAATGACTTTGTGGGCAGGATGAAGTAAATGTAATGTTTCTGCCTCTAAAAGTAGAACTGAAATTGATGTCATATGCTTATACTTGCCCAGCATGTAAATACCAGAGAGATTCTCCAGACCTGGAAAGCACAGAAAAACAAGCAAAACATAACTCACTTCCCTAAATCCTGCTTCTGTTTGCAACCGATATTTGGTCCTGATTTAGCATGAGTGCCTCTACCCTCTGAAGGTTGAAGCTCTCTCTACATACATGACTGCTTAGTGGTTGACAAGTCAGAATTTTTTCAGTCTCACCAGCCCTGACTGCAATGTTACTATACTACCACCCATAAGAGCTACTAATAAAATCCAAGAAAATTCAGATCCCTGCCTGATAACCTCATTGTCTTGGGATGATGTGAATGGATTCAAACTACTTACCTGCCCTGGCAACCAAGAAAAAATTGCTGTCTTCTCAGCTCCCACCACCAAAAAGGAGACCTGGCACCTTATTGAATTCAGGATATTAGAAACAATATGTGCTTGAGGTTGATAGTGGCATTGGTCTTTTATATTGAATAATCCTTCAATCAGCTTACTTTGTTTATGACAAACTATGTGTAGGACAGCAAATTATGGCATAGTCCCTATTTGTGTGCCCCTTATGTATGAATGACCTTTTGAGCTTTGAGTTTCTACGACTGATGACTTTGCCAATTGGGCCTTTCTCAGAGTGGGTGCTGCCTTAATGTAGAGGCCACCTTTGGGATTTTGGCATCATTGTCTTCATGACACCTCAGCCAGAATTAGAGGGATTAGCTTGCCACTGGGTTCTTGTTGAAATTGAATGCCTCACTTTGATGTGGGTTAACTTGGACTTAAAGACTAACAAGGGGCCGGGCGTGGTGGCTCAAGCCTGTAATCCCAGCACTTTGGGAGGCCGAGGCGGGTGGATCACGAGGTCACGAGATCAAGACCATCCGGGTCAACATGGTGAAACCCCGTCTCTACCAAAAATACAAAAAATTAGCTGGGCATGGTGGCGCGTGCCTGTAATCCCAGCTACTCAGGAGGCTGAGGCAGGAGAATTGCCTGAACCCAGGAGGCGGAGGTTGCGGTGAGCTGAGATTGCGCCATTGCACTCCAGCCTGGGTAACAAGAGCAAAACTCAGTCTCAAAAAAAAAAAAAAAAAGACTAACAAGGTGGGAAGGACGCAACAATACTTACTTGTCAAATGGAAATGTTATATTTGAGAATGCAGGTGGCTTGCCTTGGCACCTGTATCTTCATTTTACTTGAAGAGTTGTAACAATAACTTTGGAAGAAGCTTTATATCCTACACCATTACCTAGGACAAGTTCTCGGCCCCTGAGGCTTTGGATTCACTGATGTTCCTCTGAATGTCTAGGCCTGGTTCAATGATGGTTGGCTAAGCTGGAAACTGATGATATCCAGTGGGCCTTTACATCTCTCAACCTCGGCACCAGCTGTGTGGAACAGAAAATGTTGAGATCACTCTGCTTAGTGGACAGAACTCACAGCTATCTTCATAGCTCTGGCCTGTGAGCACCTTGAGGAAACTAGTTACGACTCAACCAATGCTTGTATTGTTGCCAATAGCCTAGTGTTTAGTCTGCCAACTTGGGAAACTGCAGACTGGCAGATTAATACTCCCCTCTTTGAGGCCATGAACTGCAGAAACCAATCACAGCTGCTGATCAAACCATCTGGATTCTTCATGCAAATGACCAAGTTAAGTGTCCGTGAGCTGATGAAGCCAAGTGAAGTCAAACTGCTGTTTGAGCCTGTCTCACACAAAACACCATCCTTTGTGCCTCAGAATAGAAGCATATCTTCCATCAGAGACTCTTTTTCTGATGCACAGATCACCACTTCATGCCAGACTTAGGACTTTGGCTATAGTTGACCTGTCGTCTCACACAGAGGGAGGCCACATTATCTGGGGTATTGCCCTTGCCTGATCCTAATGGGCTGTTACTTCACATTTTAGACTCCTGTCAATATGGTCAGCAGTGTTTCGCCCGAGTTGACAATGTCTCCATGATATGGTGTTGCCAGTCAATCTGATCAGCTGACTCCAATCACACTGTCCATACCATTGTGGTCCATGAAACCAATCTGTTATGTGCTTGGGTTAACCTTGTGATAATGTTGAGCATTTTATCACAAAACCCACTCAGCAGTGGACGTTCTGTGCTCCCAACCATCTACAGGCAATTGTGCATCTTTACCAGCATTTGGTTGTTGCTATTTTTCATTTAAGCTATTCCGGTATGTATGTCATTGTGGTTTTAATATGCATTTCCTTGATGGCTAATGTTGAGCATCTTTTCATGCACTTATTTATCATTTTTGTATTCTCATAAGTTAAATGCCTGTTCAGAATGTTTAGTCATTTGCTAAATAAATTGTTTTTTTTCTTTTGAGTTTTGAGATCTTTACGTAACCTGGAAGAAAACACTGTATGTGAAATTGTAGTTTGTATACTTATCCTCTTCATGGGATCTTTTTGAGAGGCAAGTTTTTAACTTTGATGGGGTTTAATTTATGATTTTGTTTTCCTTTTGGGGATTATAGTTTTGGTGTCAGGTCTAGAACTCTTCGCTTAGTTCCTAGATCTTTAAGATTTTCACCTATATTTTGACTAAATTTTATAGTCACATGTTCTTCAGCAAGTCATGGTCCATTTCATGTTAATGTTTAGGTTGAATTTCATGTTTTGCCTATGGATGTCCAATTACTTAAGCACCATTTATTGATTTATTCATACACTGAATAGCTTTTAAACTTCTGTCAAAAATTTTTTGGCCATACTTATATGGGTCTCTTTCTAGGTTCTCTGTGATTTTTTGTTTCACATGCGCATTTAACATTATTACATATTCCCGGTGGAATAATCAGTTATGATTAGTTTATGTCTCTTTGTCTTTAGTAATTTCTATAAACTTTAACAATAATTTGATTGCTATCCCTATTAAATTTACCTGTGATTGCTGCTATCTCTACTGGATACTTTCAATCTCATACATTTTAATATACCTTTATCCAAAGTAAATCACAACCTAGTCAATATTATTACAAATACGTGAATTAACATTTTCTTGTATAATGCATGTCTGCTAATTGCTTGGCAAGATTCTCAAGAATCAAGGAAATAATTGTATGTATATGTAAATCTCAAGTGATTAAAGAATCTTTATTTCTTCAGCAGCATCCCTGCATCATTGAAATATACCATCATATAATCTAGTTAATTCGTTACATTCCTACCTGGGAATTATTCTAGGCAAGTCCATGATGATAAAGAGAGTTTATTACATGGGGGATAATAGATGTTTTATTATAACTCAGGAGCACACAAAAGAGCAATCTATTCTCATAAATTAAACAACTGAAATAGAAATCCACAGGCTGTGATTAGGAAAACCAACGTTAGGACACTCTTTTCCAGAGTAGTAATTAGTCATCTTAGGCCCAGGAGAAATAATAATAACTAATATTTATATAACTATTTAGAGGTTGGAAATCATTTTTTAAAATTAACTTTTTAAAATCTTCCTCAAAAATCTGCTATTTTTGACATTTTATGTATTAGGAAAGTTCATCTTAGATAAATTGAGTGATGTGATATATCAAATTAGATCATAACCTGAGCTTCAACCTAGAATGTGGACCTACCAAATGCCAAGTCTATGCTGACACGTGAGAGAGAAAAGAGAACTTTCAGAGAGAAACTTCTGTCCTTGGCCTACCTCTCTTTCCCTGGCTGAGCTTCTGCCTCATGAAGGTGGTCAAGAACTGCCACTAGATTCACAGGTGTTGTTCAAACAAGGTGAGCAAATTTAAGTTGGCTTGTCATTCTTATTATTACTAAACATGTATTTAAACAAGGTAAAATAAAAAGTGGTTGACAATTATTGGTAAATGCATAAAAATGTTTTCTACTAAAGTCACGAAGCTTCATATTGCATCTTATCTTCTTAACCAATGGAGAAAATACAGCTTCAAGTATTTGAAAATGAAAAATTGCCTTCTTAATCAGGAATATGGTGAATTCATATCTTCCACATGATTGTCTTAATTATTAAATAGTTTTAAAAACTTAATTTGAGAGAACCATACATAGAAATTGCAATATTTAAGATTTTTTATTAACTTGTACAAACTAGTGAATTCCATGAAAACAGCATGCCTTCTAAAAATCACATGATAGCCTGGAAAAAAAAGCGTTTACTAGCTGAAGAAGGTTTTTAAGACTGCCTGGAAGTCTTATTTATTTGATAAAGACATAGTTCTCTTTCCCAAAAAGCATTCAATATTTTTAACCATACCTTACCAGAATTTTGCCCAGCAGTAATATTTTAATGTGTACAAATTCTATGAATGTGCATAACATTAAAAAATTAATTGTGAATATGGAATGTGGACATATAAAAAAAGGGATGTCTCTGATATTAAGTGTGTTTGCCCTTCAAAGTAGAATGTGAACATTTTCAAAGTTATAACAATTCAGATGTTAGCACCAGGCAGTGTTTTCCCATCTTAAAGCAATACTTTGGATGAGGATGCTTTATCACTATTAACAAAACATCTGTTGGAGCCTTGGCAATAAAGACAAATAGTTTCCTCTCTAATTGTTTGTATGTGAAATGAACACTGGGTTATTCAGAGAAGCCCAGGCCATGATACACAGCAGAAAGGAGAAGAAGCTGTGTTTGGAAAAATGCACAATTCTCCTCTGAGCTGCGTTCTATGAGGCACTCTGTCATTGAAATTGAGGTAGAGGTCAAGACAAAACATATTCGAGCAGGTGCATGGGATTCCTATGTTAGACAATAATGACAACAATTCCCTCTCTTCAAAAGGGAGGATGAGCTGATACAGCACTTTCTCCTATTTCTCAGTAAACCCTGAGTAACCCCAGGTTGATGGATATACTAGTGATGACATAAACCCTTCTGAACTTAACATCCTGTTTAAGGTGATCCTTTTTCAGACTTAATGATCCAAAAATGTATTTCACACATTCTGCAGTCAGAATCACTCTTTGATTACATTTTATCAATGATGTCATTCAATTATCTTAAATGATTTAAATTTTTTTCTAAAAATGTAAGATATATTGGCTTTAAAATATGATATCTACTAAAATGCCTCATTTAAATATTTATCTAAGAGCTGCTCTATTAGCACAATGAAAACCAGGCCTTTACTCTGCAATCTCATGATAGAGAAGAGAGCTAGATTTTCAGAATATCCACATCAAATTGTTGAAAGTCTTTGGAAGTTGCAATGCAGATAGAAGCTGGCAGTTTAAAATCTTCTGACCTCTTTGTGACTTTCCTGAAGTAAGCTCCTTCAATGAGACCAATGACAAGAGAAATGGTCCATGCTGGATTGATATTAAGGCTCACCTCTTTTCAATTCTTTTTTCAGTAGTCTCAGAGGAGGAAAAGGATCAGACATGCTCCCTTAATTTTGTTTCCTGGCAATTAACTCCCAGAATAACACCAAATAATTACAACCATAACATTGCAGAGAAAGTTAGAGTAGCAGTAAATGTTGCTAAGCTGTGAACTTTGACAAACAAGTCCCTATGAATGGTGCAAGGCTGACTGGTATGCACCTGGTAACATGCTCTGCATTGACACTCAGAAAACTTGGGCAAGAAGACAGCTCGTCACACTGAAGGAAAAGCCTGATGTGTGAAGCAGAAATGATACACAGAAAGAATTCACGAAGAAGGAAACCAGTAGAACCTTCAGTTCAATATCTATGGATGTTCATGTGCATCTATAGTTCTATTCATTTTATTTTCTTTTAAGAAAAGAGGGCCGGGTGTGGTGGCACAAGCCTGTAATCCCAGCACTTTGGGAGGCCGAGGCGGGTGGATCACCAGGTCAAGAGATCGAGACCATCCTGGCCAACATGGTGAAACCCTGTCTCTACTAAAAATACAAAAATTAGCTGGGTGTGGTGGCTTGCGCCTGTAGTCCCAGCTACTCAGGAGGCTGAGGCAGGAGAATTGTTTGAACCTGGGAGGCAGAGGTTGCAGTGAGCTGAGATTGTGCCACTGCACTCCAGCCTGGTGCCAAGCAACAGAGCGAGACTCTGTCTCAAAAAAAAAAAAAGAAGAAGAAAAGAGAGAAAAAAATAGAGTAGTTTTCTTGTGTTGTTCTCCCTAATGGTACACAACAGAATAGTTCAGGATGGCTCTGAGTTCTGGCATGGGCAAGTAAGCAAAAAATGAAAGATTCTGTTTTACCAAACTTGTAGGTCAGTATCTCTGTGTCTCCAGGGGCTCTAAGAGTCCCTCAAACCTTGACAGTCAAAGAACCCCACCCCACCCACACCAATGCATGCACTCTGGATTTTTTTTTTCTTTTTTTAATCTCAAGAGTATTGTATTTTATCATTTTTCTTTTACTTTCTTTTTCTATCGTACTTTAAGCTCTGGGGCACATGTGCACATCCCACAGTGTCGTTGCATATGTACACACATGCCATAGTGGTTTGCAGTCTTCGTTCCCCGTGGCCTACATCAGGAATTTCTCTCAGTGTTTTCCCTCCCAGCCTCCCCACCCCCTCCTCTCTCTCCCCTAGCCTCCAACCCGCCAACCTACCCCAGTGTGTGATGTTCCCCTCCCTGTGCCCACGTGTTCTCATGAGAACACAAGAGCACTCTGGGTTCTTTATTGGTGAAAATCTAAATTTGTTAAGTATGTTGACTTTGCTCTTGCTCCATTCCTTTGTAATTATCCTCTTCTCTTTTTAAATTCAGTGTATGTTCCTCCTTTCACCCACAATTTTTCCATTTCAGTTAAACTAACCTTGCTTCAAGTACCACTGTGACTATTGAACTCTGCAGGCTCCAAGTATTCTATCACCAAGGCCTTTCTTAGATTTGCCTATTTTCATATTACATTTCATTTCATAAGGCCATGAACACAGCAATTAATTGAAAAAAATTTGAATTAAGCTTTTAATGATTACTTCCTTCAGGAATTTTAATTTAGTTTTCTCCTCCATTTCCACAAGTAGCTATACTACTTTAACCCCCAGTAGTGAAACTATGGAACTCTCCAGGGTGATAATAGAGAAGTCCTAGAAGAGAACTTTCTTTCTTAAAGATCTTTGTGTTTTTCAAGAAATAGCAAGATGATTCCATCAGAAATCTTTTCTACCAAGAGGGTTTTTTTTGGTGGTTGTTGCTGTTGTTTAATTTACCTTCTAATGCAGGTGGGATCTTTCTAAATCTCAAAACTTTAAAGGTTAGGATTTATCAGGTTTATGATAGTTTGGGACCAGGATTAGGTAGCCAAAAATAAAAGGAATTTTTTTTTATTTAAAAAAATTCCGTCCCCTGCAATTCAATAACCCATCATAAATTAATTGAATCATTCAAAAATCAGGTAACTAGAGAGAAAGAAACACTTAAAAAACTAGGATTTACCCTAGTATTAGAAGAAGCAATTGTGAATAATATTATTTTACTATACATAATGTTACAAGGAAACTTTATCTATGGACCTAAGGTTGTACATAGTCCTAGGACCTTTTAATGATGAGCTGTAGACACGAAAGAAAGGTGATGGCTATTGAAATTTAGTTTTCTTCTATGTCTTAAAGGAGTATTATTTATATATATTTTTTAAGTCTCACTTTTTTTTTTAAGACTCACTTTTTGAAGTCTTACTCTGTCACCCAGGCTGGAGTGCAATGGCACAACCTCAGCTTACTGTAACCTCCGTCTCCCAGGCTCAAGCAATTCTCCTCCCTCAGCCTCCTGAGTAGCTGGGGTTACAGGCATGCACCACTGTGCCTGGCTAATTTTTATATTTTTAGTAGAGACAAGGTTTCACCATGTTGTCCAGGCTGGTCTCAAACTCCTGACCTCAGGTGATCTAACCACCTTGGCCTTCCAGCAAGCTGAGATTACAGGCATGAGCCACCCTGCCTGGCCCAGAGTATTTAATTATTGATAGTAATACACTCTTGCATATTCTGTAAAAATATGTAAGTTTAAGAGTAAAATCTTGGACAATCCCAGTGTATGTAGTGTCATTAAATATTAAGGCGCCTCTTCAAACACGGTGTAAACTCAGTCGCATTTACCTAAATCCCACAACATGTTTCTTAATCAAAATGTACCTGATAGTTACCTTAAAAAGAGTCAACTGATAATAAAGACACTAGTTATTTAAAAAGTTAGCCAAACAAGCTAACTTTAGTTTATACTGGATGTGATATGAATTAACATGGGAATGACTCCTTAGATACATTGGTAAATTAGTGCAACAAAAAGTTTGGGACAAAAACAAGTAAACAAACAAAATAAAGTGTTAAATCATAGTAAAGCTGTCATTCTTTTCTGATGTTCTTCTAATCCACTAGTATGTTTGAGTTCTGAGCAACTTCCAAGTATGCAAACAACTGGGACCCCATGGTACAAGTCTGTCATGGAGTCACAAAGAAGCACTAAAACTGCCGACCCAATCCTGTGAATAATTTAAAGTTAACTTTTTTATTATTCAGTAAAGTTCACCCCCAAAATGAAAAATTTGCACCTATGTATAAAGCACTTCAATACTTCTTGAAATTTCCATTTTCCATTCTGTGTATAATATATGCATATATATTTTCTTTGAACATATGTTTAATTTATGATCTATTTCTCTTTCTATGTAACTGTACCTATATTTATACACATATTTGCATATAAATACACTCACACATAGACACACATACACATGCAAAATGTGCACACACACACA